>OZ017741.1:312874443-313396943 GCA_963969285.1 Odontomyia ornata
GCCAGCTGACAGGAAAATTAATCGATGAAGTGTTCATTTACTATGGGTTAACCATTCGTCGGAATCATCACTCGGTCGAAAAAATGCGGGAAGATATCTGGGCTACTCTTTACCATGAAATATCGACATATTCCAAACCACAACAAAACGATCGTCCCGAGGGAGATGACTCTTGGTATTCTTGGCAGAAAGCAAGGACTTCGAATTCATTGGGTGATTATACTCATAAGCCAGCTATAAATTCAGATGTTTTCAAGGCTATAAAGCCCATCTTCGAGGATTTGAGTTACGACGATTTGCTCACCCGCTGTATAGGTGGTTTTACTCAAAACAGTAACGAATCATTCAACGTGCGTATTTGGTCCATGGCACCGAAAACAGTTTGATGTGGTAAAACTGTACTTTACATTGCAACCGATATAGCTGTATGCACTTTTAACGATGGACTCAGCAGTGTCATGCACATAATGAATAGGCTGGAACTAACAATAGGACCACATTGTTTCTCTTTTTGTAACAAAGCCGACGCTCAATACGTAACTGCAGCCGAACGCTCGATGACCGACGCCAGCAAAAGTGCGTGAAAAACATCTTCATCGAATCGTCAAGACCAAGATGACGGAAATTTGATAGCAGAAGGGCCACAGTATGGCGCTCGTATGGCTGAGAAAGGTAAATCTTCGAGTCACTTAGTTAGTAGTAAATCATCGATTTGCTTAGTTACAAGTAAAATATTCTCGTCGGAAACTAAACGCATTTTTCTCGAAACCACTTTTTACTACCTTACTGGAAGGATTACTCAAATTTTCATAAAAATTTTACTTAATGTTGCTTGGATGTATTTCAATGGAACACCGTAGCTTTTTTCGCATCTTAAAAAATTAGTTTGTTATAAACAAAAATAACAGTCTATTTATGGCCGAAAATATTGATTTTTAACTAAAGAAACGACCAAAGCGATATATGTGCTCCCAAGTTCATGTTTTAATTAAAATAAGTTGGGTTGACAGACCTACGCTTATGTCATAAGGGTAACGTACTCAACTTCCCAGAAATGCAGTCACCAGCAACGAATAAAGTCAACGATCGCCATTTTGTTGTAAACCAACAAAAATCACTCTAACAAATACCAAAACCATGTATTATTATTTTTGTAATTGGACAAATGTCAAATGGCTTTAACTTCCGTGTATATCATTCGATTTTCATCAAACTTACAAAGTTAAAGGACCTTTGTCAGGACAACTTAAATATCGTTTCGTTGAGTTTAAAGGTACCTATACGATTTTATTGGGGAAAATGTAAAACTCGAATATCATACTATTATTAACAAAGTTGAGCGAATTTTGACTTTTGATTTCAATAATTTTTTTCAGATTGTTCGGATCACAGGTGTCCAATCGCGAGTGGGGTGGCGACCCAAATTTTTCGTGTATTTCCCCTCCCGGTGCGCCCCTCGAAGCAAAAACTGTCAATTTAAGATCTGTTTTGAAAAGTTCTCATCAAGACATTTCATTTGATACCTATATTGGCTACTTTTTATGAAATTTTCTTTTTTGGGGGCACTCCCCTATATAGGGAGACATTACACCTGCTTTAAAAATTTGATGTTTCTAGCTTAAGTAGTTTGCGAAAAAAGTGCTGTGACACACGGAGGGATGGACGGACAGACGGACAGAGAGGACGCGATTTTAGTAGGGTTTTGTAAAATTATTTTACAAAACCCTAAAAAACACGAGTCTTTGTGCCTTTATTTATTTCATGTTTTCAGCGCTGGACTCGTAATTAGAAGCAGAAAGACACATGTGTAATACGACCATAAGAAGCTTGTAAAATTTGTTTAAAACATTCTTTGAATACAACTTGGTGTACATTATTTTCCTCGAACAATTTATATATTCTGGTTTAATTTCTTCTTTTGTCACCAAATAATGTCTTATGCGATTAGTTAGCAGTTATTAGTGTGGATAAATACGATTATTGTAAGCTATGATCACTAAGATTATAAAAATTCCTGAAAATACTTTCAAGTTAACTTTCATCGAAAATGTTATGACACTTTTTGGTTCTAGGAATCTCACTATTCACAATCGTATACTCATGACCGCATCGATTCTACTCACCAATTCTCGCACAAAAAACCTCAGTCAGGAAAAAATAACATAAGTGGACTAATTAAAAGATGCGACAAAAGTGCTGCCAGAGTAAATGTTAGTTGTTAATGCGAAAATGTTGCAAACAATTTTTCGTTATTAAAGTTGGTCAGACAACACTGGAAAATAGATAAAGGAAATAAATGCTACTTCTTTCTCGCCCGCACTCATTAAGTTCAAAAGAGCTAGGTTTTGAAGGCTCTGATATCTACCCGGTTTTTTTTTCGATTTTTTCAATCATGTTTGGCCTACCCAACAAGGTTTTCTTAATGCGTCAAAATACATGATGGCCTAAGCTGTAATTTGGCCTTAAAAAATCACTTGTCCAGTGCGTCTGCTGAGCATCTTTTGTTTTTACTTTATTTTTTCATAGAATTGCAAACTGTTAACAAGTAAGTTTTAATGAAATGACACGAAAGCATTTCAAACAGATTCTTTAAATTCTTTTAATAGGCTTTATTATTTCAAATTTCTGGGTTTACAACGTCTTCTCAGTAGCACGATTAAACTTCATGTATGAAGTTTGAACGGAAGGCAAAAGAGTATGTTTGAAGAAAATTTTCGTAATAACATAACATAATGTATGTACGGTATAAACTACCTTGACAAAGTTTGAAAAGGGGAATGCTGGCCGACAGGAATACTCTTGGAGGCTAGCATTCTTTGGGGGAATGTCAGTCGACAAGAGTACTCTTGGAGGCTAGGATTCTTTGGAGAGCGCCGCCCTCACGGACCCGGTGATATGGGGGGCACCGTGAGGGGCCCTCCTGGGACGACAGGTAACGACCCTTATTGGAACTGGACTACACTTCGGACAATGAACTAGAATTGATGCTTTGGACTGACGGATATATGGTTTGGACCTAGTTGCTTTGCATAGTAGCGCCGAGGTGAGATTCGTGCGTGGACGGCTCCAATTCAATTATCACACCGTCTCGCACCATTGAGTTTGTGTTGTAGGTTCGGTTGAGACGGACTCCCGATTAGCGCTGGTCTGGCTCTGGGCACTTGTCCCCATAAGGGCCTGTGCTTTGCAAAGATAACCATGGAACCAAAAAGGTGACGACACACACGAACGGAAATAGTGACTCCGCGGGGGACCCAATAAAACTAGAGTAACCAAAAACATATAAAAAGATTTAAAAAAACCCCAAAAAGAAATAAAAAATAACAACGACGACGCAACCACCAGTTGCTTACTAACAATGGCAAAAATGACGATGAAAACAATGACATTGAAGACGGACAAAAAACGGAGATTAGTAGACAGTCTGGTCCAGACTGAGACTCCTGCGGCGTTCGGGCGCAGCAAAAAAATTATGCGAACGCCAGAGCGTCCTATTAAGGAAAAGCGGGAATCTCTGCAGGACGCTTCAGGTGTTCGAGCGGTGGAAGAAAATATAAAGAGCATTGAGAATTCGATGGACACTGTTGCGATCGTTACCGAGGCGAGGGTCGTAAGTCCTGACATAATAAAGAATCACCCTGTAGCTAACGAGGAGATCACGGTGGGAAAAGAAACAAGTGGCCAGAAAAATGACGCGATGTTATGTAATTGCATCACCAGCGTCGAAAATCTGGCGGAAGTACTGCATTGGGAAACGGAAAGCGATAATCTCTCCCAAGAATGGTCGCAAAGTATAATTACCGCCCAGCGACATGAAGAAGAAAGGCTACTCCGAAAAGTGGGAGATGTTCTTAAAAGAAAACAATCTCCATGTGACTCCCCAAAAATCAGCAAAGGAGTAACGGTTGGGCTCCTTGAACTAGAGGACCTCCTAGACCACATAGGGCATTATCGGAGGAGCTGGTTAAAGGCCGAAGACGAGCAGGAAGTCAAAGAAGCGCTGGGGGTGAAATCTGTAGGCCACATGCAGATAGCTCCATCAGTAAAAATCAGTAAAAGAATCGCGTCTAGCCCAATCGAAGGAGATCGCGATAAAAGAAGGAAGAAAGAGGCACTTGATGGGTGTGGAGCACCAGATCACGGGTTCCAGACAGTGCATACTAAAGGAGCGAAGAAAGCTGCAAAGAAACTCCTTCAAAAAGTGCCAGAAAGTAAAGTTCGCACAGACGCCCAACCAGAAAAGGACCTGTTGCAAAATAGGAGAGACAGAAGCCGCCACAAAGATCCCGGCTGCAGGCACTGCTCGTAAAACCCCAAGATGGCCGATCCTACGCGGAGGTGCAGCGGGACATCAAGGAAAACGTAAGATGTCTGATGTTGGACACGTCTTGCGATCAGGAAAATGCCGGATTTTCCAGGAAGCCCTAGCCAAGGCGAAACTGGAACTTCGATGACCCGCATCCTGCACCTAAACCTACATCGCAGTTCAACCACCCAAAATCTGCTTGAGCAGTTTGCTGCTGAGTGAACAACATCATGATAAAAGTTCAGTGTCATGGTATCCTGATGAAACTGGTACTGCCGCCATCTGTGCTCGAAATAGTGATTTCCAGGCGGAGAGCTGTGGACGTGGGGATATTTTTCTGTGGGTTTGGCGCTCAGGGACCACCTTCTTTAGTGTGTACTTAACGCCGAGCGAATCGATATCACCTTTCCAAGCCAAGCTTCATGCTTTTTTTTGTGGCAGGGAGGTGAATGCTATTTATGCACAGAGTGTGGGACTCCCATGCGCGACTGGACTATCCACTAAACACCTCCCCTGTCAACCTGAGGATCCAGCCTGGAACCGTTTGACACATTACTTCGAGCCAGGTCTCGTTTTGTTACGCCGTGGAGCGCCTTTAAGCTGGGGAGTCCCTTTCCTAGCGGGAGGGGAGAGGGGATCATGCTGTGGAGGGCGAACGTAGACGGAAACTTGCTCGTTGGGGGCGACTTCAACGCAAAAGCAATCGAATGGAGAATGACTCAAATAGATCCGTGGGGAAAACGAATCCTAGAAATAGCAGCCAGGACGGCGCCCGTTGTACTAAACACCGGCAATACGCCGACTTTCCACCGTATTGGCTGTGATGGAACCATACCGAACGTGACATTTGCCTCGGAGTCCTTAGTACGGAGGATACACAACTGGAAAGTATTAGAGGACTACTCAGCCAGTGATCATCAGTGCATTATGCTTATGATAAGGAACGCTGTCTCCCGACGTCCGTGCTCTTGGCTTCCAACAATTGGATGGAACATCGGAAGGATGGATGTCGAGAGGTTCGTCGAGGTTCTCACAGTAGGTGCACCACTGCAGGGAGATCCGGAGGGGACAGAAGAACTGACAGCTCAAGACGTGGTGAACTCAACTATGAGCATCATCACGACTGGCATTCATCCTTTCGATGAAAGCGAGGAAGGCTTCATGTCCAGATGGTGTTCCGGCTGAGGTGTTGCAGGTCGTCTATCTCCATTGTACTGACTTGATTCTCAGCACATTCAACGCTTGCCTTCAGGACGGGGTTTTCCCGGTACGATGGAAGGTGGCGAGGCTCGTGCATATCAGCAAGGGGAAGGGAAATCCCGAGTCGCCGTCTGCATATCGCCCGTTACGCATGCTAGACATGGCCGTGAAAGTGCTAGAGAAACTCATCAAGGGAAGACTCATTGACGCGATTCGTGCTGCTGGGGACCTATCTTTTCGGCAGCACGGCTTAAGAGCAGGATGTTCTACCATAGATGCGATTGCAGAGGTGGTCAGCGCGCTCCAAAGGCAGAGGCATATAGTCGCACCAAGCGACGGATCGTCCTGTTGGTGACACTCGACGTCAGAAATGCCTTCAACTCCGCTAGATCGGTGGACATTCTAGATAAGCTGGAAAACTTTTTTCAAGTTTCAGTATATCTAATGCGGCTTTTGAGGAACTATCTAAAGGACCGAAGTCTGCTCTACAACACGACACAGGGCCAACGAAGGATGGAAATTACATCGAGTGTTGCCCAGGGATCCTTGGTCCGGACCTGTGGAACGTGTCTTATGACGGGCTACTGAGACTCGAGATGCCAGATGAGTAGCGCTTGGTCGGTTATGCGGATGATGTTGTGGCTCTGGTCACTGGCCGAGTGAGGGACTGGATGACTGCTCACGGGCTCAGTTTAGCACTGGAGAAAACCAAAGTGGTCATCTTGACAAAAAAGAGAATCCCTAGAGTAAGGATGATCAGTATTTGAGACATACGAATCGAATCGAAGCCAGCGGGGAAGTACCTGGGGCTACTTATCGACTTGAAGATAAGTTTCTCTGAGCAAATCAGGGTAACGGCCGAGAAGGCTGCTTCGGGAATATCAGCTCTGAGTCGACTTATGGCCAACGTAGGGAGACCCAGCCCATCAAGAAGACGCCTCTTGATGAGTGCTGTAGGCTCAGTGCTACTTTATGGAGGAGAAGTATGGGGCGAAGGTCTCAGTAAGGAGGTACCGAAAACGTTTGGCACAGGTACAGAGAAAAGGAGTACTGAGAATTGCATCTTCATATCCGACAGTCTCTGATTCGGCGGTGAGAGTCATTGCAGACGTGATACCTGTGGTCTTCCTTGCTAGAGAGCGCCGCGCTATTTATTTGTGGCGAAACGAGGATGCGAGGGAGATGGTTATCCACGAGGAGAGACAGCGCTCGCTCAACGATTGGCAGCAGTCTAGGATGAATCGCACGAAGAAAAGGTGGACTGCGCGCCTCATCCCGGATGTCAGACCGTGGCTAAATCGAAGGCATGGTGACACTGACTTCTATCTGACCCAGCTTTTGAGCGGGCATGGGTTTTTTCAGTCTTACCTACATAAGATTGGTAAGTCGCGGTCCCCGATTGTTTTGCCCAGGGGAGGAAGACAATGCCTGCCACACATTTTCTGTATGTACACAATGCGTCAGATTGCGAAGGAAACTCTACAGGGAGACGGAAGGGATCACCCCGGATAATATAGTTGCAGTGATGCTCGAATCGGTTGATAAACCAGGTGGCATATTACGCTCGGGCAGTCCTAAAATAGAAAAGAGACTCACAGCAGCCAAGGGCGTTGGGGCTGGGAATCGCTTGCCTGGCAATTTCTCCTCCCGCTAAGAGGGGATCCCCCAACTTGAGGGCGCCTCATTGCGTAACAAAACTAGACCTGGCCCGAAGTAATGTGTCAAACGGTTCCAGGCTGGAATCTTGGGTTGACAGGGGATATGTTTAGTGGGTAGTCCAGTCGCATTCTCGCGAGCATGGGAGTCCCACACTCTGTGCATGAATGGCATTCACCTCCCTAACAATAAAAAAAAAGGTTTGAAAAAAGATGTAACGAAAAAATACTTATTTAACCTAAGATATCAAACTAAGAACCCTATAGAAAAGTTCTTTTACTACAAATTGAAAAAAGTTTTTTCACACCGACAAACTGACCCAGCCCCCTTCGAAATTTTTCCCTGGCGCCGGCTTTGGCCTTTACCAAATATTGCGCACCATGCGTCAGTCATTAAGTATCGGTGAAATTTATTGTTGGCAAGGTTTCCGCCAGTGAGGTACGACTAAGTTATAAACTACAAACTTGTTTCAAATCAAAACAATCACAACTACAGAAAAATGTAAAATATTTGCAAAACATTTTGACTTTAAATTGAACACAGTAATATATGAGCTGCGCGAATAAAGTTTTACGTAAAATAAAACTAATTAAAAGATGCAGCTATTCTTACCAGCTTTCCATAGTAAGTGTAAATTTCCTTACAGCATTCACTACGTTCACTCCACTTTAATGGAAAACCAGACTAGTGCTAGAGCAAACTTTATTAATTAATAGTCCACATAATTACAGAATAGCATCAACCCATTAAATGCCACTCAGTGTGTGATCCTTTTAATTCCGTGCCAGCCAACTTACTTAAACTAACTCAAACCACCTTCATCTTCTAATTTCAACAACTCTTCTCTCCCTATCACCACCGAATCCTTTGCTCCAGCTCCCAGTTAACTAACTACGAATCCAGTCACGTCGCAGGCATCCACAACATTATATGAATTGTGCGAGTCACGTGAGGTCCGGTTACACGATTCTTAAATAACTCTTAAAAATAATGTCTTTATTCCCACTTCCTAGCTCGCCTTGTTTCCTGTTTTCCCAACAAATCTTCCACTCGTGTTGGCCGACGAATGTACATTCCCAATTGCAAGCCATCCCGCGACGAAAAACACTCCAAGTGACCAGAAGCATTTCACTACCCGATGCAGTCGGAATCAGGAATCGGAAATGGAATCCCCGGAGACGTCCTGAAGTGTATAAAAATCAGACGGTAATGTGTTTTGGGCATTATACGTCCGGCGTGTGGAGAACGGGAGTGGAATATTAAGCCTTGAATGCGAGGAGTATCAAAACATGTTGTCTGGATGTTGGATGTAACTTAAGGGTATCCTTTGTTGGGAAATCTTTATTGCCAGAAAGTTTATTTCTTTCCCATATGTACTGTGGATAGGTAAACCCTGAAGAACTTAACTATAACTGCCAGATAGAATTGTTTTGTCAATAAAATCGGTGAGGAATCGAGTATGCAAAACCATCCCTTTTACATGGAAAAAATCATGTGAGGTAAGTACTTGGCATTTTTCCACCACCAGATAATTTGATCCCTTAGCATTCTGAAACCCATTCCTTGACGAGAAAACTTAAATACTCTGATTTGTAATCACCATTGCAAATTACTTGATTAGAGTTGTTGCGAAAAGCTAATTACAACTTGGCTTAAAACAAACTTATGTCCTTTCGCTCCTTGAAAGTTTCTGTATGGTGCAAGGCGTAGTGTTGAAGCTCTTTAGTCGTGCTTGGGAGCCTTTACAGTAAACTTTAAAGACACAACTCGTCAAAAAATAAACTATCGAAACACTTCATCAGAATGCATGGTCTGCATTTTGGCAGCGAGGACTCCGCTACTCCTCGAATCAACCAATTCGTAAATTCTCTATTTCACGGAAAAGCAATTTCGTGCAAATAATTTCTGCAAGCTTATTCATTTGAATGGCGACTGATAGAAAGCCTTATGTTAGTGAAAAGCATTTTTTCCGAGTGCTTGGGCAGCAGGCACTGTGTGCCGAACATAAACATGAATTTTGAAAATGGACCGACAGACAGCTCTTCCGTTTGCCACTTTTGTTGGATTGCTTTGCCGATGGAATGCCAACGAGTTGAACAGAAAAACGCGCGGAAATTTTGGTCGCAACTTTCAGTAGAGTTTTTACATGTTTTATACTATTTTTTATTCTCTTTACTTTTATTCTACATAGATATCAAGAGGCTCAGCCGTAGTGGACTTTTTAGTAAATAAATTTCCAGTTTATTTTAATAAAAACAAGGAGATGCTGCTGGAAATGCTGTTTGCATGGAATATGGTCGAGACTGATTGCGTTTTGAGGGTTGCTCACTATTCAAAATGAGAACGGAAACAAAATTGAGTCGAGCCTTTGCAGAGATGTTTAGCTAACGCTAAGCGATTTAAAGTTTAATTGAATGTATAAACTCGTGTGTGTGGAAAGGAAATCCACTTGTTAGTTTTTAGGTTTCTATTGATAAATAAACGATTTTTTGGGTTTTTTTTGAAATTTTTATATCCTCCTACCAATTGAACAAAGCATTGGTTAAGCTGAAAATAGTTCTAGTGGTAGTGAATTTATGAGGGAATATTCTTTGACAGCGGATGCATCTACATATGATATATTCTATTATGTATGTATAACTTATGCCGATTAAGCTACATCATCCACTTTATTAGAGAGCATTCATTCTAAGTCCATATTATTGGTAATGTGGCTTAAGACTTAAGCTACACCAAGAACCCATAAAGATAGTGACATTCTCAAGGTGGCATATTTTATTTTTTATTTATTGCCAAGTAAGACATCAGAAACGGGCAATAAAAGAGACGAAATACGCCGAAGAATACAGCTCGCAAATGAAATATTTCATTCAGTATTGACGATCTTGAAGACCAGCTGCATACACAGGAGAACAAAGCTCCAAGTATACAAATCTGTGATAAAACCTGTGCTAGGCTATGGGTGTGAAACATGGACTCTAACCCATGCATCCGCAAATATATTGAACGCCTTTGAGCGATGGGTCCTGAGGCAAATAATCGGAGCGAAGCTAGACGGCGACCAATGGCGATATCGATACAAACATGAGCTGTATGAAATTTTTGACGAACCGGAGGTCTTAAGGATTGTAAGACTGCGGAAGCTGCAATAGGTCGGACACATGAATCGTATGGACGAACAACGGATACCCAAGAAGGTATTCGTTGAGAGAACTGAAGGCCGGCGCCAGTGGGGAAACCGAGGAAACGCTGGTCTGACTCGGTCGACGAAGACAGTTCATCGCTGCTCAGATTTCGGAATTAGATGACGCGGTCAACGGACCGAGACAGTTGGAGGCGCTGTTTGCAGGGAGCGAAGGCCCGAAAGGGGCTGTAGAGCTATGGAGATAAAGACATCAGTATAAAAATTATAAATTTTCTAAATTTAAGATCTACTGTATCCGGGAAGGGAAGGATTGTATAAATTTGGATTTGAAAAGGGACTTGGAAGGGGTAAAGGAATAATGATTGCTGAATTTATCAAATACCTTACCAAATCTATTAATTGGCTCATTATCCGCATGTAACAGGTCATTCAATAAGTCCGTAGGATAAGTAAGAAAACTACGAAATTTTGACAAAACTCGATTTTGTCGTTCAACATAGTTGGTTTCGAGGGAGGTACAACGAGTATCGCGATTTTCCAACTTTTCGATACCACTTTTAAAGTACGATTTCTCTTTCTCATCAAAATAGGCCTCAGTTTCAGAGATTACTTCATCATTGGACTTAAATTTCTTTCCAGCAAGCATTCTCTAGAGATCCGAAAACAGAAAAAAGTCGCCGAGTGCACAAATCTGGAGAAAATGGTGGGTAGGTAAGCAATTCAAAGCCCAATTTATTCAATTTTGCCATCGTTTTCATCGATTTGTGACACGGTGCATTGTATTGGTGAAATAATACTGTTTAGGGTTTCGTAAAATAATTTTACAAAACCCTACTAAAATCGCGACTTCTCTGTTCGTCCGTCCGTCCGTGTGTCACAGCAGTTTTTATGGTAAAGTACTTAAGCTAGAAACACCAAATTTTACTAGTAGCTGTAAAGTGGTGCTCTCTTGAAAGTTCAATTACAAAAAAATGTTATGAAGAATTTACTAATATTACCTTTCATCAAAGGTAGTAGGTATCATATGAAAGGCCTTAATGAAAACTTTTCAAAACAGGTCTTAAACTGACATTTTTTGCTTCAGGGGGCGCATACGAAGGGGAAATATACGAAAAATTCCCCCTCGCGATTAGACACCTGTGATCCGAAAAATCAGAAAAAAATTATAAAGGTAGATGTTTATGAGCACAACAACAACAAATACCTTTCAAGTAGAAATTCGCTTAACATTTTTAATAATAGTATAATCTTCAAATTTCACATTTTCCCCAATGAAATCGTACAGGCACCCTTAAATTCAACAATATTTGAGTAGATACTCAAAAAAGGCCTATACTGTGCAAGTTTGATGAAAATCAAATCATGTTCCCGGAAATTTGTAATTTCTGCAATTACAACAACAATAACACACGGTTTTAGTATTTTATGGACTTTCCGTCGATTCAGACACTGCAATTTTGGTTCGATCTTCTTAAAATTTCCAGATAAGATTTATAACAATACATTGTTGCGAATTCCGGCGTACCGACTTTCTCCCATTCGCAACTTCAAATTGCCGCCGTAACATTTCCACCTTCCTTTGGGCACTCCTACCTTTTCCTCTGTGTATTTATTTATTTTTATTAACATTTTTCCAATTTCCCTATAATTTTTACTTCCCCATCATCACAATCCTACCCTTTTCCCTTATTTACAACTAAAATAATATAATATATACTAATAATATTAATTTTCCTACTAACAACATTCAATTCGTTGATTCCCACTGACGAAATTTCATTCTATACATTTTTTTTAACAAAACCTAATTCCTTCCTTCATACTAACTAATTCTATTCACTAGTTCCAACCAAAAAATTTTATTTTTTTATACTTAAAATTAATTCACGTTTCCCAACTTAGCCCAGTCATATTAGGTAAAAAAAGGGGTCAACCTCGGAATGAAAGATAATAAGCTGCAAATTGGTATGAACCTTTGTTTTGTCAAATAGTTAAATATGAATAATTATATATAAATAATCAAGTTACTTACTTTAATTAAATATAAATAATTAATAGTTAGTACATAAATAATAGGCATTGTTTAATAATTATAATTTCCAAGTAAATAATTGACTTTATAACGTACTGATAACCATAACTCACGCTTGACCTTGCATTAGGCCGTATATGACTGTACGATGTGCACTCTTCGCGCTCTACCTTCAAAACGGTTGGTCGTATGAAAAAAAAGTTTAAACAAAAGTTGTAGGGAATTTTATAGCCTACAACTTTTATAATAAATGCAAATCTCATTTAACCGATAGGAAGCCAGATATTCGCGAAAAACCGATTTTTGTGACCTTTGACCTTGAATATCTTGAGACGCGAACACGATAACGATTTAGACTTTTGAGACAACATTTAGAATGATAAAACAAAGGTTCATACCAATTTGCAGCTTATTATCTTTCATTCCGAGGTGAAAGCCCTAATATGACTGGGCTAAACTAACAAAATTCAATCTCATACCCAGATGCATCGTTGAAGTTGCTTATTAGATGAATGGGAGATCGACAAGACATGGCTCCATTGGTTGCGTCACGAGTTCTCGACCGGAAAATGCTGGAACACTGGGTTCAAGTTCCCCGAGCGCAGGAAAGCACTCTTTTTGAGGTATCGGCAGAATCAATAGTTTCCGTCTATGTATATTTGACACTTTGAATTCAATCGAGCGCTTCTTTGATGATGGAAATTGCCATATATGCAAATCAATGGATATTATTGTGTTTGTCAATACGGAAAAACGATGTATAGGTAGCGGAATCGAAGTGTAATGCACTTCGGTTACGTTACCCAGTTGCGGCAGCGGTAATTGAAGAGGATTGAATTCGATGAATGAGGGCAGTTAGTATTTGCCTGGTGAATATAAAGGATGAAAAAATGAAAGAAAGTATATACCCTTTAATTCTACTATTTATTTTAAATTTCGTATACAATTGTTTCGTTCTCTACTTGAGAACTTCCTCAGTACTACTATTCCCTAAACTATAAGTATCCTAATATTTATACTAAACTCATTAACGTATTAATATGAATCTCTAATTACACCTAATCCCTCAAAGTACTTTTACTTAATCTCTAATTACCTGATCCTTTACCATTCAAAAATTTGTTTTTCCTTAATTACTACTTAACTACCTTCATTATTTTGTAAGCTTGAATAGCCAGGTGTATCCGTTACCTGGGTCGCCGTTCCAAATGTCCTGCGTCTTCCGATTGAATATCTCCAAGCTTTCTGCTACATCAAGCTTCCATCCGTTTGTAACCGTTTTCAGCATGCTTACGTTGTCCGCAGTGATGTCATGTTTTGGACATTGGTTACATTGGACAAACGAGGAGATCACTAGGTGTCAGATGGAATGAACACTTAAGGGAAGCAGTCAACAAAAACAAAAAGCAGGATGCAAAAAACTTCAAATCAAAAGTAGCAGAGCATATAGTCCTTGAAAAACATGACATCACTGCGAACAACGTAAGCATGCTGAAAACGGTTACAAACGGATGGAAGCTTGATGTAGCAGAAAGCTTGGAGATATTCAATCGGAAGACGCAGGACATTTGGAACGGCGACCCAGGTAACGGATACACCTGGCTATTCAAGCTTACAAAATAATGAAGGTAGTTAAGTAGTAATTAAGGAAAAACAAATTTTTGAATGGTAAAGGATCAGGTAATTAGAGATTAAGTAAAAGTACTTTGAGGGATTAGGTGTAATTAGAGATTCATATTAATACGTTAATGAGTTTAGTATAAATATTAGGATACTTATAGTTTAGGGAATAGTAGTACTGAGGAAGTTCTCAAGTAGAGAACGAAACAATTGTATACGAAATTTAAAATAAATAGTAGAATTAAAGGGTATATATTTTCTTTCATTTTTTTATTTTGAAAGTTCTACTAAAGGCGGAATATTTTTAACTAATATAAAGGAGTTTTTCTTTGCGGTATCAAAGTGATTTTTGGGTTATTAAAATGTGAAAAAGGGAGTTTTGAGTTTAGATTGTGATTGGGAATAGAATGGATTTTTGATGTTTTAGTGACGGAAGAAGAGAGTGGAAGGATTGGAAAAGTGAAGTGAATTTTAATTTGGAATTCGAGAGTTATATTTCTAATTTGAAGTGCGGGACAGTCTCAATATTAACTAAGAGTAAAAGACGATGAAATATAGTGAAACAGCGAAATATAAAGAAATTGAATTTAAACGAATCAAGTGGAGAAGGGAATAGTGAGAGACGGCTTAAGACAATTAAAGTGAAAAGAAAACAAAGTGTGATTTCTGGTCGTGCTAAAGAAACTCATTCTTTGTTTTTACTAGTGACCAGACGAACCGTTTCTTTTGGTTGTGAACTATTATTGAAAGTGACAGTAATATATTTTAAGACAAAAACTAGTAACCTTGGATTATACTACAAGATCAAGAAGCTGACACGCGGATTGATGGCTGTTTGTTTTTTTTTTTTATTTAATGTTGCATTAGTTGTGCAGAGGAAAAAGTAGTTTGTTGTTTTTCATAATTTTTTCATCAGTCCCCCGTTTCAGTTGCAGAGCACTCCGCAGCTTCAAACGAAAGGGTGAGTAATTGTATTTTTATTTATCTGTGAGAAATTGAATTTTGTTTTCTCTTTTGACGATTTTTTTTTTAATTATATATCCAAATTATTCTGAACTAATTTCACCGAACAAGGGGTTTGAATTAATTCCAAAAAATTTAATGCGTGTTCATTAATAATTATTTTTATTATTGAGGTGATATTATCAAAGCACGATTAAAATTTGTAAATAAAAAACGGCCATGTCTCATTAAAACCATCATCTTTCATTTCTCAAGATGACCTCCCCCTTTCCCATACTTTTCCCTTCGTGTTAGTGTGTTTATGTAAGGTGGCTCAGCACGAGCAGAGGGTGTCCCGGAAGTCCCACGACACAACTTAGCGCTAGCCTGCCTCAGTATGCCACCCCGGGCTACACACCCCTCTGCTAATATTTAATGTCTACAACTGCGGTGAATTCCGTGGTTGCAACAACATATTTCTGGAATTCATGATTTGAGTGATTTTTGTTAGTTTGGAACAAAAGGGCGACCGTTGAAAATGGAGAAACAATGGATTTTCCTTTAAACGTGCACGTCTCTTTGACATGTTTCTTAACTTTATTTGTTGCAGGTGACCGTATTTCGGAGAGGTTGGGTACAAAATCCTTCTGACATGAGCGTAGGTCTGTCTACCCAACTTGTTTCTTTTGCAAATGTGGCCGTTTCTTTGCGATTTCAGCCTTCAAACGATCCAAAAGTGCACAGTATTAGTCGCTATTGATGGTGGTTGCTTTTTGGAGATAGTCGATGAATATTATTCCCTTCATATCCCAAAATACAGACGCCATCACCTTACTGGCTGACTGCTGCGTCTTTGCTAGCTTTAGTTTCGGTTTGTCCGCTGCTGTCCACTCAGCTGACTCTCTTTTGGATTTTGGTATGTAAAAATGAAGCCATTTTTAACCCATTTTCACATAACGATGACAGAATTCGATTTTAATTGCGGTTTAACAGCGCCAAGCACTCCTATGAAGTATCAATGCGTTGTTGTTTTGGTCGAATGTGAGCTCACGTGGCATCCATTTTTCACAGAGCTTTCGCATACGCAAATGTTCATGTAAAATGGTTAAAACACTACCATTTGATATTCATGTTGCTATCGTTCATAACCAATTTGTAGATATTTTAATGTTTTCCTCATTTGGGAGTCCACTGCGCTTTGCATCATTTGCGCTGGTATGACCACGTTTAAATTTAGCAAATCAGGTCTCTTCCATTTGTTTCAATGGAGCAGAATCCAGATAATAGTTACCAAGCCAGTGTTTGGTTTCCACTGTATTTTTTTCATCAAAAGGCAATGTTTTATAAAAACTCGAAATGCTCTTTTATCCATTTTTTTCACTAACAAAAGTTGCTTCACACAATGCACAATACCTCACGAATCAAAAGTCTAATTGCTGTCAAATTTATACACGAATCATTAGTACTAATAAAAAATTATAGGGGAAAATTTCTAGTGACACCATCTATGTGTCATCCTACGGACTTATTGAATGGACTGTTATGGTACAATGGTACTTGAGGTAAGCATGGGAGGGTTTCTGATAGTTCCAGAAGTCTTATTTAGCCGTACTTCCTCCGAAATAAATTTAGTATTAATATTACTCTTTCTTCTTCTTCGTAGCACTTCCCTCTCGGGCCTTCGCTTCCTGCAAATAGCATCTCCAACTGTCTCGGTCCATACAGGTCCTCCATTTTTAAAATCCGAGTAGCGATTGATTGTCTTCGTTCACCGAGTCAGACTAGCGTTTCCTCGATCTCCCAACTGGTCTCCGGCCTTCAGTTCACCCAACGGATACATTGTTGGATATCTGTTATTCGTCCATACGATTCATGTGTCCAGCTCATTGCACCTTCCTCGGTCTTGCAATTGTTGAGAACTCAGGCTCGTCAACAATTTCATACAGCTCACAGTTGTATCAAATTCACCATTGGTCCGCGTCTAGCTTCGCTCCACCCGTCGCTTAAGGGTATTCAATATATTTGCTGATGCTTGGGTTAGGGTCCATGTTTCACACCCATAACATAACACAGGTCTTATCACAGATTTGTATACTTGGAGCTTTGTTCTCCTGTATATGCAGCTGGTCTACAAGGTTGTCAAAACTGAATAAAATATTTTATGTGCGCGCTACATTCTTCGGCGCATCTCATCTCTTTCATTACCGGTTTTCGTTATTTTGGCAACTAAAGACGCAAAATCGTACACATTTTTGATACTGTGTATGCCAAGTGTGATGTTTTGTGTGCTTGGGGTATTTTTCCTCGACTGCGTCATGAGCTTTGCTATATTTGCATTGATTTAAAGCTCTGCTAGTTGTGCTTCGCTGTCGACTTTCAGGAAGAGCTCTTTGGCAGTTGCTAATGACCGTGACAAAATGTTGATATCATACTTGGCTTGACCTGTATAGTAATTTACCTCTTGTAACAACAGGTAGCTTTTTTGTGACATATTCCAGAACCAAATTGAATAGCAATGGAGCCAGCCCATCTTCCTGCTTTAGTCCGATATTTGTGTCATAGGTATCGGTGAGTTGGTTATTGATGCGAACATTGAAGGACTAATTTGACTGGGATACCAAAGCAAAGCATTATTTGGTACAGTACATTACGATCAATACAGTCGTATGCTTGCTTAAAGTCAACGAAACTTTGGTGTAAGTTTATGTTGAACTCCCAGCATTTTTCAAGTACCTACTTGATTGTGTACCTGCTCTTAAACTACCTTGATACTCCCCAATAAAACTGTCAGCATATGATCCGATTTTATATTCTAAGATCTTTGCAAATATTTTGTACGCCATACAAAATAGGGATATGCCTCTATAATTTTCGCACTGTGACACGTCTCCTTTTTTGCGGATAGTGAATATAATTGATTGGTTCCACTCTTTCGGCATACGTTCTTATTGCCAAATATGCTGGATGATTTTGTGAATAGCTTTACGAACACCACTGCGACCATATTTGATGAGCTCCACTGTAATCTTTATTATTGTTTTGGGCGTTGATGCTGGAACAAACTTCATCCGGAGTTGGTGGGGCGAATGGAAGCTCTCCACATACATCAATAGGCTTCAGTTTTTCGGAGCTGTGCGGAGGATTAAGGAAGTTTTTGAAGTATCATGCCCACCTTTTCTTAATCTTAGAGCGTGGTTTTGGGCCGATAACCACGTTTCAGGCTTTTCACTACATTGTTTACTTGTCTTGTGTTGTTACTCACTAAACTTACATCTATGCTTCTCAACTTGCCGTCACGGTATTTTTTTTTTCTTAATTCTAGTTATCTTATTCGCTACTCTTCTGAGATTTTCATACCACTCTCTCTCGTCGTCCTGGTTTTCTTACCTACATATTCTTTGTACGCTTGATTGTTTTTGTCTAACGCATTCTGGAACTTATCATCGAACCAATCATTTCTCTTGCAGCGGGCTTGATGTCCAGTCGTCTGTTCTGCCACTGTCTTAATAGCCACTTTGACTTCAATCCAAAGTTCGTTGCTTGTCTTTAACGATGCATCTGATAAGATGGGAGGCAGATGGTTTCTGAGGGTCTCTGTAAAATTTTCGGCCACAAACGCCATTTGGCAATATTACCCCCAAAGGTATCGAAAATTAGACATGAGGATGATGGACATAATAATAATTTCAACAGGTTCAACAATAATTCCAACAGGCTTAGGTATAATAATCAATTTAACCATTAGCTGGTATCGATATTTTGAATTAGATTGCTGCTATTGATAGTCCAAGTGGACCCCAATACAAAAAATAAAACGTGTTCTATAAATTAATAAAGGTGAGAGTTTCTATATATTCAAAGGACACACTTTTTCGACTATAAAAATCAACTTTTATTCATTCTATCATAAATCTTATCACTTATAATGATACATCCTTTGACTGAAGGTATGTAACTATTTTTAGTCTGTACTTAAAACATTAAAAAAAAGCAAATATAAAAAAAACGTAAACAAATTATTTTTTATGCTTTATCATACTCTAAACTTAACAAAAACAGGAACTTCTTCTGAGATCAATAATACATGAAAAAAATGACAGGCATTATGTAACTTAAAAATATTAGTGAAAAAAAACCATTTGCTTATGTTTGGCATTTGGTACACATTACAGTCTTTACTGAATGACCTTTACAAATATACCCGCTACATTTAATATACTTTAGGGATTGTTTTTGGTCCTTTTTTCATTCACATAAATAGCATCTTCTCCTTTTGCGCCCAGATATTTCAGCGTTGGCTACAAATGGATGATCACTTTTTGATTGGCCTTCTGTAGATGTTACTGCATTATCAATGTGCTCTAGAAAATTTTCTATTCATTTTTTCAAGTCAATAGAAAATTTA
The DNA here is from genome assembly GCA_963969285.1 of Odontomyia ornata. Taxonomy (NCBI): domain Eukaryota; kingdom Metazoa; phylum Arthropoda; class Insecta; order Diptera; family Stratiomyidae; genus Odontomyia; species Odontomyia ornata. The sequence continues at coordinate 312,893,750 of OZ017741.1, forward strand.
GAATATTCATCCTTCCTTTCTTGAACAAATGGTGTTAACAAATCTATGCCAATTTTCTTGATATAATCATTGCGTTTCATTTGTTTTCCTAGATTTGAAGCTTTCCACAAAACGAAACCGTTAGCCGTGGAAATATTCATAATGGCAGAAAATATAACCAACGGCCATCGCTGTCTTCTTGCTGAAACGGAATAATTAGCACATTTTTTATCTAAGGAATCAACACCTCCCTAAGTGGCGTTCTAAAACTGAATAATTCCAAGCTTGCCACTTTCCTGGTCTAGAGATTTGGCATGATGCATGGATGATATCATGACTACGCTTTGATTTTTTTTTTTTTTTGATTCATTTGAAGCCAATGTTTTATCATTTATGAGCCCAAAAAGAGTGGAGCCTACGGGTAAACTTTTGAGTGGCAGAAGCTGTGGTGGAATTTCATGCTTATTTTTCCGCATAGTCACCACGAACGTCAATCCATTTTGTTTTAGTTTGTCGACTAACTCAATCGAAGAAAACCAATTATCACCGGTAAATTTCTATTCGTATTGAAAACTGGTTCCACCAGTGATAACACAGTTTGGGTTGGAACAGCGAGTTCGATTTTTTTTCTCTGAAATCGGATTTGCCACTGTATATGAATGCAATGTAGAGATAATGTGCGTTGAGTCACAGAGGCACATAATCTTTATGCCGTATTTTGTACTTCATGTAAACCCTGAACAATCATCTTCCCCTAAATGGGCTAAGCATCTCATCCACCCTGAGGTATTCAGAGCAACAGTTCTATCACTGACTTTTCGCTCATCTCTTGTTTTAATATCATCAAATCGTAAAGATGACAAAAGGAACAAAAATCGTTTTAGAGACAAAGTGATCCTAAAAATATCTCTTCCTGTGCTATCCGTTGCCCACAAACTTTGAACATCTTCGTGTCCGAATGTGAAAACGCCAGCTCATAACACCACGCCTAAAAAGCCTTAATTTCCGACACATTCACATGATTAGTATGTGCTCCTTGGCTGATGCACTTTTCAGAAAGCTCTGTAATTTTCTCGTTAGTGTGTTTAGATACATATTATATCAATCATCTCATTTTTTATCAATAAGTGCCACGAATCAAGTGGTGACATTACTTATTGTGTCACGAGCTTCTCCAATCAATCCGGGAAGATGAGTTATAATATTAAAAAATCGTGTGCGTGAAATACTGGGAGGTGTTTTTGACCATTTGTATCAATTTTTACCTCTAAAGAAGCCACAGTTTGCGGTGTCACTCTCATGTACAATTACACTGTCATTCGAACAACTAACAATCTCCCCATCTTCTCTATTACTAATGATTTCATCGTCACACTTCACATGGCAGATGCTCATAATCGGTTTCAACCATAGATATAGAGAGTACTGGATCCGCAACCGGTCGTGAGAGCCGAAGCAATTGGCAACCTTCGCTAAAGTTGTGTGAAGTTGAGGTTTGAGGTGATATGCTTTTAATTTAGCACTCTATTCACGGCGAAACACGTTCACATTTAAAAAGTTTTTAATTTTAAAGATCGCGCGTACGTAATCGGAACTTTAATTCACTGTTTTAATTAAAAATTTACTAAATTTCCATCCGCTTTGACACATGAGTTTTCCCGCGTGTTTCGCGCTCCTTTCGATTTTCTTTTGCTTTGATGTTCGAGTTTTCCGTGAGAGTCGTTTGTTGTTTGCACTCAAACTGTTTTCCGACTGATAACGAAGGCGCGATCGTGTGCACGTGAAATGAAATTTCGTTGGTGTGCGCGGGTGTCAGTGGGGGAAGTGATTCTTCTGTAGAGAGAAAAGAAAAACCTGTCTGTGTAAAAAGGGGAAGGAGAAGCAGAGGGAATCATATAGTTTCGAGTTGAGTATACTATGGTTTCGAGAGCGTAAGTTATTTATAACTTATTTATGTGGCAAATTTGCTTCTCACATGGACGAGTACACAGATTCTCGTTGCTCGTCCATTTGTTTATATGTCTTTGGTTTCAACGTTTGATTCATCCTCCAGAAGTTTGCGTATCTCATCGTCACTTAGAAATCGCGCCATTTTCGCTTCAAGATACTGAAAAACTAAATAAAATTGTTTCTAAAACCCACACAAAGAACACATACTTGGTATCAAGGGTCCATTTGGACCCCAAGCTAGTTCATACCTTCACTTCTAATTAAGATAAAGCAATAAACGTCCGGCAACCACTACAACACAATCAGAATTGCGAAAGCTGATTAAAGATAATAGAAATTATTTTTTACATAGATAGAGGCTATTTATCAGCAACAATGAAATAAAATATGAAATAAGTACCACAACTAATGATCCAATTTACTCAAAATGCACCAAAACCTACAAGTGGCATGATGGTGAGCTTGAAAGACTCTACATAACTCACTTACCGTAGTCGTTGCGAAGAAATCAGATAATTTCAGGTAAAACAAAGTGACGATTGGCAGCTGATTACAGAAAATTTAAATGCCGTAATAAAAAGCTACAAATACCCAATATCTATCATTGAAGGAATATTAGAACAAGCTGAGTAAGTAGGAAAGTGCTCCTACCAGAAGGTCTTTGTAATCCCCCAAGGATTCGAAATAAGTTTTCTAAAAGTAGTAACTTGAATTGGTCATCCAATACTTGGTTAAGAAATCGTTCAAATTATGCAAAAGGTGCAGAGTTTCCTTTATAAGCACGTTGCAGCCGCCATTTTGTTCCAGCTTAAATAGTTTTGTTTGAATGCTCGGCCGATTGAAGATATTCAAATTAAATACTTTTTCTTAAATTTTTATGATAATTGGAACAAAATAAAAGCTCTTAGGTCAATTTGAAATATGTCTCACACATTAACACGTGTTATTGTTGTTGTAATTGCACACAATTGAAATAGCCATAAATAATTTTATCTTAGTCTATATAATTGCTGAATTTCAAGAAGTTAAAACGTACTGTTTTGATTTTATGGGAAAAAATGTAAAATCTGCAAATCATACTATTATTAACAAAGTTGAGTGAATTTCGATTCCTGAAGTATTTGTTGCCCTTGTACTCATAAAGGCTCACCTCCGTGATTTTTTCAGATTTTTCGGTGTCCAATTACGAGGAGGGGACAAAAAGTGTAAGTATATTTTGCCTTTCCTTGCACCCCCTGATTTTTTAAATTCAGATTCTAAAAGATCTAATCAAGACCTTTCACTTGATACCCCACTCGGCCACCTATGATTAATAGCAATTTTTAAGGGCTTCTTCGTTATAAGGAGGAGCTCCCCTTAAAAAGTTTGGAAATGTTTGGTAAGACCTAACTTTTGAGAGACCACCACCTTTTCACAAAGTTTGTGCTTTTTAGCATTTATACGTTCTGAGGAAACTTGCTGTGACGCACGGACAGACGGACAGACGGATGGACGGACAGAAAGGTGGCAAAACTAGTATGTCGTTGCAAAAAAAAATTTTTCAGAAGGCCTTAACATTAGGCAGGACATAATATTCTAGGACCATAGATTTGGCAAAGGGTTTCCACCAAATGCAAATAGAAGAAAGTGATATAGAAAAAACTGCACATTCTACTAACATCGGACACTATGAATATACCCGCATGCTTTTGGGTTATAAAATGCCCCAGCCAAATTTCAGCGTCTTATGAATAAAAGTTTAAATAATCTTATTAATCAAAAATGCTTGGTATATGTGGACGATATTATAATATTTCGCACATCATGAACCGAGCACGTGCAAAACATTCAGAAAGTATTTAAATGATTAAAGGTAGCGAATCTTAAATTTCAAATGGAAAGTGTGGATTTTGTAAAAACGAAACCAACTTCTTAGGTCATACTATCAATACTAACTGAATAAAACTCAATAATGATAAGATTGAAAAATATCAATTGTGGAAATACCAAAAACAACTAAAGAAATAAAATCCTTCCTCGACTTACCTTGTAGTATTGGATATTTCCAAAAGACTATTCCAAAATTGCTCATTCAATAATAAAATACATGAAGAAAAACAAACAGATAAACATGAATGACAGGGAATACATAGAAACATTCGAAAAACTTCAGATTCTTTTAGCATCTACTCCAGTACATGGACATACTGATTTTTCAAGTTAAAAGTGACAACTTACCCAAGTAATTATGCACTTGGAGCAGAACTCAGTCAGAGTCGACATCCATTTTGGTACATAAGTAGATCCTTGAATGATCACAGTTACGGTAGGGAATTCGATTGACTAAGGAATTCGTAAAAGTAACAAGATGTATTAATGAAATAGAGACAACGGAAGAACTTTTGAAACTTATCAAACATTATCACGAAAAAGAAACTGGCCATGAAGGAATAAAAGAAAATCACGCAGGATTAAAACGAAAAATCTCTTATCCCAGTCTACTAGATTATATAAACAGATTTATCAATATTTGTGAAATTTGTAATACCATAAAAGTAGATTGAAATCTGATTAAACCAATTTCAGAACAATCTGAAACACCAAAAGATGTTGGAAAAATAATGCAAATTGATTTACTTTTTATAGACGGATAAAATATTTGGACATCAATGGACAGGTTTCTAGATTTGCACCAGGAGCTTTATTAAACTCTAAATGTAAAGTAGATATACGAAAAGGTCTTTTAAAATATTAGCAACTACTGGACGACCTGGATTGATAGTTGGAGATGGAGAATTTGATTATGTGCTGCTAAGAAAGGTCTATCAAATCAAGGGCATAAAAATACATATCACAAAACCACATTAGCACATTGGAAATGCTGATATCGAAAGACTTCATGAAACAATACAACAAGAAAAATAAGAAGCACTTGTTCACAAATCCCAAATCAAACAACCCAGGAAAAACTTTTCGAAGCCATCAAATTTTATAACGGCCAGATTCATTCAATAACAGGAGAAAGGTAATTAGACATCAACTAGACAGAATAGATATAAACATCAATTTTGATCCGTCAAAATAGAAAACGGAAAGTTTATGAAAAACACAGACAACATACATTTTTTAAGAATCCTAGAGCAGAAAGAAATAAACTAGAAGCTAAATTTAAGAAAGCTATTGTAGTGAATGTAATGGATATAAAATGTTCATGAAGGACTGCAGCGATGGTCTGCTGCCTCGGCGAGCGAGGATATTGGTACTCGCCGAGATTGGCCTTTCTGAGGATGCGTGAATGCGCTGGCAGGCTAGCTATGTAGTGTCGTGGGGCAGGTCCTTTTCCACAGCACAAGGGCCCACTAAAAAACAAAATTTCGCATTCACAAATTAGTGAATAACACGACTCGGTCCGATGCTGTCGAGGCCGAGGTAACCTACTAAAGGAGGAGATTGCCAAAGCAAACAACAAACTGGACCTGGCGAAAACAAACAGACAAGAATTGAGAATGTTTCATCTTTACTGACGATATTTATGGCTCCCAAATAAGAGTGGGGCATCCATGTGAAAGCGGTGCCCACTCGCACCCAGTCAGTAGTTAAGAATAAATACACCAGCATCACATTTTTAGTCGACACTAGAGCCAACGTTTCTGTCATTCCACGTAACAATGTGAACAATAAGGCAGCTTGAGGATTTATTTTATATGCTGCTTATGGAGCCCTAATTTTTACACAAACAAACAATAACACTAGATGTAGCAATACTAAGCCGAAACTCAAAAACTAAGCCACGAAAAACACAAAAACTGAAAATAAACACGAATAATTTAGACGTTGTCATTCAGCCACTAGTACCTAGATTGCTCCGTCTCAGCTCCACCAGCCTTAACAAATCTAGCAAATGAGTATCTCCATTGGAATTGTTAGTCTGGTGAACACAAATTTGGAGCATATTTTACCTTCTAATCGGTGGCCCGTCGATATATGTGATATATGTCACTTGTCACATATGAGATATATGTTACTTGTCACTTGTCACTTGAGCAGCTTGATAATTATTTCTATTCGATAAATAATACTTCCAATTTGTCTCAGACTTTCTTTATAAACCAGTACATGGACGAAGACATTTCCTTCCGATAAGTCCTAATCTTTCCATAGTACTAGCACTCTGGTTGTACCAGATCTGCCGTATAGATGGTCAGATCATCAGCTAACGCCACCAATGATCGCGTTGGCGAGGCATTGAAATCAAAGCCGTTCAATAGCTTGCCAATGAATAATGAAAGAAGCAGAGGTGCAGCAACTGTTCCCTGCTGTAGACTATTCAAAACCTTGGATTTGCGGATTTTTGTTAGATTTTCATCAGTAACAACAAATGGTTTCTCATATAACATATTGTACATCATGGCAACAAGGTGTCTGGGGAACCTGTCCTGAAGGAGTTTAAAATGAGTCCATCTAACCACACTGTATCAAAGGCTTTCTCCATATCAATGAGACATGGTCCAACACATTCTTTGTTGTTTCGTTTCCAACAGATGTCTGAGGTTACTTTCGTTATTGCATGTGTGGTCGAATGCCTGGTACGAAAACCAAATTGGCAATTTGACATCAACTCATATTCCTCAACGTGGATGTTTAATGCTTTGTTGAGTATCGTTTCAAACATCTTACTGATATTAGGCAGCAAGCTGATTGGGCGAAAGCTTTTGGGGCATGAATATTGTTTTCCTTTCTTCACGATCGGAAATACCTTAGCCTTTTTCCGCTCATTTGGGAAATATGAATTGCTCAACATGTTGTTGAACAGTATGCAATAATTTCTAATAGCAATCTCAGGCAAATGTCGGAGGACTATATATGGAATACTATCAGTACCACATGATTTCTTGTTGTTTATCCTGTGAAATATGATACACAAGTCTTCATAGCTGACAGAATAATCAATAAGATTCAAGCTCGGTATGAGGTCAGTTGTTAATGTTTCATTGAAATTGATTGGCCGTTCAGGCTTGATTTGAAGTCGGAAACTTTTGCTTCAGTGACCTCTGAAAGTATTTGATTCCCTCTATCAGGGTTTGGCAGATGAACCAGTTCAAAGTGTGTTCCAATCAAAGCAAGTTTATGGAATCCCTCACAAATAATCCTGTTTCCATTTCTATCTGGAATCATACTATCGATTTTGATACCAGCCCTATCGAGAAGATTTATCTCATCACTAGTGACTTCAAGATTCCATACCTTCACTCGAGACTTCTTACGGAATATGCTATTCACTTTCGCGACAACGCCATTTGGGTCATGTGAGCTAATGCCCCTTAATTTTTCTGCCCATTGATTGCTGACCTCACACCAGAAGTATCATCGGATTAAGTTCCGGACATTCTTCAATTGTAGTTAGTGTTTCATTTTCTTCCATATTATTTCGATGTTTAAACTTGGGAACTACTTTCTTAATCGTTTCCAACGTCAGCTTCTCTAACTTTGACAAATAGAGATCTATTTCATCGTCACATAGATTCCTGTCATTAAGAAACATTGAGCAAGGGTTGCCATCATCAGAGGGAAACTTTTGAAACTGTCCCCAGTCTATTTTAATGAAATTCAACCGATGATTTTCATGTTGAACTAGAATGAGGAAGAGATCATACCTTTGATGATTGATTTCGATGACGATTGCGTTATGGTCGCTATCGTGAGCAAGCACCTGCAGTTTCCGTTGAGGACTATCAAAGCAGAACTCGAGTCTTGCGTCAGCAATGCAGAGGTCCAAATATGAATTTGCCCTAGGGTGTGTTGGGAACTCCGGCCCATATAGATTGCACCTGTATTCAATTTGGTTCTCTGTTATCAACGGTTTCAGGAATACACATCTTGGATTATTGGTGGCATTCAGCCATGATGTATGCTTGGCGTTCAGGTCATCAGCAAGAATATAATAACTATGCAGCCTGTTCAAATGAGAATTTCAAACAAGGAATTGAGCTCCTCCTTGGACTAGAGAACATTTTGACCAGTTGCATATGCAGAGATAATGAAGAGTTTATTCCCACCTGGCAGTGAGATTTTGATAATGCAGACTTCAACAGATTCAAAGCTTATGAAGTCGACTTTTTCAATATTTTGGAAACAAAAGGGTCTTTGAAACAATATCCCGATGTCACCCCCACCCATCACATATTACCATATCGTTTCTTACGAATTCAAAATCCATGAATGTCATGGAGTGCCACGAATTGAGGTGGGTTTAAGTGAGAAGCATGATGTCAGCCTTTTGCCTAACAATGCATTCAAGGAAATAACCCCGTCGATGTAGAAAAACAAAAGAGTTGGCGTTGATCAAGTTGAGACGAATCCTATCCATGGGAATATGACTGGATGATAAATTATTTTGGGGCATTTGAAAGCCCTAAACACTGAAAGCCAAGATTAATTCTCGTATCTTGTTCATCAATTCTCTTCGATAAAGAATTAAGTTGCTGGCAAATTTTGAGAAGCAGCTTATTATTGCCACTTACATTATTTACACTATTTACCGCATTTTCTGCTGGTCCTCTAGCAGCGAGTACAAATGATACTCCGGGCTTGACGAAGTATTGAACTAAGACACTGCGGTGGAGTTGTGTTTGCTTTGGGACAAATTTTACTCTTGCATCTTTATATCAGGAACATCCTCGAAATGATGTTGGGTGACCAAAAACATCAAAGTTAGCACAGTCTAATTTTTCTTTTGGCTCCGTCTGAGCCAATTTGCACTCACCGGAAGCATGAACGTCCTTGCATTTGACGCATCGATAATGCACAGCGCAGCTGGCAGCCGAATGTCCAAACCTTTGACACCGATAACATTGATTTACTTCTCTTTCTGGAGGCGTTCCCACCTCACCACTCAGAAGTTCAAGTATCTTATTTGTTGAAGAGCTCTTGGACTGCTCTTATTTGAAATCTGCACCAAATGAAGGGTAAATTTTTCTTTTCTACCGTCGACCTTCTTGTCGCAAAGGTTTGAACGGAAAAAAAATCAATTTCTGGTGATGCTTCTTTGAACACCTAAAGAAGATCGACGGTGTCTTCTCCGCAGTTCAAACCCTTCAACAAAAAGGTCTGGTTCTTCTCACTTTTCGGGGTATAGGTGAAGTGTGGAACCTCCCTAGAACTTAGTGCATTTTTAGCTGATTTAAAATCAACTAGTAATTTCGTTCTGCTTGTTAATTTTTCGGCATTGATGCTTTTAATCTCGAAATTAGTTAATTTATTAACGTTTGCCAATAGCCGAACCATATCTCCGTTTTGGCTATCTTTAGCGCCGCTAGCACTTAGTATTTCCTGGGAGATGACTTGTTTGACAGCTTTCTTTGCCTTAGTTGCCTAATTTATTTGCCTTACCGGCTCTGCATCTTGAGTTTCTCCCCTCTCTTGTACATATCTTCGAAGGGTTTGAGTCGGAATCTCAGTTTCTGATTTTCAGCTAGAAGTCGATTCAATTCTTGTTTGTCTTTGACTCATTGAGTTTTACGCCCACCATCTGTGGAGTCCTGGTTACTCGTTTGTCTTCTTTTATTGATGATTGCCACCAATTTAGTATTGCTACTCTTTCCGGGGCCTCCCAACGGAGGGAAGACGTCGGGCTGCTCCATACAGCAGTCCCGAGTTAGGCTTAATTGCTTTTGTTGATTTATTGAAGTAAACTAATATTCTATATGGTTCCGTGGGTCGATTCCTTTGACGGTAAATGCTTTTTACAATAAAAAACAAAATTTTCTGTTGGCTGACTTTTAAAAATTGAATTTAATTTTTTGAAACTGATTTTGTGAAAAAATTAATCAATTTTTAAAATTAATGACGGGAGCAATTAAGACCGCGTCTACACATAACGAGTGCTAGATGAAGAATCCACTAAATTCCCTCATGGTGAGCAACAAACGAGATGATAAAACAGAAATTAAGTGGTCCGCGGAAGCTGAAAAAACATTTGAAAGCAATAAACAGCTATTGGAAACAGCTACGCTTCTCACGCATCCTGCTCCGAATGCATTATGAGCACTCACAACAGATGCATCAAATACGGCAATCTGCGCAGTACTGGAACAATTTGTCGGGGGTCAGTGAAAACCTTAGGCTTCTTCTCAGACAAGCTCTGTGATGCTCAAATTTAATGCAACACATATGAAAGGTAATTGCAAGCAATTTATTCAGCTTTAAAATATTTTAGAGAGAAGCTAGAAGGCAAGGCGTTTGTGATTAAAATAGACCATAAAAATCTAATGTTTGCGTTCGCACAAAGCTCATGTAAAGCGTTGCTCTGTCAAGCCCGACAACTAAATTATGTTTTCCAATTTACAACGGAAATAGTTGATTTCAAATTCCGTTGCTGATGCATTATCTCGACTGGAAATTGTATCAACAGTTGAGACCATAGATATACCCAACATTGCAGTGAAATAGGCTAAGTATACAGAATCAATTGGGAATATCCAACAATACAAACAAAAGTGTACGTCAAGTATACTTTTTCTTTTAAATGTTCTCAGAGAAAGAAGTCCAACGGTGTCAAATCACACGATCGTAGCGGCCAATTAACATTGCCATTGAATTTCTTGCGCAAAAGAACCATTGTTTCGTTGGCCGTGTGGCAAGCGGCACCATCTTGTTGGAACCACATATCGTTCAGGTCCATAACCTCAACTTCTGGCCACAAGAAGTCCGTCATCATCTCGCAATAGCGAACACCATTCACGGTAACTGCTTGGCCATCCTCATTTTCGAAGAAGTACGGTCCGATGACATTGCCAGCCCATAAACCACACCAAACAGTCACTCTTTGTAGATGCATCGGCTTTTAACAATCACTCGTGGATTCTCATTTGCTAAAAATGCGGCAATTCTGCTTGTTAACGAATCCACTAAGGTGCAAGTGTGCCTCGTCGCTGAAGATGATTTTCTTTGTAAAGTAGCCATTCCCTTCCGCCTGTTCAACCAACCACCCGGTGTATTGCCGACCCTTAAAATGGTCAGGAGGCTTCAGCTCTTGAGTCAACTGAACCTTTTAAGCGTGTAAATCTTTATTCAAAATCATCAGTGATGTTTGTGGGATGTTCAATTGTTGGGTACGACGACGAGTCGAGGTTGACGGCTCTTTTCCCACACTATCACGAATGACAGCTAGGTTTCCGCAGAATGAACTGGCGAACATGCACAGGTGATTTCACATTTTTCACAGACCTGGTAAGCTGAAATTTGCGCACAATTCTACTGATTGTGGACACATTTGGTGATTCTGCTGACCAAAAAAATCACGAAGTACTCGAAATGTATTTCGATTTGAACGCTCATTTTCGTAAAAATCTTCAACAACCTTAACGTGCTGCTCAATTGTGTACGTCTCCATAGTTGAATATGTCAAACACTGAAACAAAGAAATGTAAAATTAAGTTGGGTGAAAAACTTGAAGTTAAGGAGTGACTCACAATTAACATCGTGCATTATGGTTGGATCACCGTTTAAAATTAAAACGTATGTCACTTCACAACAATATTTTATGTTGCGACACATCAACAGTAGAGATACGACCGTATATTCCCAAAACACTTCGTCGACATGCGTTTGATTCTATTCACCATATAACCAGCCGACTGATAAGAAAAAGGTACGTTTGGCCTCAAATGTTGGAGAATATTGCAGCTTGGTCCCGAAGCTGTCTTCAATGTCAACGATCAAAAATTAGTCGTCACGTCTTACAACCTCCATAACAATCTCCTGACAAACGGTTCGATCATATGCATATCGATATCGTGGGACGTCTTGCAAGAATATAATCATCTTGCAAGGATATAAATATCTTCAGATGATGGTCGATCGTTTTTCAAGGTGGGCGGAGGCTGTTCCACTTAAAGATATCACAACAGATACTGTTGCTTCTGCATTTTACGCGAAATGGATATGCATCAAATGGTATGGTCGAACGGTGGCACCGAAGCCTCAAAGCAGGATCAATGTGCCATGAAACCAATAACTAGCCACATACGCCACTTAATCACAATATTGCCACTGCTGTATTTATTACAGATTCATGCCATTAGAAAATTTATTTCGAACTATAGGATATTACAAAACCCTTTTGGTAGCAGCACATTCCTGCGTACTCGACTTGTTTCCTATGCAAATAGGTCCGTGTTACACAATTTTCGTTCAATCTGGGAAATCAACAAATCAACTTAACTTGAGCATAAATAAATCCTTATAATGACTTTATCGAACATGACAGATTCATCAATTAATTCTCTGCTCCTAACCACCTTACCGTAAAACACACACACCCAAAGACAAGTTTATCTTCCTTTCAAGCGCCTACAAACGACGACAATTAATCGAACTCGATGAAAATTTGCAAGCAATTATCGCAAAAACCGCATCAGACCTGTTTGCTCTCCCTAAAATCTCCGAAAACCACAAATCGGAGCTCACTTCATCAAACAATGAGCACATAATAAACCGAAATCAGATATACATAGATTAGCTAATTCCTAGAGCAAATATTTGACCTTTTCATTTCGGATTTGCTCAGTGCCGAGAAGCGATTCCAACGCAAAGCCTCCCGAGTCGGCAAGCAAAGCTCCAACTCCGGCAGCTGAGGGTGGCGGAACAGAAGGTTAGGAAACAGAATACCGACGCCCGTTCCCAGTGATCTGCCCCAGCATCTGGTTGCCGTGCCACTTGCTCCTTTCCTACCTGTACCAGCAGCCGAGCTCCTTCCCACCCTCTAAAAACAATCGCAGGTGGCTGGGGATGGGTGTTCATTCATACAGTAACATTTGAATTCGTCTGTGCAAACAATTTTCCCGAAAACTGCTACCACGTATTTGCCTTGTTGGCTTGCTTGCCTGCCCTTCAAGAGACTTCGTCAGGACTAGCGCTGGGAGCTGGGAATAGTTGAAGGGATCGGAGTGACGCAAGCAGCTCTTGTTCCAGACAATGCACTCATCTTGAACACATACGAGTGCGAAGTGAATGTATCTGGGTAATAGATTTAAGGATTCAAGTACTCAAGTTAATTCAAATATTTGCCGAAGAACGGATTTCGAGAATTAGATAAGTGGAAATAGTGATTATGCCAGAAGCCAGAAAAACATCGCACCCTGGAGATTGCCACACAAGTGGTAGCAAATCTTATTGCACGTTTGTATTGTTCGCGGTTCATAACCGTGGAATCCTTTTGCGAAATTTGAGATCAAGGATAAGCATACGAATATAGTTTACTTTACATGTACTCTTTCAATTGTGAGCCCATTAAAGGAGTGATGAGGAATTTGGTAAAAGTCCTTACTTCTGGGAAAAAAATCCTAGTCCCACGCAGTCTGCTCCTCAACCTTTATGCGATCCTTCGATTGAATAAGTCCAAAGGATGAAAGGCGCTTAAATTTTTCAATACCTTCAACATCATGACTTATATCTTCGGGAGAAAAGGACTTTCATATTCAATCGACAAATAAAAAATCATCAAACTATTTCTGACTTAACGAAAACATTTTGCCAACTTTTGCCCCGACAAGTTCTGGCACACGGGATCCGTTCCCAACACAGTCCCACAGCTGTTAACTTTCTATCGAATCGCTTCAATGGGAAATGAGAAATTATTGAAAAAGTTTCAGTTTCCTTAAATAACATAATGTTAAACATTGATTACACTATTGGAAAGTAAGTTGAACGATGATGTTTGTATGGATGGAATCCTTTTCTCGTGCACTTTCACCGCTGCGAGAAGTTCGGAACGGTTTATCCGTGAAAGGTTGAAATGGATAATAAAGTTCGCTAAAGAGCATCAGGACAAGTGGGATTGGGAAGAAACGGCAGATGGACGAGAAAAACATTCCAAGCTACGAGTACACAGACATGAGAGCATTGAAACAGTTTACATGCGGAAGGGAAACTTTTGCAATTTGAGTCAATTCATGTTGACATCATTTTGCCAATCGTTGTAAATTGTCGGCTTAGTTGGAATTTTAGATTTTATGGAAGTTTTTAATCCTGTTTGGCGAGATGAAATGATGCATGGTGACAATCGTTTAAGGTGGATTGGGCTGATTCAATAAATTCTTCGAACTTGATTTGATGAGATTGAGTCCTGCAAAAACTTTTCATAAGAATTTTTGAATTATATACTTTGGGAAATAATTGCTATGCTTGTAGTCGTATCTTATTTTTATATTTAAAAAACTCCTCTTTCCTTCTGAGCGGACCATAATCCCTTTCTCTTATAATTTGACTAATTTTACTTAGCGGAACACAAATGCATACGTTTCTGTATTTGAATACTCACAAGCTCTGTGTGTTATTTTAATTATGTTTCAGAGACTTCTGGGACTACTCTTATGATTTTATCATCCACTAAGATAACTCTTTAAAGGTTCACACTAAAATACAAAACCATATTGAAATCACGACCTGTGTCCGTCTGTCCGTTTGCCTGTATCTCACGGGATTTTTTCTGCGAAACTATAGGAGCTACAGCCGTACAACACCCTGGAGAGGTCAAAAGGGTTGACTTCTTGAAAGTTTTGGGGTCAAAAAGTTTTCAGAGAGTCTTAAGGGGGCCACCTCATCAAGGAGATTGACCCTTAAAGAATTTTATTTTCATCAAATGCTCTCAAGTGGGGTGTCATTCAAAAGATATCAATGAGATCTTTTCAAAACAATTCATTAAATTACCCGATCTTTGTCATGGTGGTAGGAGAAGGTAAAATGTACCAAATTTACGCATACGCCTTGTTTACTTGCTACGCTACACCGAGTACTGCATGGTTTTCGGTAGATGTTGAACTCAATTCTTCTATTGTTCCTTAAAGGGTCAGGTCCAGAAATATAACCCACCCAGCATTCTTCGATTTCCATACTGAATTTGATTTTTGGAGTGATGTTGTTGATTTTTGGAGAGTCAATTCCTCATAAAAAATGATAGCCAGTATATTATTCTCGTAGTTTGTCCAAAATCTTGGCATCAGGCCAATGAGGTCTTCAATGACATCATCATCATCATCTATGGCGCGACAGCCCAAGCTGGGGCTTGGCCTCCAGAAATAGTCTTCTACAATCATTATTTAACCTTTATTGTTTTTTTGGGTTGTCGGTTTTCTTTCATTCTTTCTACATGGCCCGCCCATTGTAATTTGTGTAACTTGACGTAAGGGGAAACAGATTGATCGTCGAATAGTTCATACAACTCATCATTTAAACGTAGTCTTCACTCTGTTCCTTGTTTCACTGGGCCGTCGATTTTCCGGAGTACTATGCGTTTAAAAACGTCCACTGCCTTATAGGATTCAGTCGTTAGAGTCTATGCTTCACTTCCATATAACAGCACAGGTTTGACTAGTGTTTTGTAAATGCGAAGCTTATTTTGCCTGTGCACAGCTGCTTAGAATGGGAAGTACGGAGCAATAGGCTTTATTTGCAGCGTTTATATGGTATCCAATCTCGTCTTTTTCGGTGCCTCTGTTATTCAAGTTGGCTCCAAGGTACATGAAATTATCCATACTTTCAATTTTATACTCACCTACGGTCAAACTGGAGCTTTCTTCCTCGCTTGTCTCATAAATTTAGTTTTAGTCTCATTAGCTCGTAGGCCAATCCAGTTCGCATCAGATTCTAGGTTCAGTAATGCACTTTGGCATCTAAGATTGAACGTGCCATATCTAAGATTGAACGTGCCATATTGACGTCATCAGCATTTGCTGCCAATTGTGTGGTGTAGCCGAGGTTTTAGCTGATATCTTCCTGAGGACCTATTCCAACGCAATATTAAAGAGCGTTGGTGCAAATCTATCCCTTAACACTGCTGACCCTTAGTTCGCCGTTTATGGTAGTAACAGTCTTTTGCTAAAGAGGCATTGTGGATAGCATAGCCACAGGCTTTCACCCAACGTGGGTTGTGCGAATGACAGCCAATCTTGGAGCTGTCAAATAAAAGACCAAAAGTCAGTTCGGAGGTTTTGAGGAAATTTTTGGTGGAGAAAAGGTGAAATCGTGGCCTTCGGAATATTGGCTAAATCCTGCAGAATCATGTGCATTGTATTTTTAAATTTGTAGAACGAACGACAATGAGCCTCATTGATACAAGAGTTGTGGCAACATTAATCAGCTTGTAGGACCTGCACGAACCATCGATTATTTTACCGGCTCTATGCAGCGTTGGAAACATAATAACTGGTACCGATGCGCAGACCAGTGGTTTGCAACAACTTGGTAAGAAAGTATTGTGGTCAATCTATTTCAAGTACTAAGTCTTCTATTTTTGAAAACAAATAGAAGCATTTATGTGATTTAAAAACTTGGGGACACTTCGGGAACATATTGCCATGCATTTAAATCCCGATGGCTATAAATACAGAATATGTGATAAATTGTTTGTACTTTCCGAAGCATTGAGAGCTCACAATCACTTATACGAGTATCAATGCGATGTATGCCGAAAACTGCTAACTACTGCCAGATCATTGAGAAAACATAAAACACGACTTCAATTCAAAGTAAGCACAAAGTGTGGGGTTCCCAACGTTGGACATATTTGTATCGAATAGATAATGAATTGTAAATGAATTTTTTGGAAGCTTATGAGAAGTAATTTTGAGTAGATTGATGTCAAAGTGGCTAGCATTTGGTCTTGAGACCGATTTGAGACTTTTCATATGAAAAATTAGAAATAGCCAGAATACGTGATGAAAAGATTCAATTCAATTCAATGTCATATTTTACAGACAATATGTTGATAGTTTTTTCATCGATATTGGCTTACAAGAAAATAAACAAGATGACTACTTACCTATATGAATGAAATATACTATATGGAACCAAATCTGACGCGCGAACAAACACGGTAAGACTCAAAAATATTCAGAAAACCAACGACAACTGGTCATACCATACACGTAACATCGAACCACCCCACATAGCATCAACTAACAGCGTACAGATCAATGGTGCAGAGACTCCACTCCATCCCCATGACTCCAACTAACTACTCCAATGAACTAAATAAGATCCATTCAAAAGTGCAGTGCGTGGTTCGATGGAAAGCTCAGATGGCAGAAAAACTGTACATTGTTTTTGTTGTATTCGGCGAGCTTTCAAATTTGGTTTTACTCTCGTGAATGCGATTTTGTTTTATTGAAACTTTTAGACTTTAAGGACCTTTCCTTGAACTACTTTAATTTAAATTTAAAGGTACCCATATGAATTCATAGGGAAAAATGTTAGCTCTACAAACTCGACTATTATTTAAAAAATTGAGTGAATTTTCTAAGGTATTTGTTATTATTGCGCTCATGAAAACCTACCACCTTAAAAATGTATATTTATAGCAATAGCTAATAGCCTGTATTTTAAATGCTGGATTTGATATCCTTTAAAACGGCCGCCATTTTGTTTTACGAGAACTTATATCACAAGTTGAACAGGTTCTTGAAAATGGGCATGATACGCATTCTTCCTGAAATGTTCATGCAAATCTTAACAAGCCCGTGGTGGCTGAGTCGATTGGAAGCACACATTGCTTAATAGCCACGCATTGTTGTTATTGTAACACCGAAAATTCAAGCAACCATAACTTCGTTAAATATTACTCGATTCTTTATTAGCCTTATAAGGGGCCATATACGAGTATACGAGGTGTGTTCAAAAAGTAAGGTGACTTTTCAAATTTCGCGGGAAACGCAGCGGAAGTTTGTGTAGCCCCGGCCGGTGGGTAGCCTCGGCCAATGTCAGTTCCATGATATTGCTATATCTTTTAAGGTCTTTGTAAAAAAATTGTTTACAAAGACCTACTAGTTTCGCGACCTGTCTGTACATCTGTCCGTCTGTCCGTGCCTCACAGCTAGTTTCCTCAGAAACTATAGAAGCCAGAATGCTCAAACTTTGTGAAAAGGTTACAAGTGTTGGTCTCTCAAAATTTAAGGTCTTACCAAAAATACAAAATTTTTTTAAAGGGGTTCCCACTAATAACGATTTAGCCCATAAAAATTTTTTTTTTGTTGGAAGGTAGTCGAATGGGGTATCAAATGAAAGGTCTTGATTAGAACTTTTAGAATCCAAAATAAAAAAAATAATTTAATGCATCAGAGGGTCCAGGGGAAGGCAAAATGTACCAAAAATTTGTGTCATTTAGGAATAGACATTTTATACTGTTAATTTTCAAAATATGAAGTAGTTTTATGAAGTGTCTCGGGGCTGCCCACCTTCCCCTACATTCAATTATAGATTTTTTTATTTTTTTATGTTAGTACACTCGTCACGAACATATATTTACCGTTTCAGCTATATAATACGTTTAGTTTTTTCGTAAGACGCATAACGGTTAGAAGTATTTTGCGTGCTCATCGATTTTGTGGTATCGAAAAAAATGGATCAAAGATCAAGAATTTTTTGCCAAAAACAACACCAAAATCATGCCTCAGCTACTGTATTCAACGGATTTGGCCCCATGTCACTTTTTCATGTCCCCAAATTGAAGGGACCAAAGAAAGGACGGAGATATGTAACGATTGGAGAGACAAAGACTGCATCGCGGGAACAGATCAAGGCTATACAGGAAAGTGCTTGGGGGAAATGCTACAAGGACTGGAAAAAGCGTTGGTACAAGTGTATTGGCACAAGGATATTGCTTACTTTGAAGAGGTAACATAAATATTGACGAATAAATATATATTTTTTCCTAAAAAGACAAAGTCACCTTAATTTTTGAACACACTTCGTATTAGAAGTTTCATTGAATTTAAGGGTTCCCTTACGATTTCATACAAGAAAATGTAAAATTGATAAATCATACTATTACTAAAAAAGTTGAGAGAATTTCAACTTCTCAGGTACTTGTCATTATCGTACTAATAGAGAACTACCTCCATGTTTTTTTCAGATTTTTGGCCCATGGGAGGACATAACTTTTTCGTGGTTTTCTTCGTCCCCTGTCTACTTTGTCAATAATATTTCAATTTTAATAACGAATGTGACGCAAGCCCAACGACGATTTGAGTCCGAGGAACCTCACTCCGGGAGTAAAACACAGGGGCGGCAGTTTAATTATTTGGAGATAAATATCTAGTGGCAGTGCTGGCGAATTAGTATTTATTGATGGTATCATGGATTCCCGTCGATACTTAGACTTCTTGAAAGAAAATCTGCGAAAAAGAGCCGGGTAAATGGACATTTTAAATACATTCAAATATTACGAATACAAAGACTCAAGATAAAAGGCTGGCATTGTTCAAGAATGGCAGCTGTATTACTGCTCAAACTGGTTCGTCCACCTCCCCAACCACGGGATTACAATCCTATTAAAAACCTCTGGGATGAGCTGCACCGCAATTTCTTTTAAAGGGAGTTTAAGAAAAGGTTTCGCGAAGAATGGGTGAGAATTGATGTAGAATACTTGTGAAAAATCATCATTTGCGTGATATGTATATTATGATTTGCGCATGATTTATGCTTTTTTCAATTATTCCAGTTTTTTTATAACTATTAAATGAGAAAGAAGGAGCATTACTTACTTGTGCGGAATTTTTTGGGAGTCACTGTATATTATATACATGTATATATTATATATATATATATATATATATATATATATATATATATATATATATATATATATATTGTCGCGTGTATGGTTCGCGGCCAATAATTTTAACCTTCCGGGAAAGTGAAAACGCAATGTCTTTTAAATTACATTAAAAGAGTTTATCACAATTTAACTATTTCACAACTTGTCTATTAATTTTTTATTTCAACTGTTTATCACTTCAATATCGCTTTTTACTTCGCACTCCACACTATCGCAGTTTACTATATCGCGGTTGTAATGAATCCCCCCATTCGTTCAGCTCACCTTTATATAGGGTCTCTAGTCATTCAATCCATTTCTCGTACATTAGCAAATAGCCTGGAATATTCGAGCAGCTTAATGAATGGGCAGTCACGTCACTTTCAGATGTTGATCATGCTTGGTGGGTTTTCGAGTACGTTCGTTTTGTTAATCATGATCTTTTTAATGTTTGTAAAAACAATTGTGACAGTAGCTCGCAGAATTCTTTGTATATGTAACAATATATATTAAGTGATTCATTGCAGCGTTTAATTATCAATAAGCATTTTTTGACAGATCACGCGTGACTCCTGTCAAACTGTCGTGTAATTTTCATTCAGTATTGTTTGAAAAATTATCATGAAAAGACTTACACGACAACAACGTATCCACATTGTTCAGCTGTATTACAAAAATTACCGTTATGTGAGAAATGTTTTTCGTGCTCTTAGAGCAACTTCTGATGTGCATCGTCGACTTACTTTGGTGAGAACCTGATTTTACGTTTTGGACCAGTAAATTGGCCCCCTAGATCGTGTGATATTACACCTTTAGACTATTTTCTTTAGGGTTACATGAAGTCCCTGATCTTCAGGGATAAGCCTGCTTCAATTGACGCTATGAAAGCCAACATTACTCGTGTCATTCGTGAGAAACCGGTCGCTATGTTGATAAGTGTGTGACTTTGTACGGCCTAGTCGCGGTCGATATTTTAACAAGATAATCCTTGAAAATAAAATGTTATGAATCGGTCTTTTGACGCACAATATAATTTTTAGTATGGAATTCAAACTTATACCTTTTATTTGAGATTAAAAACTATGTACTATATATATATATATATATATATATATATATATATATATATATATATATATATATTTATATATGCATATCTATATATACATATCTATATATATATATATATATATATATATATATATATATATATATATATATATATATATATATATATATATATATATATATATATATATATATATATATATATATATGTTATATATACATATATATCTGTATACATAGGGACCACGCTAGAGGTCAGTCTTGCTTCAACTTTTACTAAATTTTCAGGAAAAGTGTATTTAGTAAAGCTCTTGGCAAACTTCGTTCATGGTTGTTGTTCTAACCAAAGTATGGCTTCGATTTGAATGAAATTTAATACAAAAATTTATTGAATTATATTACCAAGCTCGCAATAAAAAATCTAAAGTTTGACCACCAGGAATAAAACGAGCCGCTCAAAAGCCGGAAAACATGCGAAAATTTGTTTTGTGATCAAACTTTTTGTTCCAATATATCCCCCGCAGGGGGAACGCTGGCCAACAGGAAGGAATACTCTTAGAATATTCTTTGGGGAGTTCCGTCCCCCTGTACCCTAAGAAATTCCCGCAGGGGGAGTGCCAGTCGACATAAGCACTCTTGGAGGGTAGCGTTCTTTGGGGAGCATCGTGTGGTTCCCTCCTGGGATGACAGGTAGCGACCCTTACTGGATCTGGACTACGCTTTGGACAACGAACTGGAAATGACGCTTTGCGCTGGTAGTTACGATGGTTTGGGCGTAGTTGCTTTCCATGGTAGGGCTCTAATTCAACTATCATATCGTCTCCGTCCCGATAAAACCTTGGCAGGCCTCGGAGTACGTTTGAAGCTCGCAGCATTGGGTTAGTGGTGTAGATTTAGTTGAGATGGACTCCCGCCTAGCGTTGGTCTAGCTCTGACCACGTGGCCCCAAAGAAATTGTGCCTCCCTGCTCTGCAAAGATAACCATATGAGCAAAAAGGTGACTACACACATGAATGGAGATCGCGGCTTGGATGGGGGGCCCACTAAAGCTAGAGCAACCAGAACCATGAAAAAAGATTGAAAAAACTCAAAAGAAAAAGAAAGCCAAAATAAAAACAACGAAGATGCTAGCAGCGACTGCAGCTACAATGCTAACAGCACATCGGGAACGGTACAAGTTATGACAAAACTGACGATGAATACAATGACAGTGAAAACGGACAAAAAACGAAGATTAACAGAATGGCTTCTAGCCCAACTGAAGGAAATCAGGATGAAAGAAGAAGAAACAGGCACTTGATGTACGAGCAATGCCAGATCAGGGGTTCCAGATAGTGCTTACAAAACTAGCGAAGAAAGCCGCAGAGAAACTCCTCCAAAAAGTGCCACAAAATAAGGTTTGCATGGACGCCCAACAAGAAAAAAGACCCGATGCGAAACAGAAGAAAAAGAAACCCAGGCACTGCTCGTAAAACCCCAAGATGTTCGATCCTATGTGGAGGTGCTGCGGGATATCTTAAGGTCTGAAGCCACCAACACTGCTATTAAAGCAATATGACCAACGCAGTCGGGCCACATACTGGTCGAATTTGGAGCAGAGGCCGACAATAAGGAAGCATTTTGCGATGTAGTAAAGAAAGTTCTCAGCACAAACGCAACTATAGCCTCGCTTGAGCCGATGGCATCAATCGAAATAAGAGACTTTGATAGCGTCACAGAATTGTCCAAGGTAGAAGAGTTCATTAAAAAACAGCTTCCTAGCGTAGGCAGGATCAAAGCGAGACTGACACCAGAAAACTGAAGGAAACAATGCATGGCCATAATCAACTTGACCGAAAAGGACACCGAACAATTTCTTAAGCAAAAGTAGGAATAGGGTGGGTTGTCTGTAGCATACGGCGAAGAGCAGTGCTATTTCAATGTTTCAAATGCCTGGGCTGTGACCACACCGCACAAGTATGCAAAGGACCCAATAGGAGTTCCCTATGTTACAGATGCGGTAAAATGGGACATAAAAGAAAAGAGTGTACGAAGGAGGCACCCTGTATTCTTTGCAAGGATGCCGATCCAAAACTTTGGGACAGGGCAATGCCGGGCTTTTCAAAAAGCCCTATCCAGGGCAAAGTTAGAACTTAAATGACCCACATCCTGCAGTTAAACGTATAGGGCAGTTTAAACGCCCAAAATCTGCTTGAGCAGTTTGCGAGGGACATGAAAGCTGACTTTTTGCTGCCGAGTGAGCAACACCATGATAAAATTTCGACATCATGGTATCCTGATAAAACTAGTACTGCCACCATCTGGGTTCGAAATAGTGATTTCCAGGTAGAGAGTTATTGACGGAGGATGGTTTCGTGTGGGTTTGGTGCTCAGGAACCACCATCTTTAGTGTGTGTACCTAACGCTGAACAAATTGATAGTATCTTTCCAAGCAAGCTGAATGCTTTGGAGCGCACTGTCTACAATCAAATAGCGCGTGCCTCAAACAGATTCGCGGGGAAAACGAATCCTAGGAATGGCACCCGAGACAGTGTTCTTCATACTAAATTGCGGAAGTACGCTGATTTTTCGCCATATTGGCTGTAAAGGAACCATATCTGACGTGACATTCGCCTCGTAGTCCTTCGTACAGAGGATGCCCAACTGGAGAGTATTAGAGGACTACTCAACCAGTGATCATCAGTGCATTCTGCTTGAGATCAGTGATGTTGTCTCCCGACGTCCATGCTCTCTGCTTTCTACTATTGGGTGGAACATCGGAAGGATGGACGTCGAGAGTTTTGTCGAAGTGGTTACAGTAGGTGCGCCGCTGCAGGGAGAACTGGCAGCTCGAGACGTGATGATCTCTACGGTGAGCATCATTACGACTGCTTGCATCGCTTCTATGCCCCGTCGAAAACCCCAGCACAGTAAGCTCCCGGTGTACTGGTAGTTGACTGAAATCGCCGAAAAATGAAAGGAGTGTCACAGGTGCCAGCGAGTACGGTACCATGGCGAGGCATTCAACCAGGTAGCAACATATAAGTCGGCCGGGACATGCCTTTAAAACTGATCAAGAGCAGCAAGGCTCGCTGCTGGCAAGATATAGTGGACAATGTGAACAAGGATCCGTGGCGTCTTTGCTACAAGCTATTTATGCGGAAGTTTGGTGCCCTATGGGAACCTTGCATAAATGATGCAGGTAAAACGAATGAGATAGTGAGGACGCTCTCCCCTGCCCACCCTGTCCATGTTGACGCTGTTGAATGGTGAAACAGCAGTCGAGTGTCCACTCTTCACACAATCCTTTCATTGCAAGTGAGGAAGTATCCAAGTCCAGATGGTGTTCCGGCTGAAGTGTTGCAGCTCGTCTATCACCATTGTCCTGACATGCTGCTTAGCATAATCAACAATTGCCTACAGGACGGGGTTTTTCCGGTACGCTAGAAGATGGTGAGGCTGATGCGGATCAGCAAGGGCAAGGGAAATCCTGGATCGCCTTCTGCCTACCGCCCGTTATGCACGCTGGACACTACTTGGAAAATGCTAGAGAATCTCATCAAAAGAAGACTCACTAACGCGATTCATGCTGCTTGGGACCTATTCCCTCAGCAGTATTGCTTCAAAGCAGGACGTTCTACCATTGATGCGTTCGCAGAAGTGTTCACCGTGGTCCAAAAGGCAGGAGCATATAGCCGCACGAAGCAATGCATCGTCCTGTTGGTGACACTCGAGCTAAGAAACGCCTTTAACTCCGCTAGATGGGTGAATATTCTGGATACGCTGGCCCAGACCTATGAGACGTGTCCAACAACAGGCTACTAAAAATCGAAGATGCCAGATGAATCACGCTACATTGGCTATGTGGATGATATTGCGGCTCTGGTCACTGGACGCACAGTTGGAACAGACGCAACTTAGACTACGTATGCTAATGCGCCGAGTGAGAGACTGGATGACTGCTCGCGGGTTCAGTTTAGCACTCGAGCAAACCGAAGTGTTGATCTTGACAAAAAAGAGAATCCCTAGAGTAGGAATGATCAGTATTGGAGACATACCAATCGAATCGAAGCCAGCGGTAAAGTATCTGGGGCTATTGATCGACTCGAATATGAATTTTTCTGAACAAATCAGGGCAACAGCTGAAAAGGCTGCTTTGGGAGTGTCAGCTCTGGATCAACTTATGCTCAACGAACGGGGACCCAGCCCTTCAGCAATATGCTTCCTGATGAGTGCTGTAGTCTCAGTGCTACTGTATGGAGCAAAAATATGGGGCGTCGCTCTCAGTAAGAAGGTATACCGAAAATACTTGGCACAGGCGCAGAGAAGAGGAGCACTAAAGATTACATCTTCGTATTCGACAGTCTCTAATTTGACGGTGAGAGTTATTGCAAGCATGACACCTGTTGCCATCCTTGCTAGAGAGAGCCGTGCTATTTACTTGCATCAAAATGAGGATGCGAGGGAGACGGTTATCCACGAGGAGAGACAGTGCTCACTCAACGATTGGCAGCAGCCTTGGATGGATTACACATAGGGAAGATCGACTGCATGCCTCATCTCGGATATCAGACCGAGGCTAAATCGAAGCTATGGTAAGACTGACTTTTATGTGACCCAGTTTTTGAGCGGGCATGTGTGCTTTCAGTCGTACTTGCACAAAATTGATTGTCGGTTTTGCCCAGGAGAGGAAGACAATGCCCGCCACAAATTTTTTGCGTGCATAAAATGGGACGAACTTTGAAGGAGCCCCTACAGGGACATGAGAAAGCTCACCCCGGATGATGTAGTCACGGTGATGCTCGAATCGGTTGACAAATGGAACCAGCTGGCACATTTTGTCCGGGGAGTCCTAAAATCTAAAAGGGACTCAAACTAGTCGAAGGCATTGGGGCTGGGGAATCACTTGTCAGGCACTTCCTCTTCCCCTTTCCCCTCCAGCTAGAAGAGGGATCCTCCTACTTGAAGGTGCCTCACGGCATAACAAAACGAGACCTGGCCCGAACTAGTGTGTTGAATGGTCCCAGGTTAGTCCATCGCGTGGACAAGGGAGCTATTTGGTGGGTAGTCCAGTCACCTTCTTGCGAGCATGGGAGTCTCACACTTTGTGCGTAAATGACATTCACCTCCCGACCATAAAAAAAAATATTTTTGTGCTACTTTTGTGGCACTACCTAAAAGACGGGCGCCTACTTTATAAGATGAAACATGGCCAGGAAAGAATGGCAGCTAAATTAACCCATCGAGGATGGGCTACTGCGGCTAGTGATGCCTGATGAGTCATGCTAGATGAACTATGTAGATGATATCGTGGATTTTATCGCTGTACGCACCGTTAAACAATCACAACTTAGGCTAGGCTAGACTGGATGACTGCTCGCGGGCTCAGTTTAGCATTGGAGGAAAACAAAGTGGTAATCTTGAAAAAAAAGAGAGTCGTTAGAGTCAGGCCGATCAAAATTGGAGACATACTAATAGAATCAAAAACTCCACCATAGACCGTCCCAAGCCCGCTAGAGAAAGGAGAAGGGAACCCCTTGTTTCCCCAATCCATGGCTTTCATGATTCCTCATCCCAAACCCCCCAATTAAATGGTCATAGGTGCTGTCGGGGTCGCACATTGGGTTTACTGGTTCCCCAATAATGTGACATGATATGCCGACAAATGCTAATAACTGTAAATACATCTACAGCCCTGCTACTAAATCCTACTTACACCTCCTTTGTGAGGGCGTAAAAGGGTGAAGGTGAACCTTCCGCACCTGATAACGGAATCGACCTAATAACCATGCCACCGGAATGGAGGTTGGGCGACGGGCTAACTCCCCGTCCCTGGAAAACCTGAAAATGTTTCGAAACCTGCAGATGGACCTCGGAATGGGTTGAACTCACGGCAACGACCTCACAAACGAAAAAGGAATATTGCATTGGATCTTGAAATATCAGATCACTCAATTACCCTGGTGCTGTTAAGGACGTTTTCGAACAGGCCAGTCAATATCAATTAAAAATACTGGCAGTCCAGGAAACGAATTGGACTAAAAACGACATTCAAGACATGAGATCGCACACAATATTCAAAAGTGGGAAGCCTACTGGAAAACGAAAATTTGGAGTGGCTTTCATTGTGGATAGGGAGTCTAATCGGACGTTATTGGTTTTAAGGCAACAAACGAACGGTTGTGTGCGATCCGTATAAAAGTGAAATTTCACTAAATTTGGCTGACTAATATTCACACTCTGACCATAAAAAAGGACTAAGGAATGAAGGAAACGTTTTACAATCACTTGGAAAGACAGGTCGACTCATTGCTTACAAATGACACACAAAAAATTCTGGGTGATTTCAACGCTGAGGTTGGCAATGAGCTATCTCATTGGGGAACGACTGGAGGATATAGCCTCCATGATGAAACAAATGACAACGGCCAGCGCTAGTCTAGTCATACGTTTGACTTGCTTCCCACACCGACGCATTCATAAAATGACCTGGGTGTCACCGGATGGCATCACAAACAACCAGATTGATCATGTTCTTCCAACAACGTTTGGCTTCGAGCATACTTGACGTCCGTGCATACCGAGGAGCCAATTGTAACTCCGATCATTACTTGATCAAATTAACCTATCGATGCCGTATGTCAAAGGCATATTCGGCGAAGATCAGCGCGCTGCAACAATTTCACATCGAAAGGCTCCAAACGGCGTCTGTGGCCGAAAATTTCAAGGAGACCCTCGACAACCAACAGGCTCCCATCTTATGAGACGCATAATTAAAGACGAACAACGAGCTCTGGATGGAAGTGAAAGTGGCTATTAGGACCGTAGCATAACAGGCGATCGGACATCAAGCCTGGCGCAAGAGGAAAGTTCGATGATAAGTGCCAGAATGCGTTGGCTAAAAGAATCAGGCATACAAAGAATACGTAGGTAGGAAAACCAGGATGAAGAGAGAACGCTATGAAAATCTAAAAAGAGTAGCGAATAAGATAATTGGGATTAAGAAAAGAAAATACTGTGACGACCAATTGAGAAGTATAGATGTAAGTTTAGCGAGCAATAACACAAGACAAGCAAACAAAGTAGTGAAAAGCCCAAAACCACGCTTTGTCATGATGACAGCGGCAATATCATCACTGATGAAACAAAGATTAAGGAAAGATGGGCATCATATTTTAAGAACCTCCTTAATCCTCGGCAAAGCACCAGAGAATCGGAGCCTATAGATGGCTGTGGAGAACGTCTATTGGGCCCACCAACTCTGGATGAAGCTTGTTCCGCCATCAAAGCCCAAAAGAATAATAAAGCGCCGAGCATCGATGAGATTCCAGTGGAGCTCATCAAATATGGTGGCAGTAGTTTTCAGCAAGCTATTCACAAAGTCAACTAGCACATTTGACAACAAGAACATATGCCGAAAGAGTGGAGCCAATCAATTATATTCCCTATCCACAAAAAAGGTGATAAGCTACAGTGCGAAAATTATAGGGTTGTATCACTACTTTGTACGGCGTATAAAATCTGATCATACGCCAATAGTATTATTGGGGAGTATAGAGGTGGTTTTAGAGCAAGCAGATTGACAATAGACAAGCAGATACTTGAAAAGTGCTGGGAGTTCAACATAGAGCATACAACAGTATTGATCGTAACGTACTGTACCAAATAATGCGTTGCTTTGACATCCCAGCCAAATCAGTCCGTCTTGCCGAAATGACAACGACGTCGACGACTTCCCAAGTTTGCATCAATAACCAACTCATCAATGCCTTTGACACAAATATCGGACTAAGGCAGGGAGATGGGCTGGCCCCATTGCTATTCAATTTGGCTTTAGATTACGTCATAAGAAAGCTACCTTTCGATACGCGAGGTACATTATTATTCAAGTCAAGCCAAGTAGTAGCCTATGCGGACGACATAAACATTTTGCCGCGGTCGTTAACAACTGCCAAAGAACTCTTCCTAAAACTCGACAGCGAGGCAAAACTATTAGGGCTACAAATCAATGAAAATAAAACAAGGCTCATGACGCAGTCGAGGAAAAATACCTCAAGTACACAAAACATCACACTTGGCGAATATAGAATCGAAAATGTGAGTGAATTTATTATTTAGGTGCCAAAATAACGAAAACGGGGAGTGAAAGAGACGAAATACGCCGAAGAATACAGCTCGCAAATAAAATATTTAAATCAGTATTGACGATCTTGAAGACCAGCTGCATACACAGGAAAACAAAGCTCTAAGTATACAAATCCGTGATAAGACCTGTGTCATGCTATGGGTGTGAAACATGGACCCTAACCTAAGCATCCGCAAATATATTGAACGCCTTTGGGCGACGGGTCCTGAGGCGAATAATCGGAGCGAACCTAGATGGAGACCAACGGCGAATTCGATACAACCATGAGCTGTATGAAATTTTTGACGACCTAGAGGTCTCAACGATTGTCAGACTGCGGAAGCTGCAATAAGCTGGACACATGAATCGTATAGACGAACAACGGGTACCCATAAAGGTATTCGTTGGGAGAACTGAAGGCCGGAGACCAGTGGAAAAATCGAGGAAACGCTGGTCTGACTTGGTCGACGAGAACAGTTCATTGCTGCTCGGATTTCGATATTGGAGGACGCAGTCAATGGACAAGACAGTTGGAGGCGCTATTTGTAGGAAGCGAAGGCCTGAGAGGGGCTGTAGTGCTAAGAAGAAGAAGAATAGAATCAAAGCCAGCAGTGAAGTACCTGGAACTATAGATAGACTCAAAGGTGAGTTTGTCTGAACGAATCAGGTCACCGGCTGAAGGTTGGTTCAGGTGTATTAGCTTTAATTCAACTTATGGCCACTGAAAGGGAGTGCAGTAAGATCAGTGCTGCTGTACGGAGCAGAAATGTGGAGCAACGCTCTCAGTAAGTATGTGTATGAAAACGTTTGGCAAAAGTGCAGAGAAGAAGAGCACTAAGGATTGCATCTTTCTACTTGGCAGTCTCTAGTTCAGTGGTGAGATTTATCGCAGGTATGATACCTGTCCCTCTCCTTGCTAGAGCATCTCGCTGTTTACTTGCGTCCTTCCCTGCGAGGAGCTCTTACTTAACGATTTACAGCAGTCTTGGGTAAATTGCACGAAGGTAAGGTTGGACTGCACTGTTCTCCTGGGTCTAAGGCTGTGGCGAAATCGAAGTCATAGTGAAGTTGACTTCTATTGGGCACAACTTCTGAGCGTGCCTGAGTGTTTTCAGTCTTATCTACACAAAAAAGGTAAGTCGCGGTCCCCTGGCTATAGATTTTGCCTAGGGAGGAGGATGAGGCCTGCCATATATTTTTTGTGTGCAAAAATGGGACATGGTGTAGCAAGGCATCTATAGTAAAACACGAGAGCTCACCCTGGATAGTGTGGTTGCGGTGATGCTTGGATCGGTTGAAAAATAGAGTCATGTGCGACATTATATGGGGGCAGTCCTAAAAGACATAAGGACTCACAGCAGCCGGGGACGTTGGGGCTGGGGGATCAGTTATCTAGCAATTCCTCTTCATTCTTCTTCTCCGGCTGAAGAATGAAACCTCCAGTTTGAACGCACCTCACTGCGTAGCAAAACAAGACCTGATCCAAAGGAATGTGTCAAACGGCTCCAGGCTAGGTTTTCAGGTTGACTGGGGAGGTATTTAGTGGGTGATCCAGTCACTCGCGAGGATGGGAACTTTCTGCCGATGGTGATGGGATTCCACTGTAAAGTAAAAACTCTAAGGACAATGAAAAAATGTTTGCGCTTGGGTCTCAAAAAATAAAATGGCGACTAATTGAAATTCGAAACTTCAATGGCACCTAGAAGTCACAATTTTGATTCGATTTGTATGAAACTTAACATTAAGGTGATTGACAATCATATCTGATGATCCTTTTATTTTGATGATCATCTATATCCTGAAAATGGTGGCAGTTCAAATATGTGATTTTTTCAGATTTAAATGAAACTTGAAACTATGGATCATTGAATTAAGTTGTGAGAAAATTATCAAAATCGGATCATAAATAAAAAAGTTGAAAATTTAAAACAATATTATTAGCTGCTATTTTCAATAGAAGTTGAATATTTTTGCCCTGTGAGAAGTAAAACTGCAATTTGAACGAGATTTGGCAAAGTTATTGATAAGAATCTAAGACACATAACTCTGAATAAATCCAGAATCGAACGATTCAATTCAAGATAGCAGCCCCGAAGGTTGAAAAGTAAGCGGAATTCGTTATTTTAGTAGCAACTCAAGTGTTGAATATGCTCGCATTTTCATGGAAACCTTAGAATGGCTTGCATTGTAAGTATTCATACAACAAAATACTTTCGTTAAACAGTGTTTAACTTTCGAAGTAGTGGCCAATAAATTTATTATTTACTTTTTGAAATAAAAGATGCCTACGAGAAATTTTTCTTGCCAGCTGGTGGTGCAGAAGGGAGTTTTTTAAAGAACTTAAGGAACTATAGCCTAAAAAACACTCATGTCTGCGGGCTTAATTCCCATCACAATTTCCTAATGAACTTAAGAAAAAAACTTTTCAATTAATTCAAAATACGGCACAGAAATGTCATCTAATTTGCAAACTTTTCATAATGGTAATGATGAATTTCATCTGCGCTCCCTAAATCTCTTAAGAGATATCAATATGCATAAAGATTTTGCTTTCATATTTCCTTGGAAGATTGAAACCCATCTAGAATTTTATCAGTTCCTGTTTATCCCCTAATTGATTCATTGCTCCAATGAAG
Source organism: Odontomyia ornata (assembly GCA_963969285.1). NCBI lineage: Eukaryota > Metazoa > Arthropoda > Insecta > Diptera > Stratiomyidae > Odontomyia > Odontomyia ornata. The sequence continues at coordinate 312,925,056 of OZ017741.1, forward strand.
TGCTAAAGGACAAAGTTTTTTCCCATTCCATTTTCGCTCCTCATTTATCAACTTGGAATTTCTTCTTAAACTCATCGAACGTAATAAAGTTTTTTGGATACCAAAAGTCAAATCGTGTAGAAGGATTTTGAAGAGCACTCTACGTATTTAGAATTTAAAGGGGGTACATGAAGAAAATAATTCGTTTCTAAATATAAAAGTAACATGACCAGAAGGTAATTGATTTTCTTTTGTTTTTGCATTTAAATACCCATTCTTACTTTTTTAGAAACTTATTCATTTTATAAAACATAATTCATAAATAACATCCAATTGGTGTTTTTCTTTTCTTTTACGCTACAATAAATTTAGGGCCTAATATATCAAAACAATAATTTTAATAATTCTTTCTTCGTATAAAAGAATAATTTATAGTAATTGAAACGTAAGAATGCTTTCATTAAGAATAAATACCTAAGCATACTTTAAAACATTCGAAAAAGCAAACAGACTATAGTGAAGGGGCCCTTAGTTCAGTCATTACATTTTTTTCAGCTTGAAACGCAAAACTTTCGCCATTATCAAAATGAAACGTTCCTTTTACAAAAATTTATGCCCATCTGAGAAAAAATTGTGGGACTGAACCAAATGGAAATTCGCTATTGAAATTTGGAAGAGGATTCATAAGGACACATCTATTTGGGGTAAAAAACAGTGAAAGTGTAGTCATTTGAATGAGGTGTGAAAAAGCTCAAATGGATAATGGTTATGAATATTTATTCATGTACTTTCTGTAATCATTTGTCCCTTTTACAAAACTTGGTAAATTAATATTTATTTATATCGGAATGTTATATTGTGACTTTATAGTGTAGTTACTTTTTGTTTAACGGAAAAATGAGCTCAGCGCATCGATTTTGATTGTAAGTGTGAGTAATACTTGGATCGGTTGAAAAATGGAACCACCAAGTGGCGGGTTATGTTTGGACAGTCCTAAAAGATAAAAGGGACTCCCAACAGCAGAAAGCGTCGAGGCTGAAGGATTGCTTGTCTGACAATTCTTCTTCTTACCCTCCCTCCCACTAGAAGAGGAGTCCCCCAGCATGAAAGCGACTCACGACGTAGCAAAACTAGACCTGGCCCGAAATAATATGTCAAACGGCTCCCGGGTCTCAGATTAACAGGGATGTCAAGTGGGTAGTCCAGCCGCTGGCAAGCATGAGAGCCCCACCACAACAAAAAACTCTTTCCTAAAAAAACGCATAACAAATGCTTAGAAAGGGAAAAATAAGAATTGACTGAGGAATGATGAAGAGAAGAGCAGTACTTCTTCGCTGCTTTAAGTGGCTCAGTATTGGCTAAAATGCAAATGGATGCAAGATGCCCAATAGGAATTCCTTGTGTTACATGTTTTTTTAAAGCAGGGGGTAAAATGAAACGATGCATCGGAGGAACATGCAATGTCCTATGTGAGAACGCTGGCCTAGTGTGGAGAAACATAAGCACGTTCTAAGGAAGGGGTATTGTCAGGTCTTCAATACACCCTAGTCAGTCACCAGTGCTTTAATGATTTGTGTGTTGGAGATAACTTAGAACACAATAGCGTAGCCCAAAATTACCGGAGCAGTTTGCAAACGAAATGAAAACCTATTTGCTGCTCCACGACCCGCATCATGACAAGAATTCACTCGCATGGTTCCCTGATGAGTCTGGATGCAGGATAACTATACGATTGCAGATTCACGGGCAGAGGGTTGACTTTGAGCAGATTTAGTGTACGGATACACCAGCTTTTATTGTATACCTTACCCCAAATGAACCGTTCCTGTCATTTCAGACTCGAGACTTTGGAAGATGTCTCGAGCGCAGAATGGCATGTTCTCGTTGAGGGAGACTTCAATGCAAAAGCCATTGAATGGAACATGCCTCTGTTAGATTCTAATGGAAAACCAATCGTTTATATGACAGCAAGAATAGGACTTCTTGGGTTAAACACTAGAAATACCTCTACTTTCCCCTACAGTAGTCTGCGTTGAAACCCTCCCAGATGCAACATTGGCATCAGTGTTCCTAATACTAAGGATACACTGCTGGAGAGTTGTAGAAGACTACTTGGTCAGTGATCACCATTATATAGCTCTTGAGATTGACGACGATCCTTTTCGGCATACATATGCTTAGTCTTAGTCTCTAGGTCGGGGTATTGTAGAATTGGTGGGGAGGTTATGGTGTTTTTTAGGGATTGGGAAGCTAGTTGGCATTTTTCGTTCCAGTCAAACTTTTTGTTCTTCTTGAGCAGGTCATTGAGAGGTTTTGCAATGGCTGCGAAATTTTGGACGAATCGTCTGTAGTAATTACAGAAGGCGACAAAACGTCTTACATCATCTGCGTTTTGTGGAGTTGGATAGTTGTTGACAGCTGCGCATTTCGTGGGATCGGCTGTTACGCCTTTGCTGGTGATTAGGTGTCCTAAGAAAACGACTTCGGATTGTACGAAATTACATTTTGAAGGGTTTAATTTGAGATTGTACCTACGGAGTCGTTCGAAAGTTCTTACGAGGTTTTGGTTGTGATGTTTTAAGGAACAACCAAAGACTATGATGTCGTCGACATATAGGAACGCGTTTGCATCTAATCCTGATAAAGCTATGGTTAACATGCGCTGAAAACTATTTGAGGATATTTTTAATCCGAAACGCAATCTTTTGAATTGGTAATGTCCGTTGCTGGACGAAAATGCTGTCATGGGCCGTGATTCGTGATCGAGTTCTATTTGCTGGAATGAGCTCGTCATGTCGAGTATAGAGAAGTATTTGGCTCTTCCTATGCGATCTAGTACATCGTCAAGACGAGTAAGGGGAAATTTGTCATTGACTAATTTTTTATTTAGTTGACGATAATCGACTACTAATCGCCATTTTTTTGTATCATCACTGGAATGTTTGGGGACTACTAACATTGGTGAATTGTATGGACTTGTAGATGGTTCTATCACATCTTTGTCAATCAGGTCTTTGACTTGGTTATTAATTTCGATAGTATGTGCATGAGGCATTCGATAATTTTTTATGTACACTGGAGTATTATCGATTGTATTCAGATGTTGCGTGTAAAAATTATTGCAGGTTAATTTTTCACCTTCTAAATGGAATATATCATGGTATTCTCTGCATATATTTTCTATTGTGGTTTTGGCCACCTCGTCTTTGGAGTTTATGTGTAGCAATTCTTTTAATTTGGGCCAACGATGATTTGCTTTTTTTTTGTTGCAGTGTAATACGTGGTACTTTGTTAGTGGTTTGATTTCTAATTGCAGGTTTTGTATAGTTTCTTCTTTGTCGGAAGTGTTGAGAATTCTAACGTGTTTGATGCCGTGTGCCGGGATAAGGGTATTACTTATAAAAATGTTTTCAGAAATGTGTTTTCCACAGATAAGGCTGTCTTCCTTGTTATCGATGTTTATTGGGTGGATTATTTCCGAGCGGGGTGGTATCCTTATATTGCATATCTTAGTCTCTAGAGGTAGTGAAATTAGATTGTTATCATATTTGAAAGAAAATAGCAAAGTTTCGTAGTCTATATTTGCATAATACTTATGTAGGAAATCTCTGCCTATTATACCACTTGTTCGGAGGGGAAAGCTTTTTTCTACTATTTGGAATTTGTGTAGAATTTTGGTTTCGGGTAGGTTTATTTGTAGGTTTGCGATGCCAAGTGTTTGAATGCTCTGTTCGGTTATTCCCGACAACCGACAGGATTCATGATTATTGATGCTTATATAGTCGAATAAATTTTTGCAAATAGAAATATCTGCACCTGTGTCCACCAAGAATGTGAGTTTTTGATTATGAACTTGTAAGACTATATGGTTTGATATGTCTTCATTGTAATTGGTTAGATTTATTTTGTATGTTTTGTTAGTATTCTCATTCCCTGATTGACCGGTTTTATTTACTGGTTGGTGTCTGGGGAGTTTCCGTTTCCCTGGTAATCCGCCAAGTATATTCTAGCATTGTTTCTTTGTCTTTGATTGTATTCTCTTGCTTGTCCGAAGTTTCGGTTGTCCCTGCTGTTCGTTGGCTTGTTGTTATCATTGTTGTTATATCTGTTATTACGTTGGTTATTGTTATATCTATGGTTTAATTGCCTATTGTTATATTGATAGCTATTTCTATTTCTAGATTCGTTATAATTATTCCCGTAGTTCATATTATGATTATTCCTATTGTAGTTTGTTCTGTTGTAATGAAGAATTTTGTTGTCTTTTGCTGTAGTTTCAGCTTGTTCAGCGATTTCTGTTGCCTCTCTGAATGTGCGTACTCTGCTTGCTTCAATTGTTTGTACAATGTTTCTATTAGTAATTCCGTTCTTGAAAGTATTGAATGCGAGGGTGTCATTTGTTTGTTTCAGTATATCTCTATGTTGTTCGCCTACTTGTTCAATTTGTACTAATGTTAGTTCTGCAATAAGGTTTTCTATCGTTTCTGCGAATTGGGATATGGAGTGCTGGTTTTGGGTGCAACTAGATAATTTTTGTACTATATTGCTAGAGGTATGTTTGGATTTATAAATGGAAGTAAGTTTAGCTTCAAGATCGGTTATAGTTTTTGGTGGTTCAATGGAGTTTAGTTTATTTCTGGCCGTTGATGATAGTTTCGTGTTTAGTACAAGTTGTAGAAAATCAGATTTCTGTTCAGCTGGAATTGATTTTTCGATGATTTTCACTACGGTTAGGAACCTGTGTAAATCATTAGGTTTGTCTAGAAACTCAGTTATGGACTTTAAGCCACTGAAAATGTCCGTAGTTGCCATTGTTTCTGTTGTCTCTATGTTCTCTCGTTTGTCGGATATGAGTTTAATAATATTTTGATAATAAATCTTGAATTTTTTCTTAGATTCTAGTTTGTCTTGTTCATTTAAATGTTTGATTTCAATTTCAAAAAGAGTTTTTAATGTATCTAATTTTAGAAGAGTATTCAGCAGATAAGTTTCGCTGTAAGATCGGTTAGGGTTCTTTTTGAAATTTTCGAAAATTTTTATTAATGTGGACAACTGGGTACTCTTAAACATTGTTTGTTTTGTTAACCTCTTTTACTATGGTTTTCTTAATGAATCGTTTGGCCAACAGATATAGCCCAAAAAGCAAAAACATGACAATTATGACAATAATAATGTATGTAGCAAGTTGGTTTGCAGAGTACTGATTCGATGCGTTTGAAGCTTGATTTGCAAGGACTATAGTCTCTTTTATGTTGGAATCTGCGATACCCATTATATCAAGTTAAAATTCGAATTTGTAAAAGGAAATGATTTTAATGTTTTGTAAGTTTTCGAGACTGAATGTGTTTTTATTATTGTAGGATTTGAAATTACGTTATATTTTGTTGAATTTGGAAATTACATTATTGTGGAATTTGGAAATTACAAGAAATTTTTATGTTTTCCTAAGTGTTTTGATCTGCTTCCTTATTTGTGCTTTTTCTGTCTTGTTGCCAGTGGTGTGGTATTGTACGTATAATTCAGCAATTGCTTTGCGTCGTTTGAATGCTTTTCCGCCGCGTTTCTTCTTTGGTTTTTCTTCGATGTGTTGCACTGGTTCTCGTGTAAGTTTGCCTTGCCGGTGCCAGTATTTCTCGATAAATAATGGTTGTGGTCCTGGTTTTATCAGTTTTTCTGTTGGAACTTTTGTGTTGCTAGTATCGCAAGTATTTTTACTTTTGGCCGCACTTGGGTGGTATGCTGGTATATTCGTCTGTACAGGTCCAGGAACGTATTCCTCTTCTTTGGCTCTGGTCGGGCTAAAAGCTTCCCATATCGTTAAAAATCCGTCGAAGTCCATTTGTATCTGTTGCACTAGAAGAAAGTGGCAGGATCGCCATGTTGTATTATAAGCCGGACGGCTATCCTATATTGAAAAGAACTGTATTCAGTAATATTCACCTAGTGATTGTATAGCGTCTAGGTAACGCATATAGGTTAGGCGATTGGGCCTGAGTATGACTTTTTCCTAATTTGAGATGAAAGGAGAACACTCCGGATTAACGTCTCAAGAAGAAGTAGTTTATTTCCAAATTGACTTATCCTATTTATACAAATTTCTCAAAGTCTTACTTACAAATACATATTCGATTTTTTAACATACTTCAAACATATTTTGTTTACTCTAGCAAAAATATTTTCACATACAATTTCTTATTCTAAATATTCTATATCAAATATCTATGCAAAAAAAAATCCACATTCTCAATACAAATTCTATGCGTTGCATTTCCCGTAATGAATGCATTATTCCCAAAAAAAAAACATTAACTCTAAATGCATTCATTTTCTATACGTTAATTTCCTATAAGAAAAAAAGGAAACAAGACATTGCATTCATATGAGAAGTTCCGCATATGAGCAATGTCAAGTACATAGACGAAAGAGTTCAAGGTAATTTGTTATTGTTTATCATGTGGCGCATGCCTTTACACTTTCACGTAATATGATACACGATTGTCTTCGCCCGTTGTATGTTTATATGTTGTACATATGAAACCATGTGTGTGCGGAATTGTCTGTACGTAAGAACATGGGTTCATATGGGTTTAACGGCGAAGATGCACATTAGTTGGGAATTGTTTTGAATTTTATGTTTAAAGTGTGAAATGCAAGAAAATCATTGTGATTATGTTTTCTATGCTTTTTTGTATTTATAAATGCATTTAGGTTTAAAGTGGGAAATGCGAGTAAATCATTGTGGTAATGTATTCAATATGTTTTTGTATTTATAAATGCATTAAACCTAGTCTTAAATGAAACATTGGGAAGAAAAAAGTTGAAAAGTTTGTTGGCATGTTCATGTCATAGGTTTCGATGCCGAGAGCTTGGTAGATGAATGGAGTATTAGCAGCTGTAGATGCAATGAACACAACTATCTTCCATTTCTCGTCGAAGATCTCGACATGGCAAGGCTGCAGTTTACTGGTGGTCATCTTAAATATCTGAACGGCAAAGTTAATATCACAAGCTCCGACAAAAGGCCCAGTGGGCATGGCTTTGAAAGAGGTATGCACCAAGCTCACTGCATGCAAGCCGACCAGAAAGTATCTTCGGAAACTTATCAACAACAGCAAGGCTAATTGCTGACACAATCTGGCGGACGAGCAAGAATGCAGTGGTGAGCGTGATCCAAGGCACAGAGACACATAGCAGCTTCACCTGACGGATTGTTCTAGTGGTCATTCTTAACGTCAAAAGTGCTTTAAACCCCACTAGATGAGTAGATATTCTGGCAGTCCTGGAAAATCCTTTCCAAGTACCAACATATCTTTTGTGAATTTCGAGAGACTACTTGAAGGACCATAGTCTAATCTTTGACACACAGGAGGATAGTTAGTGTAAAGAAATTATATCCGGTGTCACTCAGGACTCTGGTCATGGCCTTAACTTGTAGAATATCTAGTATGATGGGCTCTTGAAGCTGGGACTGCCTGATGAGTTACACTTGATCGGCTGTGAGGATGATCTTGCGACGCTAGTCTGTGGAAGCATGGTTGAATACGCGTAACATAAGCTTGGTATGCTAGTGAGTCAGATGAGGGCCTAGATGACTGCTTGTGGTTTCAACTTTGCACTCGAAAAAACTGAAGTTCATATTCTGACAACAAGAAGAATCTTCAAAGTCAGGACTATCAATATGAATAAAATCCTTGCAAAGGATGGTCCAACCAAAACGCACGATATTAATTATAAATAAAACAAAAAGTTTTCAAAAAAATTATGTTGATATTTCTTATTATGATAGAAAGATCTATGAAAATTACGTGTAAAACAAAAATCGCCCAATGGCACATTTCTATCCGATGGTCCATATTTTCAATGACCCTGAGATATAATTGAAGTTCAATGTCGGTAATATGCTGAATTATCTCTTCCTTTAGCTCTTGAATTATTCTTTGCTTATTGACGTATACGTTTTCTTTTATTTATCCCCAGAGAAAGAAGTCCAACGGTGTCGAATCACATGATCGCGGCAGTCGTTTAACATCGCCACAACATGAGATATGTTAACACGGCCATTGAATTTCTCGCACAAAAGAGCCATTGTTTCGTTGGCTGTGTAGCAAGTGGCACCATCCTTTTAGAACCACCTATCGTCCAGGTCCATAACCTCAATTTCTGGCCACAAGAAGTCCGTTATCATCTCACAATAGCGAACAACATTCATCGCCAGCCCATAAATCGCACCAAACAATTGCTCTTTGTGGATTTATCGGCTTTTCAATAATCACTCGTGGATTCTCATTTGCCCAAAAGCGGCAATTCCGCTTGTTAACGATTCCAATGAGGTGAAAGTGTGCCTCGACGCTGAAGATGGTTTTCTTTGTAAAGTCACCATTCCCTTCTGTCTGTTTAACCAACCATTCGGCGTATTGCAGACGCTTGAAATGGTTCGCATCAGTGATGTTCTTGAGGTGTTCAATTGTTGGGCACGACGACGAGTCGAGCCCAACAGCTCTTCTGCCACACTACCGTAAACAACTGAGTGAGCATGCTCAGGTGATTTCACATTTCACAGACTCGGTTTGCTAAAATTTGCGTACAATTCTCCCGATTGTGGACACATTTGGTCGACTATGTTGACCAAAAAAATCACGAAGTGTACGAAATGCATTTTGATTTGAACGCCGATTTTCGTAAAAGGCTCCAACAACCTTAAAGTGCTGCTATATTGTGTACCTCTCCATGGTTGAGTCTGTCAAACACTGAAACAAAGAAATGTCAAAATAAGTTGGGCGAAAAACTTGACGTTAAGGTATGACTCACAATTAATATCGTGCATTATGGTTGGATAACCCTTTAGTTGCTCATGAGTAACCACATCCTGGCTTCGACAAATATTACACACGTCTTCCAGCCATTGAAAAGGAGACTTTGATCAAAGCATTGAAAGACACGTTTAGTCGAAATGTCATCAACGGCATCAAAATTCCCGAAAAATATATACAATTACTTCAGTTAGTATTTAAAGAACATTTTTCGAAATATAAAGTTCGTTTTACTAAATGAATTGTTGAGGATATCGCAAACGAAGACAATAAGCTTCTCATAATAGAGGAAAAACAACGTCAAGCACACAAGGGACGTAGGAAAAACAAAGAACAAATATTAGAGAAATATTATTTCGTAAGATGAGTAACCTTATAAAAAAATATACGAGGGCCTGCGAGATTTGTAACCTTAATAAATATGATCGCCATCCACAAAGACCCGAGTTTCAAGAAACAGCGCTGCCGAAATATCCGTCCAAAATCCTGCATATGGATATCATTCAGATTGCTGGCAAAAAGAACAGGGTTTTCCAATAAGAGGTGCTATTTTGATATTGAAAACAATACCATTTTTAACATAAATGATCTTATGTTTATTTCATTATAAAGAGGAAGGTATGCCGTTAGTAGTGAAAAATAACATCAGGCAAATGACCACCACGACCACGATTACAGGACTATATCTTTTCATGAAGTTTTCCATAACCCAATCGCAAAGTGGCTGCCCTATGTCCTCGATAGCCTCACGAATTCCATCTTTGTGGTCTTGAATCGACGCTGGACTGTTGACGTAGACCTTCGCTTTCCAAAGGAAGAAGTCACAAGGTGTTAAATCACAAGATATTGATGGCCAATTGTGATCCGAAAACCTTTCCCGTAAAAGATCAATGGTTTCGTTGCTTGTGTGGCACGTAGTGCCATCTTGTTGAAAGTGAACGTTGTTCATATCAATGCCATCCAATTCCGGCCATAAAAAATCATTAATCATCTCTCGATAGCGCAATCCATTCATCGTAACTGTTGCTCCAGCCTCATTTTCGAAAAAGTAAGATCCAATGGCTCCACCGGACCATTAACCGCAACAAACAGAAACACGTTGAGGATAGAGAGGCTAACTCTTGGGTTTTCCAAGCCCGAGATGCGACAATTTTGCTTATTGATGAAGCCACCAAGGTAGAGATGGGCCTTATCACTCAAAATGATTTTTCGACGGAATTCCGGATCATTTTCATGCATTTCAAGGACCCAATCAGCAAAGACGCGACGTTGTTGATGATCGACCGGCTTGAGTTCTTGTGTTAACTGAGCTTTATAAGCCTTAAGACATAAATCTTTATGCAAAATACGGTGTAATGACGTTTGTGGAATGCCTTATTCCAAAGAACGACGAGGAATGGACAAACCTGGGTTTTCTTCAATACCTTCGGCTACAGCAGCAATATTCTCGGCTGTTCTTGAGTGATGTGTACGGGTTTTATTCTTCACATCACTAAGTTGTCCCAGCAGTTCGAATTTTTCCTCCAATTTCTGTATTGCAGTCCGACAAGGTGCTTTACGATGACCCAAAAATGTTTGAGTTTTACGAACCGCCCTGCCAAAAATTTTCACCACTTTTATAGTGAATTTTAATGATTTAAATGCATTGTTGAAGCGTGTATTGTTTCATTTTTATCAATGGCGTAGTTTTCACTTGTCAAATGTCAAAAAACGACAGCTTTAAAAGTAATATCTACCGAAATAGCGGGCTATTCATAATAACACCTCTTGTTGGAAAATCCTTTATAAAGCCTATGTCGACAAGTTCAGCAAGTTTGCTAAATTTTTTCTGATTTAAAATAAATCTGCTCTTCATCTACAGGAGACAATGATTAAGCTTTTATGCTACTTTACCGTACCTAATGTTTTGGTAACAGACAATGAGGCTGGCTTCATGAGTCCGGTAGTCATGAATCTTTTAGAGGACTTAGGAGTAATGGTATATGTGACCACCCCTCAGAAAAGTGAGATTAATGGACCGATCAAGAGGCTCCACTCAACCATAATAGAAATAGTCAGGTGCCTTCAATGTGAGTACAAGGAACTTTCTTTGAAAGAAATAATAGCCATAGCAGTTGATAGATACAACAAGTCTTTCACTCTGTGATGAGAGTGGAGCCTGTAGATGTTTTCCTAGGCAGATCGCAACGAATAAATTATCAGAATATGGTAGATTTTAAAGCAAAGCTTAGCAGCAATGTAGAGCAATCAGAAGAACCAAATCGATGTACACAACAAGCGGAGAACTAAGCCAAAAACTTACCAAGCAGAAGATGTAGTATTTCCAAGAGGTAAACAAATCAAAACCAAGAATAAATCTCGCTTCAAAAATATGATAGAGGCTAAGGGAATTCAAGTAACTGTTACTACAGAAGCAGGCAAACGTGTCCACAAATCGCATGTAAAACACGCCTTTCCCATTTCAGACTAATCATGGCGATCGGTGTATACATATGAGTATAAGGGACCAATTGTCATCTTGAGACGGGGAGTCGGTAGAATCATAGATGGAGACTTCAAAATAATTCATTCAATAGACCTGAGTAAATTCAATGAAGCAGTAGTTAATATGAAATCCACAGTGCAGCATCGTGTCAACAAATATAGTATTCTGGTACCATAGCTCTACCATTAGCTTGACAGAAAAGAGGCGTTACTATATCAATTGCGGGGCAATGATCAAAAAATGGCTAAGCGATCAATTAATTGGATTGGCTCGGTCTCGAAGTGGCTGGCAGGAGACCCCGATGCTACGGATTGGGATAATATCATCAAATTGCAGAATAGCATGATTGCCAATAATAACAAGCAGTACAAATTGAACCATTATATAACATAAGTGTCCGCTCAGCTAACGGACAACTACAATAGAATAGTTGCAGATTTCAATTCGATAAATTTGAACAATCCCTTTTTAATAAAATGACCACTTTTAGGGCCGAAATTCAAGGGATAGTGTCAGCTTATCAATTTGCCAACGAGGGCATAGTCAATTCTAATCATTTAAATACTTCTGAGGCTAGTGAGTTATTCGCCCAGATCGAAATCCACCCTTATAAAAATGAAATTCAGGCGATCGAGTTTGCTTCATCCATGATAATTATGAAGGGTCCGTTCGAATCCAGGAAATAACCATTTGCACAGACCCTAAACTAAGCACCTTATCCTCATCAGATTGCATCGTTCAAATATTAAGAGGTTCTAACGCAATCTGCAACTATCAGTATCTAAGTGACCAAATAATCACTGCCTCCTTAAACCTGGCTATCTTGCTAGGTTTGATAATGTGGTGAAAAGTAAAACTGACAATAAACTGTTTCACCAATGACGTCATTACTTTTTTGTTTTTATTATAGTATCAGCTGTCGTGACATTTCTCCAGTGTCAGATTATAGTCAAATTGTGAAGCAAAAGTTATTGGCGGCAATTTGTTGCCTGAGAAATTTGTCAACAGGATAGCCTAAATCGTTTGTTTTGAGTCATGTAGTCGTGTAGGAAAGCAGTTAATTGAGTATCTAATACATATTATATTTTAATCAACATTAACCTGAACTTCATTCAATTTTAGTTCAAGTAGACCGACAGCAAAAAAAACAAGGAGGAAAACTTGTTAAAAAATTGCCAGAGTCGTCAGAAGATGAGAATGATGCATCAGATGCTGTGAGGGACAAATCAAGCAGACAAAAAATAAGCGATAAGTGAGAATCGAAGAGTAAGGAGAACATGGCGGAATAATAACGAAGCTAGCGATCATCATTCCGGTGAAAAATCGCCTGTGAAATGTCGAAATGTATCAATCGTCACTAAAGAAAGTTAGAGTGGCAGACAAAACAATGCTGATAAACAAGATGAAGATGAGGAACAAAGGTATGTAATCACGACATTGATATGATTTGCCTCATTTTTAAAAAAGAGTCGTCAAAATCGGAACATACTTTCGAGGAAACGATAACTCTTGAAATCACAACAAACGGATGAAATCCGCCCCAATTACACCAATTACGAACGAATCGTAATAGCAGAGTTTTGCCTGCAGACGATGAACCACTGAAATTAAGTCGACAAAATCGACCATTGACTGAACAAAGAGCCAGACCTGTTCGCAATATAGGTAAATACTTGTACATTGTCGTCGTTCAATTCTAATTTGTATACAATTTGCTTTCAGTCGAGAACCAATGGCAAAGCTAGTGCGGTTCATAGATCAACACAACCAATACGCAATCGTCAAACGCCTAGTAGTTCCACACTTGGTAGCTCAGTAACACAATAGCATACAAATTCAACAACCAATCATGATGCTGTACCACTCAGATGATTAAGAACAAGATGGGTTAAGCCCATATAAAACGGATAGGAGAACATGCGACTGGTTTCTACTCTCTTTCAAAGGATCTGCCTGTCATTTCCTCTCCCTCTGCCTCTTGCCGCTCACTTTCTTATTCCAGAAGCTCACTCAATTGGATCTGTCTGTCAAGTTGACTGATCCAAACTGAACGCCAAAATGGCAAATTGCAAGTTTCGTCGTAAATTTTATCCAATATTAGAACTGTGAAAAGTGTTCGCGATCTGAATTCATTCCAAGTGTCTACACATTCTATTGTGCTTTGTGATCCGAAAAACTTTAACATGTGACACTCTAAAATTACTTTACAATTTCAAAGTGAAATGTGTAGTGCCTCCGTGTAAAAATTATCGTCGAAAAGGATCTGTAGGTGTTTCCTTTCACAGTTAAGTAGTTAATATGTGAATGTTTTGTATGTTTTCATCATATTTCTCAAATTTGTTTTCATTGAACAGCAGCCATGTTTGATGGTGCAATTTGGCTCTCTTTGGTAGGTTGTAAACAATAGCGTAGCAGTAGGAAAATTGGTCACAGGGGTCGTTGCGACCACTTGGTCATGTGGCTGTCCACTCTAGTATGATTGAATTACTCAACGCTGTACCATCATCCTCATCTTCAGCAATTGAAGTGAAATATCAATATTTAGATCCTGTTCATCAACGATGCGCCATACAAGAGGAATGCTATTTAGACATAAAAGGAATGCAAATGAGCTAGATATGCTATGCGACGAAGTTAATGCTTTGGAGTTCAGTCGTAGAAAATATCTCATTGCGATTGAGAATGTGAAATAATCCAACAAATGGACATGTGGTACAAAACAACCCTGAAATGAAAAGGCCTTAACGACGTGGATGAAACTTACAGCCGCGATACTCCTACTGTAATGACGATGAGGATGAAGATGATGAAAATTCTTCCGAGGAAGATGAAGACGAAGAGAAATCGGAGTCAGAAGATAATGAACCTCTAAAATTCGCATCAGTTCGACATTCATGAACAGCTGTTAATAATATTCCATCGAAAAGTCGAATGTCAGACGTCGCGTCCAAGCGCTTCATGTCTGACGATGACTATGATGAAAACAATGGCAGGCAGTTCACTGACTGTAATGAGCGCGGCCGAAATTGACGCGAAACAGGCGCAATCAAAAGAGACCACGTTGTAATGAAGACTCAGGTGAAAGTTCTCCAGAAGATGACAAACCTCCAAAAAGGAGAACTGGAATGTGTTCGACCTCACCTTCATCTCCACAATCTTGTTATCATAAACGATTCAACACAGCGGCAAGCAGTTCCAATTAAAGAATGGTTAAATGTTAGCAACGAGGATATCGATAGTGAAAACGAAGACAATGTGCAAGCAGCTAGTATCTGCACTAGAGGGTAGTGTGCTGAAAATTACTGCCAAAGCTCGAGGCCTTTCCAAAGAATAGCGGTTACAAATGTAGTTTTCTAATTTCTAAATAAAAAAATATTTAAACCACTCAGTAAGATGTTTAATACTATTACTATGATGATCACTTTGTCAAATGTACATTTAAAAATTTTATTATAAACAAGACAGTGTAATTTAATTGGTGGTATCAGTAATTATTTATTTAATTGAATGCTTTAAAATACGGAATTCGTTTTTCTTAGTTTATTTTCCAGCTACACAAAGCTGTATTTACGAGTATATATCCATTTAAGTTGTTGCACTTGATCAGTGTCTATAAGGGTCAATCTTATATAATTTCTTCATACATGAATCTATTACCAAGGCAAAATATAAATATATGCTAGGCTTCAAAATCAAAGTCAAATCAATAGGCTCATCATTTGAATAGTTAATACCGGGAAAACATTATTGAAATAGGGAGTTCATGTACATATAATATATGATTTTCAAATTCCAAATAAGTGCACATCAAATCTAACAAGCGAACAATTTTTCTGTATGGCTCAAAATCTAGAACAAGGTAAAAGGAAATGGATATGAGTACCACATTTATTGAAAATTAAAGTTTATAGAGTAACTCATAGCGTTATTTCAAAGCGGAAGAGTAAAAAATTGCTGCTAGTGATGAGTGAAACACCCACAACGGCATGGCCAACGCAAGTATCTAAATAACGTTTAAAGCAAAGACTAGAAAATCTGCTCAGTTTTCCTACAGCACGTACAGCAAAATGAGGTAGAAACTCACAATCGGATGAAAATTCAAATAGACCGACAGTAAAAAAAACGAGGAAAATTGGCTTAAAAAATCGCCAGAGTCGTCTGAAGATGAAAATGATTTATCAGATGATTGCAATGATAAAGCAAGCAGGCAAAAAAGGACTGAACGTATACCACCGATGATACATGAAAATCGAAAAGTAAGAAGAACACAGCAGAATAATAATGAAGATAGCGATCATCATTCGGGTGAAAAATCGCCTGTGAAATTTCGAAATGTAACAAATCGTCATTATGAGTCTGATCACAGTTATCACTAAGCATCAGGGCCCCGGAGAGCAGCTATAGAGTCTGATACCAAACAAGATGTTGCACGACCCACAACACATAGTATATTATGCGACATGCTGGAGGAAATTGGAGTAGCAGACAAATCACTGATGATGAACAAAATGAAGATGAAAACCCAAGAGGAACAAGGGTAAGTAATCGCGGCATTGAAAAAATTTGGATAATTTTTTAAGTTTTCCATTAAGGTTTTTTTTTCTTCACAATAATGCAGGTCCAAGTCGAAGGAGCACTCGGCCAGAAATATCTAGACCCAATATTTAAGAGGAACCAAGCAGCGAAACGGGCAGAACAACACTCTTTTCTTGCTAGTCTATCTCAATTTGTCAACAGTTCTCAGAGATAATAAAAAATATATAATACGACGCAGGTTCTAAATGCCCTAATTTACTGCATTGTCAATCCTCAGGAGATATCATCACCTTGAGTTTATTGATGTTCCTTAAGTTAGTTGTATTAATGAGGGAAGAGTTTTTGAAAGATGTTAGGATTATTCTCTGCACTTATTTTATTAGATAGATCACTGGAGAAGAGGCTGGATAAGCCCCAAAACAGCTGTCTTATTTAGGGAAAATTAAATTCAACCCAAGAACTGAACCGACCTTTTCTTACCTATTTTTTGAAATACTGAAAATATCCGAAACATGAAATTAACACTATATGGTAAGTTCAAAAAAGAATAATGTGCCTAAATTTCATTTATATTTATTATGTTACGAGGCTTATGACAAAAGAATGATGGCAACTTAAAGTAGGGAATTTAATTCAGAGGCACAGTAGTCTTGGCACTCTTATGCCAAATCGCATTGATGACATCGTAATTTACTCAGAAAACAAATCTGAGGCCAGCTATCTGAAATAGAAAAATCAATAAAATTCATGCCATCCAAAGTAAATGAAGATCATACCTCGACAACACAGTTATTGTTCAGCCGTGATTTGTTGCCTTGCAACAAAATCATACCATCAATAAATTGACCGTTTTAACATATTTCATTGAGAATAAAAAAGTCTCCATTACTGCGCAGCTTAATAGATACTTTATAGGTGGGTCCTTCCAACGACAAATCCACATCCACTGTGGATTCTTTAGCGTTCGGTCCAGAGAAATAATGCTTGGAAAACATTGATTTAAATGCCCTCGCAGAACCGCTATCGTTTGATTATCAAATTCTAGAGTGAATCCGATTCCCGCTAAAGAGTCCACAAGGACAGTCCAGTGGCTTAATTCGTTCTCAATATGACGAATATCATACCCCCATTCCCTACCACTCTCTCCATCACCCTTTCTTCGTCGCACAACGCTCGTGCGATCTGCATTCCGTCTCTTCATCTTTTGTGCCACCCAGACAATGTTTAATACATCGGTATAAGGGGGCACACAAAATAATGTCAACTAATCCTTTTCATGAACATCAAGTTTAAAATCATGATCAGCTCTGAGAAATAAAAAAAATTCAATATAATACGACGCATTCAAAAAACTCTGAGTAACTGTCCCTTCAGTATCTCGCCGATAGGGTCAAAAATGCCCTAAGATACTGAGCTCATAAAAGCAGAACTACGGGTCCACGCTTCAATCAGTGCTCATTAAATGCTCCCTTAGTCTTTTCTTAAATATCAAAAGAGAGTTTGCTTTCTTCACGATTTCCGGTAGATTGTTATACATACGCAGACCAGCATTCGTTGCATCGTTCTTTAGACGATCCGTTCTGGCAATAGGTATGACGAATTGATCTGCATTCCTCGCATTATATGGGTTGAGCTGTGGTACCTTTATTAATGATGTTCGTTCCGATCCATTAGTTTTTAAATTTTTGTAGGTGAACTTAGCTTTCGGCATTATAATGATTTGTGACTAAAGATTAATGATTTTGCTAATTGGTAAACCAAACTAGTTTGAGTAAGCGTTATCAGTTTCAGAATGTTTTTATACGCTTTGGTCAGCAGCCTGGATATACTATTTAAATGTTGCTTTGCTGATTGACTCCAAATAAGTTCTCCATAATGTCATTTCGTCAGGACAAATGCATTTAGAACAAGTTTCTTGATTTGCATTGGAAAAGACTCATATCTTCTTAACAAGCCTATTATTGGGGCTAATTGCCTCCTTAAGCTATTTATGTGTGGCAACCAGGTCATACGATGGTCTATGATAAGACCAAGATATTTCACTTCTAGCACTCTTTGCAATTCTCCGCCGTTAATATTTATTTTGACATCTATGTCACATTGTTTTGGTTTTCGATCGACAAGCGCCTACTCTATTTGTAATGCTTCATCCTTGTGATCGAACATTTCCTCCACATCGAAAAAGCTGATTGTGTGACCTTCAATAGGAATTGATTTGACTGTCTGATCGGCAACAATGAGTACTGTTTTGGTTTAGGAGCGCCTTAGCTGTACGAGCTACGAGAAGTTCTCGGAATGTTTCGACAGAAGGATTTTCGGACTGCAAATAATTAAATTAACTATTAATTAACCAATTAAACATATATTTGAAGTACAATACTCACAATCTTAATGTTCCAGCAACTCTTCTTCCTGTGTTGCGTATAGTGCACGACTTTGTGCGTTTTTCACCATTTTGGGTGCAAATTTTAATTCAATTTGCAAATTGACTAGCTGTTTGACATGAATTTAACGTCTAATTGTTTGGAACTGTATTAACTGTCAGAGTTGTCAGTCTTACTTTTCTATGACGTCATGTCACAAAAATTGCAGGCCAAGACGGCCAGGTTTAAGGAGGCAGTGAAATAATGGAACTTTTAGATGACAACAAAATATATCTCACCAACGTCAATGGCAGCCTCAAATATGAAAATATTACTAGAGCCCTAAATGACACGTACCTTATAAATCTTCAAAATGATTCAATCTGGCTCAATGATAAGGAATTTACTAGCAGAGAGGTTAGGACTCTTCAAGTTCTACACTCTATCATTAATTGTAATATAACCAAGAAGAATACTAAATTAGATCTACATCTCTTCCATAAACTCCATTTGAACAACGTAAAGAAAGTAGAACGAATTCCACTCAACAATGTCGTGTCAATCTCCTCTGATTTAATTCTATTTATTTTTGCTTTTATTGCATTTTTTTGAATATTTTATCTGCGTAGAATGTTTTTCTTACCCGTATCACCCCTAACCTGCTCATCTCAGCTACAGCCTTTTGTCTTACCGTTTCAATCTAGTGACACCGATTTTTAAGGAGGGAGGAGTTATCACCATGCACATTATGCTCAGTACGCATATTGCCTTAATTAATTATTTAGGGTTCATCGGAATTATCACCATTCGCATTATGTCCAATACGCATTTTATATCTGCTCACCTTTTGAGTTCATCGATTAATGACATCCTGACGATACTACCTATATCGACAATTATTGCATGCACGCTTTGCTGCGAATGCAATTAATAGAATGAAATTGTAGAGACGAATCTAGGTAACTTGAATTATGTTATTATAAATATAAGCAAATCTATGTGTTAAACGCTTTCTCTCGGCGACTCTCAAATAATACACTTGTACTGTTACTTAACCTTGGCGATTAATTTCAAAGTGTTCAAAGTGAAATAAATATTGTTTAAATTTTGAAGAAGTGTTTCTTTTTTTGAACGAGTCGCAGCAGATTGTCATAATTGGTATAAGATTGTTAAGAAAATAGCCCAAAATTCAATATTACAGAACCTTAATTATCATTTCGGTCCTAATTATATGAATATATTATTTCAAAACCAATCAATAAAAATGTTAACTTAACAAATTCCTCGAAAGTACAAAGTACCTTAAACTGCATAAATCATGAGGTCAACGCCTCGCAATGTATTTTATGCGAGTAAACAATTTGCTCAATCAAGCAAATTAAAGTTCAATCACACAACCCAATCATATGAAGTTAATGTAAGGCCAAAAATGCACATTTGCAAAAAATATGTATGAAAGAAAGTGAATGGAAGCATAAAGTCATTGTTTGTTGCAATGATTGAACTATAGCGTTTTAATAGCATTCATAAGTATATTTCACGTTGGAATTTACAGAGATATGCCAACATCCTTCTCTGACGTCGTCACCAAGGAATGCTGTAAAACGTTGAGTGAGCATTGTCAATTATAATATAATTTTATTACTTATGTTTTTCTTTGGAACTAAAATCTTTTTGTGAATATGTGACTTATTTTTTTATTTCTATCTTTCTCCTTTGATAGTTTTGGTCTAGTTTTCTTTAATAATAGATACACTTGGAAAAAATTCTCGGCAACTGAAAAATCCAATGATTAATTTCTTGAATGAATCCCTCTTGATCATACCTGTTGTCTTTATGTAGTAGCTCCTTATGAAACGGCTGAGTGCTAGCTGGCCTTTGTATGCGACTCCGGAAGAGAAAAGGTTCTATCATTTCAAAGATTTACGTTCATGGTGAATACCGTGGCCATAACAGCAATCAGACTTATTATTGAAGTGATGGTTTGTTGTTGTCTTCATTATATATCAGAGCACCGTTTCCACGTGAAATCCTTTCAGGCTACCTTAATTCCATTTTTATTTCTTTATTCGCATACAGGAAAAATATAAAATCATATTTTCACTTGCTCAATTCATCCAATCATTCACTGCAACTTCACAATTGTATCATCATTCCCTCATGTAGATTTATCAATTTAATTGAATATTAAGGACGTGTTCAGTTCTGGTAACGTGAATACCGAACAATCACCAAGTAAACACACAGAAAACACTTGCCTCGCTTGTATGCATTAATGAATCAGGGAGTAAAACCAACTACTTGTATCTTATCCTGATTTTTTGCAACAGTAAAAACTATCCTGAACATATAACATAGTTTCAGCTGTTAAATCTATTCGACTGCTGATACCTATGAAAAACTGCCTTGCACCCTTGTTGAAAGTGATACCTGGATGCTGAATAAACTCATTCATGTTGGCATTGGCAGTTAGTTAAGGCTGAGTTAAGGATTACATTGAGCCTCAAAATAAACCAGAATGTTTTTTTTTTATTTTTCCTGACTAGTGGTACCAGCTCTAAATATTTGAAGTTTAAAATACTACGTCAACCCATGCTAAAGTGAATAGAAGAAATTTGTGAAATTATTTCTGTATTTGCTGTTGAAAATTCCCTTACAGACCAGAATCATCCATGGAAATCATGGAAGAACCTTCAATGAAAACCAAATAATTCCATTTCCACATACATGAAAAATGTGTTTCCTCCCTCGCGAATGGACACCCGTGATCTTAAAAATCTGAAATAATTATCAAGGGAGATATTTGTGGGTGTAACTATAACAAATACCTCAGAAGTCAAAATTTTTTCAACTCTGCTAATAATAGTATGATCCTCGAACATGACATCTTTCTTGATTTTATTCGTTACTGGGTACTGCATTTTGTAAGTTGAGTACAAAACCCTTCCGACATGAGCATAGGTCTATCTACCCAACTTGTTTTGGTTTAATACTGCTGTGTTGTGTGCACTACGAATATGATTTGGAGGCAAAGCATGATATGATGACATTCAACGAAGTTTTGTAGAAAGATCGTGTTTTTGTTATGACCTACACAGAATGGGTCTATTTTTCGAGAAAATGAAGATACCAAATATTTAGTCTTTATGACAGAATTTTAGTTTGAAATGCTGTTCTCGATGCCACCACATGATTTGAGAGCAGTGAAATCAAGAACTTCTAGTGTAAGAAAGTTTTTTGTATCATCTTTGAGTTTTTTTTTCTCGCAAACCAAGGATATTTCGTACAAACATCCCGAGCAAACACGATTCTTCACACCAACTTGGATTGAAGGATGGATCCCTGAGCAATACTCGGTGTAAAGTCCATCCTTCCTTGGCCCTGTGTTGGGTCATGAAGCAGGGTACCTAGCCACATTAGATATTCCGCAACTTGAAAATGGTTCACCAGCGTATCCAGAATATCCCATCCCATATATCAGAAACGAAGGCATTCCTAACGTTGAAGGTCACCAACAGAACGACCCGTCACTTGGTATGGCTTAAGTCTCTGCCTTTTGAGCCACGCTGACCATCTCTGCAATCGCATCTTTTGTGAAACGTCCTGATCTAAAGCCGCACTGCCCAGGAAATAGTTCCCCAGCAGAACGAATTGCATCAGTGCGTCTTTCCTTGATGAGATTCTCTAGCACTTTCCCAGCAGTATCCAGCATGCATAGTGGGCAGCATGCAGACGGCAATCTAGGATTTCCCTTCCTTTGATGATCAGCATGAGGCTTGCCACCTTCCATCGTACCGGAAAAACCTTGTTCCGTAGGTAAACGTTGAATGTGCTGAGCAGCAAGTCAGGACAATGGTGATAGAAAAGTTACAACACATCAGTTAGAACACCATCTGGGCCTGGAGCTTTTCTCGCTATCAATGAGTTCTAGTTGTTGCCTCTTCCAGTTCTAGTTGTGTTATAAGCGGGCACTCGATCGGAGGAGATAGGGAGCGAAGGTTGCCCATAACATCTCATCCATATTTTTCTCTTCATGTGTGCAAGGCGCCCGTAGGGCACCAAGCTTCCACGTAACTAGCTAGTCGCCAAGGCTCCATGAATCCTTGTTCACATTGCCCACTAGATCTTACCGGCAGGAAGCCTTGCTGTTGTTAATCGATTTGCGAAGGCATTTCCTGGCCGACTTAAATGCTGCTATCCACTTGCATACCTCATGACGGTTCCGTGCTAATTGAGTCTCACATAGAAGCAGTGACAACATCATTGATCTCAAGCAGAATGCACCGATAATCACTGGCCAAGTAATCCTCTTATACTTCCTCGTATTAAGGACTCCAAGGTAAATGCCACGTCCAGTATGGTTCCTTCGAAGCCAATTTAGTGGAAAGTCGGCATATTTCCGATATTTAGTGCAACGAGTGCCGACAGGCCACCATTTCTAGGACTCTTTTTACCCACAGATCTGTTTGAGGCATATCCCATTCAATTAATTTTGTGTAGAAGCCTGTGTTTCACACAGAAAGCATTAAACTTGGCTTGAAAAGGCTATATTGGCTCATCTAGCGTCCGGTTTACATCGAAGAAGGTGGTTCCTAAGCACCCAACCTACATGAAACCATCCCCCCATCGACAGGTTCTGCCTGAAAATCACTGCTCTGAGCCCAAACGGTGGCAGTACCAGTTTCATCAGGGTACCATGGGGCAGAACTTTTATCCTTGTGCTGCTCATTCAGCAGCAAAAAATCGACGTTTATGTCTCTCGCAAACTGCTCTAGTAGGTTTTGGGCGATTAAACTACGGTGTAGATTCAGCTGCAGGATATGGGTCCTTGAAGTTCTGATTTCGCCTTGACCAGTGCTTTCTTGAAAACCAAACATTCCCCTGATCCCAATACGTGCCCAAGATCTGGTCTTAGATCAGCATCCTCGAAAAGGATACAGTGTGCTTCCTTTGTACACTCTTTTTTGTTATGACCTATATTACCGCCTTTGTAATAAAGGGAACTCCTACCAGGCCCTGTGCAGGCTTGTGCGATTTGACCATAACCAGGGCTTTTGAACCATTGAAGAGGTGCTGCTCCACACCCTATCCTGCAGACAGCCTACCCTGTTCTTACTTTGCCTCGTTCAGAAATTGTTCAGCGTCTTTTACGATTAAGTCAATTATGGTCATACGTTGACGCCTATAGCTTTCTTCTGTCAGCCTCACTTTGATCCTGCTTTGATTCCTTTTGCTGGTCTCTTATACCTCGGCCAGGCCCATGACACAGTCATTCTCTTTTATTTCAATCATTGCCATCGCCTCGAGTGAGGCAATAGTTGCGCTTCTTTATTGTCGGCCTCTGTTCCGAAACAGACCAGTGTGTAGCCTGACCGCATTGGTTGTACTGCTTTTATGGCAGTGTTGGTGTTTTTGAGACTTACGAGGTGTGTTCAAAAAATATCGCGAATTTTGTTTTTTTTCAAAAATTATTTATTTATTCATGGATATCTATTTTGTCCCCTTCAAAGTAATCCCCATGAGATATTATACACTTGTGCCAACGGTTTTTCCAATCTTCGAAGCACTTCAAAAAATCATTTTTTTAAATCTTGTTCAGCTCCTCCTTCGATGCCGTCTTTATCTCGTCAAGCGTAGCGTAACGTCGTCCTTTCATGGACCTCTTCAGTTTAGGAAACAAGAAAAAGTCACAGGGGGCCAGATCTGGGGAATACGGTGGCTGCGGCATCATTAGTGTGTTGTTTTTGGCCAAAAAGTCGCGCACAAGCAACGATGTGTGAGCAGGGGCGTTATCGTGGTGCAAAAGCCAATTTTTTTCTCCCACAAATCCGGGCGTTTCTGGCGGATTGCTTCGCGCAAATTGCGCATAACTTGCAGGTAATATTCCTTATTGACCATTCTTCCCTGTGGCAAGAACTCATGATGCACCACGCCCCTGCAATCGAAGAAAACTGTCAGCAAAACTTTCACATTCGACCGAACTTGGCGCGCTTTTTTCGGTCTTGGTTCATGCGGCAGCTTCCATTGAGATGATTGAGCTTTGGTTTCCACGTCATAACCATAAACCCACGATTTGTCACCAGTTATGACCCTCTGGAGCAAATTTGGTTCGTCGCGGACAGAGTTTAACATCTCATTAGCAATGTTCATGCGTTGCTGTTTTTGGTCGCAATTGAGCAATTTTGGTACGAATTTCGCGACGACCCGTCTCATGCCCAAATCGTTGATAATAATCGAATGGCATGAGCCAATCGATATGTTTAGGTCCTCAGAAACTTCTCTAACGGTGATTCGACGATTGGCCAATACCATTTTCTCCACTTCATTAATTTTTTCGTCTGTTGTTGAAGTGCTCGGGCGTCCGGCACGCTTTTCGTCGTTCACATCTTCTCGGCCTTCTAAAAACATTTTGTACCACCGATAAACGTTGCTTCGGTCCAAGGTAGCTTCTCCGTATGCCACAGTCAACATTCGGAATGCATCCGCGCACTTAATTTCGTTTTTCACACAAAATTTGATACATGTTCTTTGATCCATTTTTTTGAATAAGTAAAAATCGAAGACGATTGAAAACACGTGCAAGTAAAGCAGCTATCACCAATCAAGTGAACATTCAAAATGGCCGAGCTTGTCGGCATAAGTGACAGACATGAGTACCAACATAACGCCACAAAAAAATCGAAATTCGAGTATACGCAACCCGCGAAAATTCAAAATTCATGATACTTTTTGAACACACCTCGTACATTTTCCCTTATATAACGTAGCAATTCTGCGTAGGATTGGCCATCTTGGGATTTAACGAGCACTATCTGTTGCTGGGATCTTTATCGAGGCCTTTTCTCTCCTTTTTCGCATCAGATCTGTTTTCTTGTTGGACTTCCGTGCGAATTTTATTTTCTGGCACTTTTTCAATGAGTTTCTTTGCGGCTTTCTTCACAATTTTTATCATCTAACATTCAACGACCATGAAGTGCCTCTTCTTGCTTTCTTTCATCCTGGTCTCTTTTGATTCGGGCAGAAGTTGTCTTTTTATTGTTGTTTAACTGTAGAGCTATCTGCGTATGATTTTAAGGCTTAGGCCTCAGCACTTCTTTAGCCTACTGCTCTTTTTTGGCCTTCTGGTCCTCTTCGGTCTTTAACCAGCTCCTTTGGTAATGCCCTATGTGATCTAGAAAATCCTCTAGTTAGGGGGACCCATTCTTTATACCTGTGGTGATTTTTGGCGAGTCGCATGCAGATTGTATTCTTCTTAAATCATTTTCCGCTTTTTGGATTAGACTTTCTTTGCAATGTTGCTGGGCAGTGCCCTTCTTTCTTAGAAGAAATTAACGGCTCCCGTTTCCGAGTACAGTACTTCCTCCATATTTTCGACGGTGGCTGCGAAATCACACAACGGCACTTTATTTGATCACTTTGTTGACTTTGTGGACTTCAGAATGGTTCGTTTTTATTTTGGAATCTACGACCTTTGCTTCGGTTGCTTTGGTGACGATTGCAGCAGTAGCCATCGAGTTCTCGATGCTCTTTATATTTTTCTCCATCGCTTGAACATTTAGCACTCCCTGCAGAATTTCCCGCTCTTCCTTTTTAGGACGTTCTCGCGTTTGCTTCATTTGTTTTTTGCTGCGACTGAAAACCGCAGGAGTGTCAACCAGGACAAGACCGTCTGCTAACCTTTGTTATTCATCATTGTATTCATGGTCGTTTTTGTCGTCATTAGTACCGCTCCCGATGTGCTGTCAACATCGTAGCTGCAGCCGCTGGTCGCGTCATCGTTGTTGCTATTTTTAATTACTTTTTGAATTTTTTTAATCTGCTTTTAGGGGTTTTAATTGGAATTGCTCCAGTTTCATTGGGTTCCCTTCGAAGCAGCTTTCTCCGTTCGTGTATGTAGTTGTCTTTTTGTTCCATGGTTATCTTTGCAGTAGGCTTGTGTAGTTCGCGAATGAACTAGTTCGTAAGACCGCTCCCACATGCGAACTATACGAACTAGTTCCCAGTTCTTTCGCTCTTTAGTTCATTAGTTCGTTTTCGTTCAATAAGATCAACTTGTAATAGCGATAGTGAGCGAAAGCGCAGCGCTGCCGAGCCAGTCCAGTCACGTTCCTAACCGCTCACTTGATCACTGCACATGCATATGCAGCGCATGTTCGTTCATTTGTTCGGTCAGTGAAGTGTATACCTTTGGTTAGTGGCAGGATTTTAAAGTGTTAGCACGGGCGCTACAAGTTTTGGTTTAGAATAATACATTGCTAACAGGTAACTTGTTTTTACAATTCAAAATGACAATTGAAATATTATTTGAATACAACAACGCAATGATTTGAAGTTGTTTATTATCAGCTTATGCATAGGGTGAATTTTGTTTTGTTTTAGGGTATTTCTTAGGATGTCATCAAAAAGGAAACATAGTTCTCTGTGGACACATTTCACTGAAAATAAAGATGTTAAAAGAGCAAAATGTAACTACTGTTCAACATTCATAAGCATGACGGGAGGCTCAAATGGAAATTTAACTAGGCATATGAAGACAAAACATGCTTTGATTCCATTAATAATTGAGAGACAACTATCCATAACATCGAATTTCAATTCACAGCAAGTAATTCAAAGCGATATTGTTCTGGCATCGTCAAATTCAGCAGGATCACAACAATCATTGAATCAATAAATTCGTAGACCACCACCAGTCCGAAAGGTTGAACAAATAGACAAACAGGTTGTCAAGATGGTTGCTAAAGGGCATCACGCTCTACGAATCGTGGAAGAAACAGAATTCCAGAAACTTATTGAATTAGTTTCACAATGTCCAGGTTATAAACTTCCATCCAGAAAAACACTGTCAGAGAACCTAATGTCAAGCGTTTATAATGAACTAACAGACGAAGTGAAGAAGAAAGTGCAAGTTGTTTCAGCATTGTCTCTCAGTACTGATAGTTGGACGTCCAGAAATAATGAAAGCTATAAAGCTATTGTAGCACATTTTATAGATGATGAGACTAAGCTTCAGTCGGCATTACTTGGCTGCATAAATTATGCTGAGCGACATACGAGCCAAAATTTATACGATTACATGAAAGGTGTTATGACAGAATGGCAAATTCCAGACAAAGTTGTTGCTATCGTTAGCGATAATGCTGCAAATATTTTATCTGCTGTCAGACTTGGTAAGTGGCGGTCAGTTTCATGTTTCGCTCACTCTCAAAATCTTGTTGTTCAAGAAGCTACGAGGGAGATTACTGAAGTTTTAGCGAGAGTTAAAAACATTGTCGTATTTGTTAATCCCAGCACGTAAGGAAAGAAAAAATTGATTGCTACACAACAACAAATGAATTTGCTAGTGCTAAAGCTTAAACAGGACGTCCAAACCCACTGGAATTCTACTTTCGACATACTTCAGCGAATAGTACGGATGAAGGATGCAGTGATTTCTACAGTTGCACTTTTACGCTCAGACTTATCTTTAAATGAAAAGGACTGGGAGGTAATAGAGAGAGTTTTGCCTCTACTTAGTCCTTTCTATGAGATAACAGCAGAAACAAATGCTGAAAAAAATGTGACTTTGTCAAAAGTTATTGTTTTTTGTAACCTGGTTAAAAGTTTTCTGCAAAAATATGAGGCTCAAAATGACAAAATAGTTGCTGTACGATTAGTGCTGAAGAAAGGCATGGAAGACCGTTTCAAAGAAATAGAAAATAATAATCTATATGCTGAGTGTACGATCTTGGACCCCCGATTTAGAACGAGAGGTTTTTAAAACAAAGAAGCTTGTGAAATTGCAGTGCAAGGCCTCAGAAATGAAATCGGTAGAGTCCAATTATTTCAACAAAGGGATACTTCATATACTTTTCTACTCATAGCGATTCATCGCCGTCCAGTGCTACAAGTAACAACAATGAAAATAAAAGGGACAGCATATGGGACGAATATGATCAGGAAATTCGAGAAATAACGAAACCAAATAATCAACTTGCTGTTGGTATTCGCGAACTCGATAAATACCTCAGCGAAGAGTATTTAGATCGCAAGGAACATCCACTTCAATGGTGGCATGAGCGTCGTCAGCTATACCCTCATGTTTACACATACATGTTAAAGAGATTTTGCATCGTGGCAACATCAGTACCCTGAAAACGTATTCTTTCGGCGACGGGACAAATCTTGAACAAACGTAGAACACAATTCTCAACTAACAAATTTTCCAAATTAATATTTTTACACAGTAATATGTAATCCTTTTCATTATTCGCTTGATAATTCGAAGACTGACTAACATATGAAACTATTGACACTTCAAGAATTATGCTTTAGCATATGATCTCACAAAAACCGAGTAATGGTAATTTTTCTATGCCTAATTGTTAGGAAACAAATTTGAAGTGCTAATTTTAATTTTCTTAATTATATGGAATATCGTAGCGTGTCATGTGGCACTTTACCAGTACCTATATGGAAAGAACTTCTGTAAATTAATCTAAAAAAATTTATGAAAAATAATAAGTTAATTATTTTTATTCTGTTTGCACCATAAACTACTTCACCACATTTGATACTAAAATAAATAAAGTTTTAATTATTTACCGAAATAGAAAGTATATTTATTCAACCAAATACACTATTATTCATCATCTATAGGAGAGAAGGTTATCAGTTTCATACGTATATTTTTTTTCACTTTTTTTATGTGTGTTCCAGCATAACTTTTGAACAAGGACAAAGAAAAGGATTCTGTTTCCACCAAAGTCATGGTCTTACTTCAACTTAGATCCATTTTGAAAGAAACTGTAAATCGAGTGAAGGTAAAAGATGTATCTCGTTCGTTAAAATTTAATTTTTCGATTTGGGCACCATTTTCTCGTCGTCAGGAAAGGAGCTGAGTATAGATTTCATTTATTCAGGTTGCAAAGGAAAGGCAACATATTGTAGTATGATTTAATAATTTTTAGTGGAAATTCCATGGCGGGTTATGCAGATATTAACACTAATGTATGACAAAATGGTCGAAAAATCGCATTTTATGAAATCATACATTAAACCACTGGTAACTTTTGAACGAGGACAGAGAGTTGAATTCAGTTTCCAGCAAACTGTTGGATTTACTCCAGAGTGATTTTCTTGTAAAGGACTTATTCATTGAATAACGATAAAAGATAATTACCGTTAGAAGATGCGAATTTTCGAGACGGTACATTTAGCATGAATCTGGGTAAATATTTTATTGGAAGTTAATATTGCCTTTTAAAAATCATGAAATAAAAAAATATGGAAAAAAAAGAATTCCACTAAAAAGAATGAAATGAGTTGATAGAATCGGTGCCAAGTCAGTTCCTTCATTTTGAAAAAGCTACTGGGAACCACTTATTTACCAGTTGTAACTTAAATGGAGAAAAACTGATTTGGCACCGATTCTATAAATTAATTTCACTCTTTTCAGTGCATTTTGAAGTCGGTTTTCTTTTTTTTAAGTTTTTTAACACATTAGGAACAACAAAAATAGAATATTTTATAAGTAACATTTTGTTTTTATTCAATTATTGGACTAGTAACTATTTAAAATACTACGAGTACAATGTTTTAAAAATAATAGAACGCGTTCAGTACTAGAGCAAGCAAACGATTTGCCAATCTCTAGTTCCAGACGGGAGCTGGTGAACTAAAAGAGCGAACTAGTTCGCGAAGGAGCTGCGAACTAAACTGAGCGCTCCCGATCGCGAACGACTATGCGCAAGACTACTTTGCAGAGTAGGGATGCCATGCCACGGTTGGCATATGCCTTTATGGGGACAGGTGGTCAGAGCCAGACCACTGCTAGTCGGGAGTCCGTCTCAACCGAATCTACATTACCAACCCAATGGTGCAAATTCCGAACGTGCTCCGAGACCTGCCAAGGTTTAACCGGGACGGAGATGGTATGATAGTTGAATTGGATCCATTCACGCACGGATGTCACTTTGGCACTACTGTGCAAAGCAACAAGTTCCAAACTATCATATCCATCAGCTCAAAGCATCAATTCCAGTTCGTTGTCTAGATTCAGTCAGGGTCATTACCCGTCATCTCAGGAGGTACCTCACAGTGACCTGTATTTTCTCGGGTCCCTGTGGACAGCGCTCCCAAAAGAATGCTAGCTTCTAAGAGTATTCCTGTCGGCCGGCATTTCCTCTGCATGTATTTTATGTTCTTAGAGATGCAACATCGAAACTTGATCTGGGAATGTCATCTAGTTATAAAATATACAGCTACTGGTGACTGCCTGATGGGGGAAATAGGATCATCTTGTAACTTTTTTGAAAGTCTGTGGAGCTTCTCCTTTTTGAAAATGTAAATAAGTTTTCTTCGCTATAAGAATGGTGTTCATAACTG
Organism: Odontomyia ornata; assembly: GCA_963969285.1. NCBI lineage: Eukaryota > Metazoa > Arthropoda > Insecta > Diptera > Stratiomyidae > Odontomyia > Odontomyia ornata. The sequence goes on from OZ017741.1 coordinate 312,955,595, forward strand.
CAACAATCAAAGAGATCAGCCATCATTCCGCATATTCATTTTAATTTCAAAAATAGTTTATAAACATATTATTTCGAGGAAAAAATCACTTGATAACGTCCGTTTACATTTTCAAAAATTAACTTTTTGGAAAGATGTGTTCGAAAATTTAATTGGGTATTTATCTCTAACTCATATTAAGTGCACTTGAAAACGACAATGGGAACATTGACAATGTCTGATAACTCAACTATATCTACCCGGCCTAACCTTTTCAACATAATATATCTCATAGTGGATGAAAGCAGTCAACAATATAATCATCTATTTACACAATAATTTAATGAGCTTATAAATTGAGAGTGAACTTTTCCTCAAGTTCATTTTTCATATCCTGAAAAAAGCAACTTCTTCTTGTCCACTTGCCGGTCGCATTTGGTTGGTCATTTCTTTATGCCAAGCAAGTAACCAAGTAAAAGTTTTAAACAGTTGCTTTTCCCCATAATAGGACAAGGACTCGACAACAACCCCCACAAGCTCAAAAAGTTGTAAGACTTATTTCGTTTCACCAAGAACAGTTTTATTGCCGCAGTAGCGTGGAAAAATTGGTCCTATAATAGCAAGATTACTTGTGTCCTCCTACAGTAGTTGCAGACATGCGGTAAACAAGTACAAAATAAAAACTTGTTGAACAAACCAAAGGACTAAGTACTCATACTTTGATGTTCGACGATTAAATTTGATGTCTGATAATCCTTCAACGTACATTGCTTGGTTTTTATTCACACTTTTCGTCTCGAAAACAGTCAAGGCAAACTCAAAAGTTGTCCACAATAACAAGCTGATGATGCGAACGCCAAGGACATTATCGCTTGGAGTGCAGGGTCCCCATTGTTGACGTGTAATGTAGTAGAAATGAAGAATCATCTTCGTTATCCTAGCAATCTTTGGGAAAATGTTTTGTTCCATCACTCAAAAAAACAACAGAGAAAGCAACAGTTAAAAATTAAAACCAAATGTTGTCGGGAAATGCTCGTCATGTTCACATCTCTCACTTGGTAGCGTGAAGGATATTGTCAACTCATTTTATGTAGTTTTACATGCATTTGAATCAGCAGGACGTGCTGTCATATGTTAGAGGAATTATGTTGGTGTTACCATGCACACCACGTCTGCTGACGATGTGCATTGAGATAAGGACTTTGTTTCACATTCAATTTTTTCTTCCTTTTTATAAAACAGCACATCGGGAAGTATGCTGGTGTGAGCTTTAAGCGTTCTACTTTATAAATGTTATAGGAGATGTTGACTTTCATTTTCGAAAATGTCGACAACACAATGTCGCTCAACCATACCCAACAACTGTGTGATTGATGATGGTTGATGTGACTGGAGCATGATAACAAATATCCTCAGCTTTGACTCGCACTGTCGTCCTTGGCAAGGGTGTAATTTTTGTGGAACGAAAGCTACAAGTGTTGAGCTATGTTCACGCCAATCAAACTATCGTTGGTGATACTAAATTGTTAGTGTTTATCAATTTCTTTGCTGGTAAATTGATATGGTGAAAAGTCATCCATCATAGTAAAAATAACGATCTTTTTGAAGATATATTTTTGGTGGTAAAATTTAGAGCTATTTGATTTATATGTCTGGAAACGATAAGATGGTCTAACACATGTTCTTTAATGATAGGCGACCACAACATAGGGGAAGAGACACACGCGAAGCATTGAAGCGTCACAACTGCGCAACAAAGCTTTTCCTGTGTATATTATTATTGTGTGTTTTTTTTTGTAGTGCAAGTAAACGTTATTACAAAAATTGCATAAAATTAATAACCCTGACGTGATGTTTGCTAAAGAAAAACCTGCACGTGATACAACTAAAAAGCCAAAGGCAGAAAATACAAAAGTCACTAATGACGAAACTGTTACTGGAACCGAGCCCACCACAGGCGCCGCAACCGACACCAGAATCGTCCAGGAGCCACCAGTTACCAACAACGACATCGCAAATGCTCACGTATCACCATTTTGGACAACTCGACTAACGCTATGGTTCGCCCGCGTTGAGGCGCTATTGCGACGGTACAGAATAAGCTCAGACGCCACCATATTTGACAAGATCGTCAGCGATCTTGATTATACCTGCTTGGATGCTTTAGCGGACATCGGAGAGAAACAGCCGGAAATGAGCAAATATGAAGCGCTGAAAACAAGATTGATCAATGTTTACGTGCCGTTTGAAGAGGCTCAAGTTCAAACTCTGCTCACTGGCATGGAATTAGGTGACAGCAAGCCGTCACGATTGCTACGGTGCATGAGTTTGGCTGCAAAAGGCAAGGAACGTGAATCATTTTTTAAATCACTTTGGTTACAACGGCTGCCCGCGGATGTACAATCGATTCTCGCCATCGCGGAAACAACGGATCTCACCCGCCTCACAGAAATGGCTGACAAAATTCTAGATGTCAAAAGGTCTAACGAAATTTATGAAGTCTCAGATTGCCAAACATCAAAAGAAATTTCGACCAATACTGCAGATTTAGTTACACAGATCGCAGAACTAAAAGCATCAATCCAACAATTCCGAATACCACCTGCTCGACCTTTCACATGACCACGACACTTCAGAAGTCGAAGCCGGTCTCGCCATCGAGAAAACGAAAGAAACATCTGCTTCTATCATCGAAAATTTAGGAATAGCCGCTCGTCATTGTACCAAACCATGTAACTTTCAGGCCCAATCGATGTCGGAAAACGCCTAGGAGTCCTGCGTTGTTGAGACAGCTCGCAATCGCTCCGCAACAAACTTAAGTTTCTAGCCGACAAAGGTGCAGACGTGTCAGTCATACCTCAACTTTCATCGCTTAAAAACAACATAAAAACAGAATTTAAGCTTTACGCGGCCAATAAATTTCCGATCGAACTTATGGTGAAAAGTTGCTTACATTAAATCTCAATTTGCGTCGGCAATTTAGGTGGCCATTTATAATAGCACACGTTGCACAGCCAATTATAGGTGCTGATTTTCTAAAAGAACACGGCCTCTTTGTAAATATTACAAACAGACGTCTTGTAGACTCAAAAACGACACTTACAACAGCAGGAACCATATCAACTCTACCCACATGATCTATCTGTACATTGATCGAAGAATCCTAGTTCCACGCATTCCCAGAAGTAACAAATCCTGCTCTAGCAAACACTGCACAATACTCTGTATGACACCATATCATCACTACTGGCCCCCCGGTAGCAAAACGCCCGAGACAACTACCACCAGACAAGCTAAAAATAGCTAAAACATAGTTCCAGTACATGATGGACGAGAACTATTCCGCCCATCGAACAGCTCATGGGCTAGCCCTTTGCATCTTGTGCCCTAGAAGGAAGATTCCTGGCGCCCATGTGGAGATTATCGTAAACTAAACGCGATTACCATACCCAATCGCTATCCCATGCGACACATTGAGGACATTACATCAGATCTCACAGGCAAATGTATATTTTCTAAAATAGACTTTGCTTCGAGCATACTATCAGATCCCAGTAGTGGATGAGGATGTCCCAAAGATGGAAGTGACAACACCGTTTGGCCTTTTTAAATTTACGGTAATGGCCTTTGGCCTCCGAAATGCCGGCCAAACCTTTCAACGGTTTGTTGACGAAGTGTTGTGTGGATTGGACTTTTGTGTCTATTATCTAGATGACATTCGTGTATCATCTAACACAATCGAAAAACATATGGACCATCTTCGTTTCATATTTGAACGATTAAAAACTTACGGAGTGATAATCAACGTTGCAAAATGTGTCTTTGGCGTCGAAAAAATTGAGTACCTGGGACACAAAATAAATAAACATGGCATTTCGCCCCCTGATTTGCGAGTTCAAGTCATACGTGATTTTCAATTACCAACAACAGTCAAACAACTACACCGTTTCCTGGGCACATTAAATTTTTACATGAGATTCATCCGTAATGCTGCCAACCTACAAGCACGCTCCACCAATATCTCCGCAATGTAAAAAAAAGGCAACAAATGCGTTATTCAATGGTCACCCGGAACCATAAAAGCCTTTAACGATTGGAAGGAAAGCCTTGCGAAGGAGACATTGCTAGTGCATTTTTTTTCCATCGATGCTATTACAATTTGTCACCGACGCATCTGATGTTGTAATCGGATCAGTATTAGAGCAAAAAGTAAATGGCAGTTGGCTACCATCAGCTTACTTTCAACGAAAACTGAATCACGCTGAATCAAAGTACAGCGTTTACAACCGAGAGCTATTTACAGCAATTTAAAACACTTTTCACACGGGCTCAAAGACACCCACTTTGTTATCAAAGCGGACCACAAACCGTTGATATATGCGTTCAGTCAAAAAACAGAAAAATCTTCGCCGAGACAAATTAGGCACTTAAGTTTTATATCGGAATTTTGTACCCGAATCGTCCACGTTAATGGAGAGAAAAATATTGTAGCAGATACGCTATCAAGAATCAAAGCGATCAACTTGCTTTCTTCATTGACCACCCACAAGCTGATAGATGAACAGCGTAACGACACTGCACTTCAATCATTTCTCTCAAGAAACAATTCATCACTTAAGCTGCATCCACTACCTATAGAGGAATATGAAAGTTTATATTGTGATACGGCGATGAACAATATTCGGCCATACGTAACATCAACTCTACGTGAACGAGTTATGAACACCTTCCACAGATGCTCGCACCCTAGAGACCGCACGATGATCCGAGCTGTACAAAGAAAGTTTGTTTGGCCTGACATGAAGAAAGATATTTGAACGTACACAGGCACTTGTATACCAAGCCAAAGATTAAAGATTGGAAGGCATACAAGAAACGATATCCAGCAGTTTTCGATACCAGACAAACGATCCCAGCAAGTGTACCTTGATATCATCGGACCACTGATAACAGCCAACGGTTATCGCTACTGGATAACGATTGTTGACCGATTTACACGCTGACCAGAAGCTGTTCCTGTTTGCGACCGAACAGCTGAAACTGTCGCATGTGCATTTTACACTAACGGGGTATTGAGATTTGGAGTGCCGCACATAATCACAACTGACCAAGGAACTCAATTTCAGTCCGCGTGTTTCTCTTCTCCTTCCAAACTTTTGGGATGTAAACGCACGCGAACATCACCGTATCACCCAGCATCCAATGGATTGGTAGAGCGATGGCATCGCACATTGAAAGCCGTCATCATGTGGCATGAGCAGAATTCCAACTGGCCTCGTATTCTCCCGACCGTTTTCCTAGGACTCCGAAACTCATACAAGGAAAATCTAGGCGCAAGTTGTACGGAGCTCGTTTACGGAACAACTTAAACACTTCCTGGAAAATTCTTTGTGAGCGATAACAATCTGTTCGATCTGTACGCCTTTGGATCCATGTTAAAACAGCAAATGCGTGAATTGCGACCTGCTCCAATTAACCACCGCAATGATCAAACTACCTTCGTACATCATCAATTAAATTCATGTACACACATCTTCTTAAGAGGTGCCGTAAGGAAATCGCTATGTCAACCGTATTCAGGACCACACAAAGTGATCAAACGAATTTCAGATGTACTGTTTACGATTAGCATCGAAGTTAGACAAATCAATGTCTCCACCAAACGACTGAAGCCAGCCTTCATTACCGTCGCCACTATTCAGCAAACCGAGGCTCCGTCAGGCTCCGCCACGAAGCGAATAGTTTCTACGCGCGAAAAAAGGAAAAACAATTACATGGGAACCGTTCATAGTACGACCTCATGCGGCTGTCAGAACATATCCGCCTGCCAAGCCCCATTGTGACAGTGGGAATTTCACTCAAGAGAGAGCATTGTAGCGTTTCCCATATGACAGATAGTTATTGTGTTCACCGCCAGGCATTTGAGTTAAGATAGCAGTTGAGAGAACAGAGACACCCGCGAAACATCAACGCGTCACAACTGCGATACAAAGATTAGGCGACAGGTTATTGGGTGGGCTTACTCATGCTAATGCATGAACTATGTGAAAAGAATTCTATGCGAAGATGGAAAACCTTTTATCAATTTATATTTATGTAGATGACTTAAATAAAAATCAAAAAGTTATGAACGTTACTTAACATCTGAATTGAGATCATACTAATCCATCGAAGGCAGAGTTAGCATTTGGTGAGTACCTCGATGATGAAATATCAAAAATAATTTTGCATGCGTTTCTCCTAGTTACTTCACTATCCTTGAGATTTTGTTCCTTCCTTCCTTCCGTAGCACTACATCCCTTTTGGGCCTTCGCTTAGAGATAGTTAGAGTATCTCCTTATCATGATTGAATGTATCGGCACTCCACAAGGTGATATGATCATTATCACGCTTTGGCCGTGTGTCCGTCCACCCAGCTGCGATACGTTCTGATTTTAAACCAGCACGTATCATAACTGAACGGGCGCTTATAGTCCGTCCGAAGAATCACTCGAACTAAATCTCGTTAACGCCAACTAAACTTGAACCAGAGACCTTCGACTTACGGGCATAGTGCTCTAACCACTACGCCACGCGGACTGTGAGATTTTGTTCATTGTATGATTTATGCGTATGGCCACTTAAGCTAATGAATGGAGAGTTTTCTTAAAACTTATTATTTAATTTGCATATCTTTGATGTGTTTTTTAAATTTTTTCAATACTTGCGTTCCGAAAATTTCTACATACCATAGATTGCGTACAAAACACTTCTGGCAGAAGAGTACTTCTGTCCATTTGACTTATATTACTCCTAACAGCCTAATGGATACTAAATGAATCACAATTCAGACTTATGACATCTTGAAAAAAAGGCTACAGAAATTATGAGCATTCAATTTGTAGTGTATTACCGTTAACTTTAATTGAGGGTAAAAATTTGAATTCTATATTGAAAATTCTGATCAACGGCCCATATTTTGAAATACCAACCGCATTAATTAAACCGAAATAATAAAAATATGTCACCTTCAACACCAAAAATTCCATCAATAAACAGCCATTCGCATCCTTAACGTCTATGTTAACTTTTTCCTCCGAATAAAAATCACTTATTGACCTTTATATCATTATTTCCATTATCATTACACAACAATCGAAAATAAATCCGAAAATTATCTGTTCCTTCCGGTAAGTAGCCAATAAATATTGATGCAGGCCAAATAGAGGTACTCAGACATTCCGTTGTTAAACTGCTAAACTGCTGCCGCTGCTGCCACTGAATGAGAAAATCGACCGATGAATGGTCTGCCCAACAATGGAGGAGGATCCAATATGACGTGAAGCCGTGAAGAACGCGATGAGGACATGGATTGCTTTTATATATATGCTTTTTATTTTTCCCCCCATCATCATCGTTATCATGCTTCCTCGTTCCGATGCCAACTCAATCGAACGAGCCGTTTACACGAAAAGTATTTTCTTGTTTGCCGATGACTATGACGTTGACAAAAAGCCTGAAGAACGATACAAGAAAGGAATTTGATGGCCATTGTCCTTGGTCGTTGTGAACATATTGGTGATGGGAAAAATGGCACAGATATGGCCTTATTGCGGGAGAGAGAGGTCAAATTCATACGTTAAATATATTATGATATAGGGAAAATCATAAAGCTAGAAGGATCCTTCGATAGGGGGATAAGTACTGCGGATTTTTGTTATGGGATTATTTCTTTCTCCCGAGAACTTAAGGATGAATGAGATGTTTGTCGAAATGCAGACATAGCACACATATTTGGAGATTACCGAAAAGTTGTAGAACTGAGTTAAAGTTGCCTAGTCATGTATTTTAAAGAGAAGCAACTTAATAGCTAATTGAAAATTTCCGTATTGAAAAGCATTTAAAAGATATAACACATGTATTTTTTTCCTAATTGTTTTTGTTTTATTTATTTATTTGTTAACTTTTCAATATTTTTATATTTTTTCTCGTTGATAGCTTCAATCAAAACTTTTGCTTCTATAGATGCAGAACTAGCATTATGTCAAAAATGCCCGAAATACTATGCCTACAGTTAGGAAGCGTGTAATGCTTTTTCCGTTGGCTTCATCCGTCAAGGAAATCTAAACCGACCTCTCTGCAATTTAATTGACGTGAAGTCCCGATACGTGCCAACGGACCGTACCACAAAGGTCAACTAGTCCGGACAGCCTTAATCTACTCCAAGGTGGATGCTTGTAAGCCAGCTAGTTCGGAGAGGAATTTCAGTCGCAGGTATTTCATGAGTAGACTAAGCTCAGATACGTTTTTCAGCCACCAATCAAATGCAAGTTTAATAACACGTCAAATATACTTCGTTAAACTCAACTCTACTCTACTCTTCGCTTTCCTCTGGTGTCCAACAACTCAAAAGCACAAACCCTTCATTACATTACCATTACCAAATAACATCCAACATGGTGCCCGAAATAACCTCCTCTAATTAAAAAAGAGACACTCTGCTTTAACGAAAATCTCAAACTCAAGTAAAGGCACCACGTGCCGAACTGAGTCACTGAACCGATCAGTCACAGATTGTAAAAATCGTCCTTCTAGGCGGCATACTACTTAACAGCAATCTTCCATACACTTAGTCTGAACAATACATCCAACACTTTCCACGAAAAGCATCGAGTCAGCAATTCACATGGAGACAACCAGATGTCCAACAAATGCACTTTCCCCCATTGAAGAAAATTCAATTTGGCAAAACCTTATCAAAAAAGTAAAAAAAATCCCCGTTGGCAGCACCAGCCGGAAAGGTAAATTTCTCGTATGTAGCGTAAAGTTTCGAAAAAGAATTTGGCTGACCTACTACTAAACTTCTTTCTGCAATTTTGGTAGTACCACATGGGTATTTATTAACGTAAAAAAAATCTGGCCACGTTCGTTTTTAGAAACCTTTTATCAGGGCGCAAATATTTTGCTAATTAAATTGAGTTGCATGCGTATGGATTACATATTGTTGTAAACATATAAATACCGGTTTCGCCCTTCTCGCATCTGCTGTTTACACAGTTCACAGTGGTAACCACACAAAGGCTTAAATAGCTCGAATAGTTAATTTCAAAAGATTTCCATAAAAGTTTAATCAGCACTTGCATTGCCATTAATATATACATTTCAATTTTTTTCTGAACTGTGGGGGCCGTCATTTCGATTTTTATTGAAATCGGCTGCTAAAAATATTAAGCTGTAAATTTTCGACTGTTTTATTTGTCATTCGATTTGCATAATCAAATTAAATTAACTTGCCTTAATAACTTATAATTTCAAGTTTCAACGGAATCTGTTGAGAATCTTGGCTGCTAGAGGGCTACGGAAATTAAAAAAATTGTATGCCATCCGCCTGTATGGAGAGACCCGCCTGTATGGGGAGACCCCCCTTAAATACCTTAAAATATTTTCTTGCACTGCAAATTTCAAGAGGCACCACTTTTGACCTACGTAGAAAATTTCCTCATTCTAGCTCATGTGGTTTGCGAGAAAACTTGTTATGACGCACGAACAAACGGGCGGAGGCACGGACAGACAGACAAGTCGCGATTTTATAATTTTTTAGGGTATTGTTAAAAATATTATACAATATCTTAAAAATGATCTGGTTTATAAGTTCTTTCAAGTAAAGTCATTTAAAACGTTTCAATGAAAAATATTCATTATTTCAGTTGGCACTAAAATAGCGAATTGCGCTTGCCTTCAGACCTTTGGGGACCGCTATTTTGAATGCATGCATTTGATTTTGGATTATTTTAAATCTTTGTATGCTAGGACCTCATCAATCAATGTACTATCTCGTTCAAATAGGAGTTTCACTCTAGACAGGGCAAAACAATTCAATTTTTAAAGAAAATCGCAGCTAAAAATATTAGGCTTAAATTTTTGACTTTTTTATTTTTCATTCAATTTTAATAATTTCCTGCAAAATACAAGAACATAATACAGGGACTCATAACCTCAAGTTTCATCAAAATCCGTTGGAAAATGTGACCGCTAGAGGGCCACAAAAGCATGAAAAAAAACGCATATTTAAACGGCCGCCATTTTGAAATTTGCACATGCATGATCACCAAAATATCAAAGACTGTAGGTGTAAGTAATGTTTATCTTGAAACCAAGTTTCATATATGTCGGATCAAAATTGCGACTTTTAAAAGCCTTTGAAATTTCGACCTTCAACTGGCCGCCATTTTGTTTTTTGCAACCTGACCTCCAGTTATTTTACGTAATTCTTTAGATACTTATAATTTCTATCAAACTACCGAATTTCATGAAAATCTGTTGAAAGCTTTGACCACTATTACAACAACAAAATTTTGCACGTTTTTCGACATTTGAGCGGCCGCCATTTTGTTTCTGCCCTACCCATTTTGGATTTTTTATTGTGAGATTCATCACATACTTCAATGAACCTTTGTACAAAATTTCATCCAAATCGGAGCAATACTTTGGTCAGAACAGAAATCGCGATTTTTCGTCTAAAATGGCCGCCATTTTGTTTTTGCCCGGCCGATATAGCTGGTTCACGAACTTAACCGAGACAATTACCCAATACACCTTTCCTCAAAATTTGGTGAAAATCGAAGCAAAATTGCAACCTCTAGCGTGGTCACAAATTTCGTTTCGAGAAATTTATTAGGTAAATTTCTCGAGAGAAATTTAACTATTGCGGAGAGCATCATATATATATATATATATATATATATATATATATATATATATATATATATATATATATATATATATATATATATATATGTATATATATATATATATATATATATATATATATATATGTATATATATATATATATATATATATATATATATATATATATATATATATATATATATATATATATATATGATGCTCTCCGCAATAGTTAAATTTCTCTCGAGAAATTTACCTAATAAATTTCTCTCGAGAAATTTACCTAAAAGATACCAAAGCCCAAACGAATACGTTAGCAGCCCAGGAAAAAGTCAACAGTTAAAACGATGATAAAATTCACCATAATCCTGTGAGTTCTATACCGTTGTTTTTCTTGTTAAAATAAATGTTGTTAATAATCGTGAAGTGGCAACTTAAAAGTAAATTTTTATAACGCTCTAGTTTCAAGCCTTTTGGAAATTTCCCATTTCATTATCTGTATATTTATTACATATAAATAATAACATACGTACTTACCGCATAAAGACTGAAAATTGATGATTTACATAGCAAAAATCTGGAAATTACATTTTAAAAAATTCAAAAATATTAAAAGCTAACTTGGTAATACTATCAAATAATCTTATTGAATGAAAAACATATTTCATCGAAAATATTCATATCCTTTGCAAATATATTGAATTAGTGTGACTATATGCAGTTATTCTTGACAAATTCAAAAAGAACCGTTTCAGTTGTTCAATTTTAAACATATTTCATCGAAAATATTTGCTGTTACAAATTTAAAAGAAGTGTTTCAGTAGTTTGATTTTATGTGCATATTTTTTGATTTTTTGTGAAAATTTTGTGACGTAAATTATCAGACGTATTTTGTGTCGAAAAGCATTGTTACAGATCGATCTTGTGCCTCTGATTCAAATTCGTTATGGTGAACCCAAACAACTTTCTTAGACCTCCACATCTAGAAATCGGTGCATAAAATCCACCTACACAGCCCCAACCTCAACCCAAAAAGGACGCCGAACAATTTCTGAAGAAGAGCTAAGTAAGAATAGGGTGGGTTGTTTGCAGGATACGGCAAAGAGCAGGGCGTCTTCAATGTTTCAAATGCCTTGGAGATGGTCACACCACACAAGTATGCGAAGGACCCGATAGGAGCTCTTTATGTTACAAATTCGGTGAAATGGGACATAAAAGAAAAGAATACACAAAAGAGGCACACTGTACTCTTTGCAAGGATGCTGAACCAAGACCGGGTCTTGGGCACGTCTTAGGATCAGGAAAATGACCGGTTTGTAGTTAACCCGATTAAAGGCAAAATTATAACTTTGATGACCCGCATTCTGCAGCTAAAGCTACACCACAGTTCAACCACCCAAAATCTGCTCGAGTAATTTGCGAGGGACATGAAAGCCAACTTTATGCTGCTAAGTGAGCAACACCACGGTAAAAGTCCAGCATCATGGTACGCTGATGAAATTAGGTACTGTTGCCATCTGAGTTCGAAACAATGATTCCTAGGCGGAGAGCTGTGAACGGGGGTATGTTTTCGTGTGGGTTCGGTGCACTGGGACTACTTTCTTTAGTGTGTACCTAATGCTAAACGAATCGGCAGAATGCTTTGGAGGGCACTGTCTCGAACACAGATGACAACGTGTTTGTTGGAGGAGACATCAACGCTAAAACAATAGAATAGGGAAAACAAACCTAGAAACGGCGGGCAGAAAGGCGTCGTACTAAATACCGAAAATACAACAACTTCCCACCGCATTGGTTGTGAAGGAACCATACCTCACGTGACATTCATCTCGGAGTATTAGAGGATTAGTCAGTCAGTGATCATCAGTGCATTCTGTTTGAGATCAGTGATGTCGTCTCCCGACATCCGTGCCCTCGACTTTCTACAATTGAGTGGAACATCGGAAGGATGGACGTTGAGAGATTCGTTGAGGTGCTCACAGCTGGCGCCCCACTGCAGGGAATAGAAGAACTGACGCCTCAACACGTGGTGAACTCAACTATGAGCATCATCACGACTGCTTGCAATGATTCCATGTCTCGTCAAAAACCCCAGCACAGCAAGCTCCCAGTGCACTGGTGGTTGACTGAAATCGCTGAAAAATGAAAGGAGTGTCACATGCTTCGGCGTAAGGCTCAACGGGCACGGAACCATGACGAAGCATGCAACCGGGTAGCAGCATATGAGTTGGATAGGAAATGCCTTCGAATTGATTAACATAAGCTAGGCTCGCTGCTGGCAAGATCTAGTGGACAATGTGAACAAGGATCCGTGGGACCTTGTCTACAAGCTACCTATGCAGAAACTTGGTGCGCTACGGAAACCTTGTACACATACCTGATGCGAAAAAGATGGACGAGATAATGGGGGCACTCTTCCCCACCTATCGTGTCCGTGTTGACGCTATCCATGGTGAAACAGCAGTCGAGTGTTCACTCTTCAGTTAAGGTCACTGGACTTACAGCCGAAACTAGAAGAGGCAGTCCTTTCACTGAATGCGAGAAAGGCTCCAGATGCAGATGGTGTTCCAGCTGAGGTGTTGCAACTTTTCTATCACCATTGTCCTGCCTTGCTGCTCAGCACATTCAACGCTTGCCTACAGAACTGGGGATTTCCAGTACGATGATAGTTGGCGAAGTTCATGATAATCAATAAGGGGACGGAAAACCCCGGATCGTCGTCTGCATACTGTTCGTTTAACATGCTGGACACTTTTGGAAAAGTGCTGGAGAAACTCATTAACGGAAAACTCACTGACGCGATTCGTGCTGTTGGGGCCCTACCTCCTCGGCAGTATGGCTTTAGAGCAGGACGTTACACTATTAATGCTATTACAGAGATAGTAAGCGTAGCCCAAAAGACAGAGGCGTATAGACGCGCCGAGCAAATGCTCATCTTGTTGGTGACGCTTGACGTTAGGAGCCCCTTCAACTCCGCTAGATGGCAGTTTATTCTAGATATGCTGGAAACCCTTGTCAAGTCTCAGAATATCTAATCCGGCTCTTAAGGATCTATCTGAAGGACCGAAGCCAGCTTTACGACATGACACAGGGCCAACGAAGGATGGAAGTTACATTGAATGTTGCCCAAGGATCTATCCTTAGTCCAGAGCTGTGAAACGTGTCTTATGATGGGCTACTGAGACTGGAGATGCCAAATGAGTGGCGGTTTATCGGCTATGTGGATGCAGTTCTAGACACTGGATGCACTGTTGAACAAATGAGAGGGTGGATGACTGCTCGCGGATTCAGTTTAGCACTAGAGAAATCCGAAGTGGTGATCTTAACAAAAAAGAGAATCCCTAGAGTAAGAACAATTAGTATTAGAGACATACTAGTCGAAGCGAAACCAGCGGCGAAGTACTTGGCGTTACTGATTAACTCGAAGATGAGCTTCTCTGAGCAAATCAGGGCAATGGCTGAAAAGATTGCTTCAGGAGTATTGGCTTTGAGTCGACTTATGGCCAATGTAGGGGGACCCAGCACATCAAGAAGACACCTCTTGATGAGTGCTGTAGGGTCAGTGCTACTGTATGGAGCGGAAATATGGCGCAATACTCTCAGTAAGTAGGTATACCGAAAACGCTTGGCACAGATATAAAGAAGAGGAACAGTGGGGATTGTATGTTCGTATCCGACAGTCTCTGATTCGGTGGTGAGAGTTATTGCGGGCGTGATACCTGTTGCCCTCCTTGCTAAAAGAGTGCCACGCTATTTGCCTCCGTTGAAACGAGGACGCAAGGGAGATGGTTATCCGCTAGGAGATGCAGTGCTGACTCAATGATTAGCAGCTGTCTTGGATGAATTGCACGAAGGGAAAGTGGACTGTGCGCCTCATCCCTGATGTGACACCGTGGCTAAATTGAAGGCAGGGTGAAACTGACTTCTATCCCAATTTTTGAGCAGGCTTGGGTGTTTTCAGTCTTACCTGTACATGATTGGTAAGATGCGGTCCTCCGGCTTCCGATTTTACCCAGGAGAGGAAGACAATGCCGGTCACACATTTTTTGCGTGCACAAAATGTTGCAAGCTGCGAAGAGACCTCTGCAAAGAGACAGCTTAACTCACCCTGGATAATATAGTCAAAGTAATGCTCGAATCGGTTGGCAAATAGAACCAGGTGGCACATTATGATCGAGCAGTCTTAAAAGATAAAAGGAACTTACAGCAGCCGGGGGCGTTGGGGCTGGAGGATCTGTTGTCTAGCAATTCCTGCTCCCCTCTCCCCTCCTGTTATGCCTCATGGCATGACAAAACGAGAGCTGGCCCGAAGTAATGTGTCAAACGGTTCCAGGCTGGGTTCTCGGGACGACAAGGGAGGTGTCCAGTGGGTAGTCTAGCCGCCTACTTGCTAGCATGGGAGTCCCGCGCTCTGTGCTTAAATGACATTTACCTCCCAATAACAACAAAAAAATCACTAGGACTCATTTTTCTTGCGGATCAATTTGAGGCGTGCCCCATTTGATCGTTTTAGCATTGCTCAAGATAGCTTCCTCCAAATAATTAAACTTGGATCGAAAAGTGATATCAGTTCGTTAGTTGTTATTTACACACTAAAGAATGTAAGTCCCTGAACACAAAACTCACACGAAACTGTCCCTTCATTCGAAGCTCTCGATTAGGAAATCAGCAGTGCTCCGAGCCCAGGTGGCAGCCGGTTTTGTCAGGGTACCATGATAACGAAATCTGGTCACGGTGCTGTCCACTTATGTCCCTTGAAAACTACTCAGGAAGATTTGGGGTAGTTGTACTGCGGTGTAGGTTTGTCTACAGGATACAGGTCACTGAAGTTCCGCTTTGACTGTAGCTAAGACTCAACACCTTCCTCGTCCTAAGACGAGCTTGAAATCCAATTTTGCATCAACATCCTTGCAAAGGATGCAGTGTGTCTCCTAGGAAATTCGCCATATTTCGACCATAGGGAAATCTCACGGTTTTAATATAAGCTACGCCTGAGCCATAAGAATGCAATGAAGCTCCCTGTTGATGGCCTTTTCTGCTTGGATCAGGCTGGTAAGGCAGTCGGTGTTCCTAATTTTGATCGTTGCAAGTGAGGCTACAGTTGCTATTTTGCGGAAGACCTTCTTCACTGCATCGCAGATTGCTTCCATATTATTGGCCTCTGCTCCGAATCTGGCCAATATGTGGCCAGGCTAGGTTATTCGCACTACTTGAATGGCAATTTTTGTATCTTTGGGCTTTACAGTTCCCCTTATCTCCCGTTACACTTCGGCGTAGGCTTGGCCATCCTTGGGTTTCACGAGCAGTGCCTACCACCAGGGTATTCATTGTAGATTTCTCTTCTACCTCTATCAGATACATTTTTTTTTTAGGCAGCTATGACAACCTTATTTTCTGGGAGGCGTATTTTGGCAAATTCTTGACTACTTTTATTGGCACTGCCTTGAACCCCTGATCTAACATTACGTGTCCATTAACTGTCTCCTCTTTTCTCTTTTTTTATCCGGGTCTCTTTTGATAAGACTAGAGGCCATTCTGTTGATAGTGGGTGGTGGTGGAGCTATCTGTGCTTCCTCAGTAAACTTAGCCTTAAACTCTTCCTTAGCCTTTTGCTCTTGCAAAGCCTTCTGCTCTTCTTCAGACTTCAAGCATGCATTCTAGGGGCTTTACACATTTGCAAATGTTTTTTTGCGAGTCACATTCTGATTTAATTCTCTTGAGAATGCTTTTTGCTTTCAAATTAGCCTTTGCTACTGATAGTGTCCAACATCTTTTGTGTTTCCCAACATGCTCTTTTGAGAGAAGCTCTTTGCTTCAGTTTCTGGATACAATGCTTCAGTTATATTTTCGGCAATGTTAACAAGTTTGTGCAAGGGCACCTCACCTTACGAGTTTCTTTTTCTATCGTAGTTTTTTTGACTTTAGGGTTTTTCACTACACATTCTTTTCTTGTAAGGTATTCTGGTTTTCAATTTTTTACTTCACCCAAACGCTACAATTATATCCGTCTGATATTTGCTTTCTGAAACTTTTCATTCTGTCATCCATTTTTCTTCGTTATTTGAATCTTCGGTGTCTAGTAAACTTTAATGTCTTAGTCATTATTATTGTTGTTTTTGATGAATTTATACATGCCATATCTGTTGTGTCGCCCATCAGAACCGCTATCTCCGTTTGTATATGAAGTCACTTTCTAGTCCCATAGCTATCTTTGCAGAGCAGGGATGCCACATGAGGATTTGCTGCAGCTCTTACGGAGACAGATGCTCAGAGCCCGACCAGCGCTAATCGGGAGTCTGTCTCAACTAAACTTACACCACCAACTCAACAGTGCCACCTTCGAACGTACTTAAGGCCTGCTAAGGCTTTACCGGGACGGTATGATACTCAGTTTAGAGCCGTTCACGCACAAGTATCACTTTGGCGATACCGTGCTATACAATGGGCTCTTTCACACGGGAATGGTAAAAACCCATATCCAAACAAGTTTCGCGCTTACGCCCTTATGTTTACACGTTGCATAGTTCAGCCAACCCATTTTTGTATACGATACACGTCTTGCGAGTGTATGTGTCAGAAGGATCATTTGATCGTTGAACGTCGTGCGGACAACATGAAAGCGGACAGAGAGATAAGCGATTGAGAATTGGTGTTTTAGCTTTGATTTGTGCACGAGGTAACAAAAACGGGAATGAAAAATGTATTTTATGTTTGTTAAAGTTTGTAGATTCAAACTTCTATTGGATTTATTAGAACCTCCGTGTTTTCCGCTTTCTGAAAAATATATTCCAAATTTGAATATTCTTTAAGTCGCATATTTTTCTTGTTGTGTTGTCAACTGGCATATTATAATGCGATTCTATAAAGATTATGCGTACTGTTAATTTTCTATGGATTGACAATAGGCAATTTAACTTTATTGAAATCGATATATTCGTCGCGTTGTTTCCTGAAATTGAACATGGCCTCCGCTTTTATAAATTTATTAAATGACGCGTAGCTTCTCGCGTCCACGCATCCATTTTTGCACGCAAATTAAAGAAAGGCAATCGTTTCATGACGGCTACCTTCTTCACCGAATGTTCAATTCGGAATGATTACGTCGTTTGTTTATAATTTCCCCCATCAAATGATCAACAAAATGCGTTTGTGTATGTGCGTTACGCTCGTTCACCCTACAAAATGTTGGCTTGTTTTTACCATCAGGTTCCCTCAATGCCTCTCCCTCTTCTTGCCCATATAACCTGTTTAACGCTCACTTTTAACGCTGCGTCTGAAAAAGCCCAATGAGTTACAAAAGATCACACCCACCAGCCAAAATTGTTTGTCAAACTCAATTTTCTATTCGTAGTTCAGAGATCGTTGCCAGGTCATAGTTCGTAGAGAACCCTTACCGAAACCTTCACTTTCTTGGACACTTACCGAAACCTTCACTTTCTTGGACACATGGTGAAGGAACTCCTCAAAGTGTACTAGTATATATATGAAGAGAAAATTCAAAAGCAGATTGCTGAAAAGGGGCAAGTAGTAGACAAACGTTGCATAAACAACAGCGACATCTTTGGGTTTTGGTCAGCAAGTCAATTTTGAAGATGATAGGTGTGAAAGATTTGACTGCTCACTATATCTATCCATCATGCGATCTTTCTTGTATTTAGCCATAAGCATAAGACCAGATATTTTGCATTCAATAGGTCAATTGTCACAGTGAAATAAAGATCTACATCATGAGCCCGCGCTGCAGCAAAACGCATACTACGATATTTGTGTGCAATACAAGACAATCAGTTCAGGTAGTATAAAACCAACAGACTAGTCGAATTCTATGGAGATGTCATAGTAGCTTGCGCATCATGCCTATCGTACTTTGTACACCGTAGAGTGTTAAAATGAGTGCTGTCATTGAAAATCCACTAGTTGTGAAGTGTGAACTATGATAAGCTTTATGTTGGTGAAAAATCACCAGCCTATTGATATTTATCGCCAGAATTGTGACGTGTGCGACCAAAGAATAATGAATGAATGCTGATTGAGGCAGGGGTGCATTAATTTTGAAAATTTCCGAACCAATGTTCACGATGAGGATCGCAGTGCTAGATCTAGGCTTGTGAGTGATGGTTTTGTGGAAAAGGCAACGTAAAAATTCACGAAAAATGTCTTTTTGGCATTCTCAGAACATTGCCCTCCTATGTCACGGATCTCAGTTCATGAAATTATGGTTGGTAAACTTGGCTACGATAAATTTTGTGCCAGATGCATTCCGAAAGTTCGAACGGAAGACTGCAAAAAACAGAGACTGCGAAGTTTTCAATCATTCACCGTACAGCCAGGATTTGGTACCAAGCGACTACCACCCATTCCCAGCGATGAAGATATGGCTCACTACGCAACGCTTTGACACTCACAGGTAGCAGTTCATACAGAGAGAGCACTGAAAACTTTGAACCATGTTATGATAAAAGCCTTTATTTAAGTGGTGGTTATATAGAAAAACAGCCTAAGTGTTGGCTTTAAAATTTGTATGATGAAAATTGTCTTTTTCCCTTTCTTTATTTTTCATTCCAAAAGCCTCTTATTTTTCGAATTACCTTCATATTTATTTCTTTCCCAAGAAAATTATTTTACAAACTATAAAGAGAAGGCTGTGTTTTGTGCATTTGTCACGCCTCTCAATTTTTTAACACTTTGTCTATGATCTTCAATGGGTTAACAATGTTGTAATAAGACTTCTCCACTTTGAAATTCTGTCTTTGTGTTATTCTGAAGAAAACAATTCAAACAAATTGTCACAAATTTCAAAACAGTTAATGAATTATCTGTGCTATGCGCATCAAGACGAGATTCTTTAACATCTGATTTGTCAACTGCTATGCTTTCACTGAAAGTAACCAAGAAGCAGCCAAGAATGACTTTTACAGCACCTTAGAATACACTATGGACAGAATGCTCTCACATGCATGAGATCAAAATTGTTCTAGGGGACTTTAACGACCGAATTCGCCGGGAACTGGTCCACAAAGCAACAACTAAGAGGGGATCGCCTACACGCAGACATCAGCCTGATCGGACAGCACCTAATAGATTTTGCGTCTGTCAGGAACCTCATCGTAAGTTTTTCTTGCTTCCCACACCTTGGCATTCACAAAAGAATGTAGATATCACTGTGAGTCAGACCAAAACTTATCCAACGGTAAATTCCGATGCCGCATGTCCACATATCAAAAACAATAAAAGTACTGATAACAAAAATAGGACGCATTGAAAACGATCCGGTGGATGGGAGAAAATATTAACGATATGCAAACTGTGTGGAAAATTCCCAAAGATGGAATCACAGACACAGCGGAAAAAGTCTTAGGATGTCGATCGAAAAATAATTAGAATAACTGATTCAAGATGTGGATCTAATTTCATCTGTAATTTAAAAACACAAAAGATTTTAAAAAATTTTAATATAAAAATATTGAATAAAAAATTGCAATTGAAATTCGATGACGGCAACCCTCTTTGCAACGCACTTTAGAAATGAATTGCATTGTTATCTCGACGAAAAGAATAACATAAAAATGGAAGTTGTCGTAAAACTAACGAGCGATTAATTCAAATATTTATCGGGCAGAAATAATTAGCTGCTTAACGATTGTCGATTGCTTTAAGACTCCTGCCCCCTCGCAATTGGACATTGTTGGATTGGTAGTGAAATTTTTAATTTTTTGCTTTAGTTGCGCAAGAATTGTTCAACTCGGCGCAGTGGCGACCAACCAAACTTGTTATGAAAGAAAGAAACCATGATCAGCATTCTTAACCAAAATTATTGTGTAAAATAGAGAAATACGAATATTGCCTGAAATATCAACGTGTCAGCCTGCTGAAGATTAACCTTGATTATTGATTATGGGTCTTTGCGCGTTATTCACCTGCACAGCAAGATCATAGTCGTTTTTTTTGTTTTCATACAAAGAACCTATTTATAAAAATTGGAGTAGGATTTGAATGGGCAGCTAATTGCAGTCAATGGATTTAAGTCAAATTTTATTACGGGAAGAAAGTATCTGGTGGCTCGAAATGAAAGTTGTGTTCTTGAAAACGGTAGCGATCAATGTCGAAACTAGATAAAGTATTAACACTACGAAACTAAATTTGAAGCTGCACTTCAAGCTCGATCACGACTGGATATGAAACAAGGATATCCTTATTTGATGAAAGAAATTAGGTGACACTTGTGGTTAATTTTTTTCAAACAATGCTTATATGTGATATGCAGAGACAGTGGAAATGTGCTTGAAGTGTTTCTATTTAAAATTAGAAGAAAAAAGGAGAAATTTAATATTTACAAGCCTTACCCACTCCATCAACGAGTGCTCGTCGAAAGAAGACTGGGTAAGTATCCTTTTGGTTTCTTAAATTTTTATATAATTACGAGTAATTATAATTTAAGATATGTTTGCATATCATTAATTATAATTTTAGTTCTTTGTTTACATACCATTAATTATAATTTGGGCTCATTGTTCGCACATCATTACGTGTAACTTTAGTTCCTTCTTTTTGCACGTTACTACACGTAATTTTTTTGGTTACTGTTATTATTTCATACATAGCAATAAAAACAAGCAACTAAATTCATAATTGAACCCAAAAACTCGGTCTTTCTTTTTCACTGGACACTTTGACCGGGTATGAGACACACCACATTGGCTGGCCCTTGCACTTATGAGCTAGCCATCGGATAAGTTTACCCTTTCACTTTGCGTTGCAGGTGCTCTTGCAGGTTAGAGTGGCCTTCCGCTTGAGTTTCTTATTTATGTTCTAGTATTTTGTGATTCCATCATATGTATAAGACTATAACATAAATCAGAAACGTTGATGTTTTTCATTTAAAGGAAAAATTCATGCGAATTATGTTTGCATAAGTTTTTCATTTAAATAGAAATATCTAGCCACGTCTACAATGGATCTGATCTGGATGGGGGTGCGAGGGGGCATCGCTTCCACCTGGATGACTCAATCTTATTTGGGGGTCGTAATTATTCTTAGTAGAGACAAGATCCGCGCTCGCCTTCACCAAGCCCAGTCAGTCATTTTGCTTTCGCAATCTATTCTTTAAGTAGGTTACCTCATCCTCCACACCGTCGAACCGAATCATTTATTTCCTAATTTGTGAATTTTGTAGTGAACTCTTGTGCTGAGGAAGAGAACCCGTTCCATAACACCACAATGCTAGCCTGCCTGCTCATTCACGCGTCCTCAGACAAGGCCAATTTTTGGCGAGCGTTAATATCTTTACTTGTTGAGGCAGCAGACTATCGCTGCAGTCCTTTATGGACATTTGATATTCTCCAAATTCACTACAAAATTTTTCACAACATCTAAATGAGATGTCTTGGCAACGCTACCAAGAAAAATAAAGCAACTGAGATTTACGGATTACCGACAGAACTGCTCCAAGATGGAGGAATACACCTACACAACCTCTGTCATCGGTTAATATGTAGCATATGGACAGAGGAGTATGTTAGCCACCAGATAACTAGTGGAAAAATGTCATACATCCCTTACATAAATAGAGGGGTAGGCTACGCTGTAAAAATTACAGAGTGATTGCTCTATTGAACACATCATATAAAGCACTGTATAAAGTCATTGACGGGAGGCTGATGCCCTACTATGAAAATATAATTCGAGAGTGTCAAGGTGATTTTCGAATTGGACGATCTACGTTTGACCAAATATTTTCAGTAAAAATAGTGCTCGAAAAGTACTGGGAATACAATATAGATACACACTAGCTCTTTGCAGACTTCAAGCAAGCATACGACAGTATTGACAGAGCTGTCCCATACAAAATAATGTTTGACTTTGGTGTGCCAACTAAACTCGTCCACGTGACCAAGGTTGCAATGCTAAACACCGAGTCTCAGGTCAAAATTAATGGAAACTTAACTGGAGAATACCCTAGATGAATTTGAACGCAAAGTACTCAGCAGAATATACGGTCCAAAGTACTCAGCAGAATATATGGATCAGATTGAAGACTTCATTTCAACAATGAGTAGTAAAATCTTCATGACAACCCACGTGTATCCACATGATTAAAGCTACTTAAGTTATAATGGGCAGGACATATTGAGAGAGTGGAGAAGCAAAAACTCCCCACACGAATGTTGAAGGGTAGAGTGCAAGGGAAATGTCCAGTTGGGAAACTGAGGAAATGGTGGGAAGATTCAATAGATGCTAACAGCAGCAGGGACTCCTGCTTGGGATTTCCAATTGGTGAAAGAGGTCGCAGAACCGCAACGTTTACTGAAGTCAATGGCCTAAATCGGAGCTCCGCCATAAATGATAATGATGATGTTATTCACCACTATCGAATTTTCACACCTTTGAACAATGCTTCGACGAAAACACAATTTCTCTATGAAGCCCTATTTGCAGTTTATGCGTAAACATAGTTACTTAGGAAACCAAAAATAAATAAACAGGTGAAATTGATAACCTTTTCTACTTGGGAAGTCAATTGAAAATAAAGAAGTAACCTGCATCTATATTGTATGGCTCTATGCTATGGGTTCTTGCCCTTGCTTTTATTTCTTGCCATCATCAAAATGAATCCAGTCCCAAGTTTAGCCTCTTATAAAAACGGTAATAGGAATAACAGGACTATGTTATCACGATGGGCCTGCCAATGCCTACATAAGACTTTTCCTATACTAATCTACCTACCTGTCCTTGAAACACCAGATTCAATAGCTTAACGTCTGATAATAACCACTCTCTCAGAACATTACGTTGCTATTCTTCTTCTCATCGCAAAAAGTAAAGGGTTTTCCATTAAGGAGATAACAACAATTTCACGTTGGATGTTGCCTTTGAGCTTGTCTAAAGCTGCTGCGTTCTTGGCATAGAGCAATGACTTGATATGGCTCTATTAAAATAAAAATCCAATGGCATAAGATTGCATGAATGAGGTAGCCATTCAACCAGACCATTCCTCGAGATAACAGTTCACCAAATTCACCTTTCAATAAATTGGTTGTGAGACATGCTGTGTGTCTAATAGAACCGTTTTGTTGAAACCACATATCGTGATGTCAAGGTAATCCACTTTGTTGCAACCGCGGAGGTCACCGCAGTTGCAGACATTAAATTTTGGCAGAGGGTGTGTAGCCCGGGGTGGCATACTGAAGCCGGCTAGCGCTCAGTCGTGTCGTGGGACTTCCGGGACACCTTCTGCTCGTGCTGAGCCACCTTACATAAAAACACTAACACAGAAGGAAACGGAAGGGAGACGAGGAGGTCATATTAAGAAATGAAAAATTAATAGTTTAGCAAAGCATGAGCGTTTCTTTAATTCAAAAAAAGAGTAATTTACACATTCAATAATCAAGAGATATCAATCAAAACCAAATCAGACAGACCCCTCAATAATTTTTTATGCAAAACAAATTAAATGAGATATTAATCAAAAGAAAAATAGCAAATTACAGTAAGCAGAGGAAAATACGTAATAGCTAAAAGAATGTAAAAAAAAAGGAAAAATATTAATTATTACTTACTCTCTTCTTTTTCCGTGGATCTTCAAGCGCTCGGCGAAGGACACAAGAATAAAGAGGTGGGGTCACTGAAAAATTTAATCGACTTTAAATTAAAACACATTAATTACTGATAAGTGGCCACTTCATCATAGTATCCAATCCGCCCGTGATTTCCCGTTAATGACCGTCTTAATTTATCGTAACTTCACCTGGTGATTCGCATAAGTTAGTCAATATTTCCGTTTGTTGAGAAATTCAGCCCCCACAAGTAATTCTCACTTATTGCAAACGAAACCCGTTTTTTAATACAATTTTTCGATTCCCCACGTGAAAATTATAATTCGTAACTTCACTGTAGGATCAAAAGGTGATCAACTCTATCACTTGGCACAATTCTCACGATCTAATTCTCGTTTCCTTTTTTTTTTATTTTGGGGTTTTTTCTTTCCACTTCTCGTATCCACTCATTAATTTTTCATCCGTATCACAACCACTACGCCGAAACCGTTCTGCTTCCAAAAATCTTTTATTCACTCAACTGTTTTCTTGTTTAGCTCTCAAAAATTCAACTTTATTTCAACGTATTTAATCAATACATTAAACTTCACACTTCGACTTCAAACACCTTTTATTCCCTAAGTTTATCAAAAAAACTTCCTCCGGAACCGCCAAAGAATTTCACTTCTTCACAAGCCAAAAACTGACTGCCCCAATCCCAACAACTTAATCCCACATTTCACCTCCATCCAATCCGATCCCGCAATCCTTTTTTTATTTTCAATTACCGCTGCCGCATCTGAGTAACGTAATCGAAGTTCATTACACTTCGATTCCGCTACCCACACATCTTTTTTACGTATCGACAAATGCAATAATATCCATGTTGTTGCATTTATGGCAATTTCCATAATCAAAGAAGCGCTTGATTAGATGCAAAGTGTGACCTATACATAGACGGAAACTTTTGATTTTACCGATACCCCAAAAAGAGGTCTTCCCTGCGCTCGGGGAACTTGAATCCAGGGTTTCAGCAGGCTCCCGGTCGAGAATTCGCGACGCAACCAATGGAGCCATGTTCTATTGTTTACCCATTCATCTAATAAGCAACTTCAAATATGCATCTGGGTATGAGATTGAATTTTGTTAGTAGGGAAACGTGAATGAATTTTCGTTAGTATAAAAAAATTAATTTTTTTAGTGGGAACTAGTGAATAGAATTAGTTAGTATGAAGGAAGGAATTAGGTTTATGAAAAATGTATAGAATGAAATTTTTTTAATGGGAATTAATGTAGGGAGTGTTGTTAGTGGGAAGATTAAAATTATTATTATATTACAAGTTTGTTGTAATTGGAAATAAGGGAAAAAGGTAGGAATGTGATGATGTGGAAATTAAAATTATAGGGAAATTGGTAAAATTTTAATAAAATTAAATAAATAACAGGGGAAAAGGTATAAATGCCCAAAGGAAGGTGGAGATGCTACGGCGACAATTTGAAGTTGCGAATGGGAGAAAGTTGGTACGCCGGAATCCGCAACAACTTTTGGCCACAAATAATCTTCCAACGTAACACGATAGCGCTCCCCATTGACGGTAGCATGACCGTCGTTTTCACCACGAAAAAATGCGGCCTAATCAAACCTACGGCATGTAAATTACACCAAACAGTATTTTTTGCAGATACAACGGTATCTGAATGAGCACATGTGGATTTGTTGCTGACTCATAATGCATATTTTGCTAATTAACAAAGCTATTGAACCAGAAAAGAGCTTCATCGCTGAAGATAATTATTCGATGAAATTCTTCATTTTCTTCAAGCTTTGTCAGAGCCCAATTGGAGAAGTTTCGGCGTTTCGAATGATCAAGTGGCTATAGTTCTTGAGTCACTTTGATCTTGTAAGCCAAGATCTTTTTGCAAAATATGCCACAGTGCCGTTTGAGCGATGCCCAATTCTTGAGGACGACGTAGAATCAATTGATTTGGCTCATTTTGAATCGGTGCACTTACGGCTGCGACATCTCCATCGCTTCGAGCGGTACGACGTCTTTTTGACACCGGAATGTCCAACAGTGAAAATTTGGACTCAAACTTATGCACTTATGGATTATTATGGCAGAAAGTTGGAGTATGCGCTCTTAAAGTTGTGACCACCGACTCAACATTTCAGTAGTAATTTTTAATAATTTTCAAACGTTGCCGGTTGGTGAACTTTACCATGAAAAAAATTGTTGACTTTAACTAACGTCTTGACATTGACAGTTTATTACAAGAGTTTAAGGTTGCGTTCATATAAAGAAACGAAATTTTTATGTTCCTAATGGAAAACGCTATATATCAGTACAAGGACCGCCCAGCTTCATTTTCGTTTAAGACTTCTTTTCCTGCTTTTACCTTGCATTTGTCAGCAATGTCAATGAATGACCAGCTAGACAATAGCCTCTCTACGCTATTGCCTACAGAATGGACCTTTTTAGATCCCACGCGTGTATGAGGTCAATTTCAATTTTAACGAAAAAATAAATTTTTCTAAATTCAAGATCTTTCTTGGCGTCTGAGAGAATAGAAAACGAGACCAGCTAAAGAAAAAATTCTTCTTGGGTGGGAGTTAGAATTAGCCTTCATTTATTTTAATTCACAGAAACCAAAACCATGTACTAAAACATAAACAAACGCTACATTTATTATCCAGCAGTACATTTTATTTTCATTACAAAAAGTTACCCTTAAGCTAGTTAATTAACAAACAAAGGTCATTTGTGAAAATAATTAGCCAGCCGATATTTATTTCCCCGTTTAAAAACGAATAACTTTCTGTTAAACCTGCTAATTTTGACAAATAGTGCCATTTACTTCGGACTTTATAAATTTTAACACAGGGCGCCCTCCTGTTTAAAAAAAAATTCACTAATAAATATTAACTCATTATTCATTATTTTAATTTACATCAACGAAAGCTGATAAAAATCATTTTCCACTACATGTTTCACTCTACTTTGCACAGGTGTCAAAAGTGAGCGTGATAAAGAAACGAACGACAAACCTTTCTCTCCCATAATCGCCCAACAAAATCAACACCAAGGTAAAATGAGAAACTGGATAAACTGAACAATTTCCGGTCACTTGAAAGCATGCAAAGTGAAACGCTCAACACCGAAAAAAATCGAATACAGTCCCCCTAACAAGTATGGCATATCCTTAGCTAAATGGAAGGACATTGGCAGCAAGGGACTTGGGAATAAATTACCATCATCTAAAAGTTTTCTTGTATTGTATTCTTGTCGCTGTTCCAGCAAATTAATTTTCTACTTTGTTTATTTTCACTTTTACTTATTTTTTGCTTTTTCTTCGTCGTTTTGTTTCAGCATTTTGTATTTTTTGTTCGTTTTGTTATTTCTACCGTTTATCGAATAATCCATGAGAGAAACAATAAGGACACCCTTCATTTTCGTGACGTGCTGCTTGGCGACAATCATTATTATTGCCTTCATTTGCATACAAAGTGGATTCTGATAATAATTTCCTATTTTGCGACTCTCCCAACAAAGAGTTTTTGTTCGGAAGAAAATTTTAATTTTGTAACTGATAAATTAGCTTCATAGAAACTTTTTGAGTATTTACGAGTAATTCTCAAAGCTACTTTTGACGTCTGCTGCTTTTAATGTGTTGTTTTGAGGAGTCTGAAGTCTACATTGAACGAAACATTTGTAAATAGTTTCCGGCCAATATTTCACATGATGTTGGAAACTAAATTTTAGATTGTAAGAACCTGAAGTACCAGAACAGTGGTCCTGCTAGAAGGGTTTTGTACATAAATTAGTAAATCAAAAAAATGCCCTCTAAGTGTTGACAATTTGATTTATCTATAGAATCCTATTATCGAGCTAGGATGCAGCTTTCATTTAATTAATTTTTTGTTTAATTTTTACTGGCCCTGATTTTCATTTGTTGTGGTAACTTAAATGTTACACCCCATTTCTGAAATTTTCTTGAAAGGTATTTTCTCAGTATCGTCACAAAATAAAGCCTAGAAAAGAGCAATGCTACTTTTTTCAAATCGTAAATAAAGACATACAAGCTAAAGAACATCATGTCCGGCCAAACTGAACACTGCTCAGCACATTCAACGCTTGCCTACTGGATGGGGTTTCCCCGTACGACGGAAGGTGGCGAGGCCCGTTCTGATCAGCAAGAGGAAAAGAAA
This sequence comes from Odontomyia ornata, assembly GCA_963969285.1. Lineage (NCBI taxonomy): Eukaryota > Metazoa > Arthropoda > Insecta > Diptera > Stratiomyidae > Odontomyia > Odontomyia ornata. The sequence goes on from OZ017741.1 coordinate 312,983,982, forward strand.
TTCTGGGTAGACGTCTGCATACCACCCGTTAAGCATGCTAGAAACGGCTGGGCAAGTGCTAGAGAAACTCATCAAGGGGAGACTCACTGACGCAATTTGTGCTACCGGGGAGGTGGTGAGCACGGTTAAAAAGGCAGAGGCATATAGCCGCAGCAAGCAATGGACCGTACTGTTGGTGACACTCGACGTTAGGAACACCTCCAACTCCACTAGATGGGTAAATATTCTGGATAGGGTAAAAGTGGGAGAGACGCAATTCTTTTTGTTGAAAGGCATAATAAATACAAATAAAAACAAGTTGGGTAGACAGACCTACACTCATGTCAGAAGGGTTTTGTACCCAACTTCTTCGAAATGCAGTCACCAGCACCGAATGAAATCAAGAAACTTGTCAAAGGTATGTGCACGTTTAGAAGAAAATCCGTTGTTTCTCTATTTTCAACGGTCGCCACATTGTTGCAAACAAACAAAAATCACTCGGATAAGGATTTGCCAATAAAATTTATGTTATTGATCTTATTTGAAAATCTTAAGAAGATGAAATCAAAACTGCAATATTTGATTCGATGTAAAGTCTATAAAATACCAAAAACATGTGTTATTGTTGTTATAATTGGAGAAATTTAAAATGGGTATAGCTTCTGTGAATATGGTTCGATTTTTATCAAACCAATAGAATATAAGAACCTTTATTAAAATTACTTGAACATCGAACTTCCTTGAGTTTAAGGGTACTTATACGATTTCATTGCGGAAAATGTGAAATCATACTATTACTAACACAGTTGAGCAAATTTTGTTTTCTAAGATATTTGCTCTGCTCATAAGCACCTGCCCTCCATTATTTTTTTCAGATTTTTCAGATCACCGGTGTCCAATCGCGAGGGGGGGACAGAAACTTTTCAGTTATTTCCCGTCAGTTTAAGACTTATTTTGAAAAGCTCTTATCATTTGATACCCATATCGCCTACCTTTGATGAAATTTTTTTTCGGGGCCCCTCCCCTCTAAGGGTCGACCCCCCTTAAATACCTTATAATATTTTTTTATAGTTGGACTTTGGAGAAAGCATTACTTTACATCTACATACAAAATTTGATGTTTCTAGCTTAAGTAGTTTGCGAGAAAAATTGCTGTGACACATGGACGGACGGACACACAGGACGCGATTTTAGTAGGATTTTGTAAAATTATTTTACAAAACCCTAAAGAATATTCCGATGGCACCACCAGCCGGAAAGGCAAATTTCTTTTAGGTACCTGTATTTTTAAAAGCAAATAATCACCGTGAGCTCTCCTTTGCGGGTGATTAACCTTTTGTTGCTGACGTTATTGATAATCCGAAGATAAAATGCAATGGTCCTCTTGATGCGGATTATCGAACTGAGATGTGTGAGTGAATCAACAAAAAACGAGTTCTGCAAGGTGATAGACAGTGCCACTTTTGGTTGTTTAATTTCAAGGTTAACATCCAAGCATACATCAGTTTTTGGCCATGCTGATTTTTCGCCATGCAAAAATAATCGCCCATAGAACCACTGTTGGCAGTTGTTGAATTTTGTGGGTGAAATTACTCGCGATATTAAGTCTGACGGGTTTTGCTTGGACAGAACATGCCTCCATAAAGCTGATTCGGATACTTCTTGGATCACAGCAACTCGATTCGTTACAAACTTTTGCATCGATGAAACTGGTGTTCGCAGCCACACCAAGACGATCTCAGAATCCCTCCAAAGGCAGACACGCCATCAAACTACATCCTAGTTTCGTAGCACCGATCTCCAAGCGTGGCACTGTTGTAGGTTTCAGCGGAGCTAAAATCACAGTTCCATATGTCCATATGTCTTTTGCGAGGCGTCACAAAATACATGCATTTCTTAAGTGCGTGCTGGTCTATGTGCGGATAAATGGCGTTGTATTCTTGTTATGTCAAGTTCCTTTAAGCCTTGATTGAATTGAACCCACTCATATTGTAAATTTGCAGGAACTACATCGTCCCAATCTAGCTTTAAGTCCCACAGCTTCTGGAGTTTCAACTTCGCCATAACCGTGACCGGGCCCAGTGGTCCCAGTAGATTTAATAAGTGCGCGATATCGAATAATATTTTGCGCTTTGTATATCGTTCCAATTCGTTGTATGATAGAGTCATTCAAAATTCGTTCAACTGTGGCAACCATGCAAGACCTAAGGATTTAACTTCGTGTTCTTTATCATCAGAGAGCTCGAACTTCAATGCTCTGTTTTCAAAAGGTATATTTTTCATAGGTGCTTCATGATTTGAACACCATTTCTCAGCTTGAACCCTGGCTGCTGGGATTTCCAGAATCTGTTTCTCTAGAAACTCTGTAATGCTATCTGCCCCAAATATAGAGTCGTCTACATACATGTTTACTTTAATTTGATGGAATATCGGATGCATGGACGTCACAATGTTCCTCGAACAGCTCACAGCAGGTGCCCCGCTGCAGGGAGATTCGCAGGGGACGAAAGAACTGGCAGCTCAAGATATGGTGAACTCAACAAAGAGCACTATTACGACTGCTTGTAACGCTTCTATGCCCCATCGAAAGCCCCAGCACGGCAAGCCCCTAGTGTACTGATGGTTAACTGAAATCACTCAAAAGCGAAGGAAGTATCACAAGCTGTGAGCGAAGAAAGTGTCACAAGTAAGAGGCACAACGGGTACGGAGCCATGACGAGGAATGCAACTAGGTGGCAGCATATAAGTCGGCCAGGGAATGCCTTCGCAAATTGATCAACAAGCAAGGCTCACTGCTGGCAAGATCTAGTGGACAATGTGAACAACGATCCGTGGGGCCTTGGCTACAAGCTAGTTACGCGGAAGCTAGGTACCCTCCAGAAAAGAAGTGCAGGCACTCTTCCTCGCCCGTTCCGTCCTAGTTGACGCTGTCCATGACAACACTGAGGTGTTGCAGCCTGTATATCGCGATTGTCCTGACTTGCTGTTGAGCACATTCAACGCTTGCCTACGCGATGGCGTTTTCCCAGTACGCGTGCTAGACACTGTTGGTAAAGTGCTGAAGATCCATACTGCTGGGGAACTATTTCTTCAGCATTATGGCTTTAGAGCAAGATGCTCCACTATTGATGCGATTGCATAGGTTGATAGCGTGGTCCAAAAGGCAGAGGCGTATATTCGCGCCAAGCGACGGATCGTCCTGTTGGTGACCCTCAATCTCAGAGAAGCCTGCACTCATAAACACCTACCACCATTATTTTTTCAGATTTTTCGGATCACAGGTGTCCAATCGCGAGGGAGGGACACAAATTTTTCGTAAATTTCCCCTCCCTGCGCGTCCCTCGAAGCAAAAAGTAGCAAATCAAGATCTGTTTTGAAAAGTTATCATCAAGACCTTTCATTTAATACCCATATGGCTACCTTTAATGAAAATTTTTTTTTCAGGGGCCACTCCCCTATATGGGGAGACCCCCCCTAAAATACTGTCGCGTGTTATTGGTTCGCGGCCTATAATTTTAACGTTCCGGGAAAGTGAAAACGCAATGTCTTTTAATTTAAGTTGAAAGAGTTTATTTAATTAAATAAAATGCACAATAATCAGTTAACACTTTCACTAATTTTAATTGTCACTATTAAAATTCTACTTTACACTTGTCCATAAATTTATATTGCAATTGTCTTCTCAAAATCACCTCACTATTACTTGTTCGCTTTTCAATTCGCTTTCCACACACTATCGCAAGTTTTTATCGCGGTCGAATGAATGATGATCCCCCCATTCATTCAGCTCGCCTTTATATAGGGTCTCTACCTATTCACCCATTTCTCGTACATTGGCGAATGTTCTACCGAGAGGTACCTGGTAGGTTCGAGTAAATTAATGAATGGAGTGACGTCACTTGCAGATGTTGATCATGCTTGTTGGGTTCTCGTGGGTTCGAGTAAATTCATTTGTTGACGTTCTTAATGATGATGAAAACAATTGCGACAGTAGCTCGCAGAATTATTTGTACATGTAATTATTTGTACATGTAACACTGCCCCCACCTCAGTTCTTTTCGCCCCGAAAAGATGTGTCACTATTTGTAGTCAATTCTCCCTGGGTGTAATATGGGGCTGATACGATGTGTCCCAGGTATTTTACTTCAGCTGCGAAAAGGGTACACTTGTCGGGACTAAGTTTCAAATTTGCCAGTCGCAGTCGGGAGAAAACCTCTTCTAAGTTCCGCACATGCTCTTCGAACGTTCTTCCGATGACGATGATGTCATCTAGGTACACCAAGCAGGTTTTCCAGGTTAGACCACGTAGCACGTATTCCATCAAGCGTTCGAAAGTGGCTGGAGCATTGCAAAGCCCAAATGGCATCACTACAAACTGCCACAATCCGGCCCCAACTGAAAATGTGGTCTTCTCTCGGTCCTTCTTGTCGATTTCTACCTGCCAATAGCCACTCTTGAGATCGAGTGTAGAAAACCATTTTGCGTCGGCTAAAGTGTCCATGATGTCATCGATGCGTGGAAGCAGGTAACTATCTTTCTTAGTGACGTCGTTAAGCTGCCTATAGTCGACACAAAAACGAGTGCTACCATCCTTTTTCTTTACTAGAACTACAGGAGCGGCCCATGGACTGACAGAAGGTTCAATAACGCCTTGTTTTTCCATGTCTGAGATCAGCGCGCTCACTTCTCCTTGTTTGGCTATAGGGAGATGTCTTGGTGCTTGTCAAATCGGCTTGGCTCCCTGTGTATCTATGACGTGAGTTACCAGACTCGTTCGGCCTTGGTCATCCGGGCTTGTTGAGAAGATGTCACTGTACTTGGTGACCAGATCAGAGGCTCGTTTGAATAGCTGCACTGGCAATTTGACCTGCTTCAATATTGCAGACGTTGATTCCCGGGCTTTGTCTGTGTCTTGCCTCCTTTTGCAATGATGGTCGTGAGTAGCTTCCAAAGAGGTGATGGTGGAAACAGGCTGGCAGCTGCCGATGACTTCTCCCGCTTTGATGCTCGTGGTTGAATCTGCGGTGTTAAGGACTCTAACCGGCACATATCCGTTCCTTAAAGATCTTACAAGGCTTCGTCCTACAATCAAACTGCGCAATGCGGACGTCTTCGTTGGCTCTATCAGATAAGATCGGTGGTCTCCAGAATCACCATCAAGCTTGGCCCATACAATGCTTTCGGAAGAATTCGGTACATCAGTGTCAGAACATACCACTACATTCATCTTGGGAATTTGGACGCTGGGATCCTCCATCAGTACTTCGACATTCTGCCATTTCAATACACGTTTGCCCAAATCCAACGTGATTCCATGTGGTCGCAGAAAATCCATTCCGAGAATGCAGTCATCCATAATATTCGCGACCAGAAAATTGTGTCGGAACACAAGGTCTCCCAACTGTATCCGGAGGTTGACCTCTCCATGAACAGGTGCAGTTTCTCCCGTAGCTGTCCGTAGTGAGAAAATTCTGCCCTTGTGGAGTTGTTGCTGTCTAACTAGGTCTTGCCGGATAATCGATCGGGTTGCACCAGTGTCGATTGTTATGGTGCAGTTTTCTCCGTTAACTTGACCCGGAAGGCAAAAGTCCGCATCTTCACGACGTAGTCTTGACACGGTGATGGTGGTGCTGGGGACGTCGATCCTCCTAGCCAACCTCTGCCCCACGAAGTTGGCTCTTACATGTTTCCCGACCCCTCTGTTTGAAGGGCTTCCATTCTGGGCTCCTGACTCGGTCTGGATCTCCTCCTAGCTGCACACCCTGGACAATAGCTCGGTTTTCTTCGCTTCTTGCAGTCTCTTTGCAGGTGCCCCTTCTCTCCGCAATTCCAGCATCTAGGCGCACCATTTACATGCGGGTCTCGCTTAATTTCCACGCGCTCACACCTGCACTCGTCTGTCACTACCTCACGCACCCGGGCAGTGGTACGAGTCACATTTTTCGCTGCCTCAAAGTTCAGACTATAAGCCAATGCGTCCTTAACCGTTTGCTTTTGAGCTAAACGCACGGCTTGTTGCAGTTCCGGGTCCTTTATTGCGCTGATGAATGCTTCTGTCGCTGCATCATCTCGATGTTCTGGGTCGTAGGCTAGATAAGCCAAAAGTGCCAGTCGCTCAATGTCTTGGGCTAGCTGCTGTAGGGTTTCACCAGACTTCTGCATTCGATGCCTTAGCTGTGACCGATAAATCTGCTTTAGATGATCGTCTCCATAACGCATGTCGAGCGCATTCATTATAGCATTCGGGTTTGAGTGCAATTCAACAGGGATGGTCTGCAAAAGCTCGGCAGCTGGGCCTCTTAGAGCATGAATCAATGCAGTTGCTCGTTCCTGCTCATTCCAGTGATTTATGCGAGCGGCTGCTTCGAACTGGGTTTTGTAAATAGTCCAGACCGTTTGCCCATCGAATATTGGTGCTTGCACATTTCTAGATGAGCTTTGCGCTGCGGTTATAATTGGGGCTGGTGAGGCGGTTACTACTGCCTTCACTGGTTCCAAGTCCTTTTTCACTTTTTCCATCTCATGGTTGACCTGGCTGATCTCAAGGTTGATTCTCTCCTCGACCTGGTATACCTTCTCCTCGACGCATTTAATTTGGCTGTTGAGACTACTGAGCTCCGCTTTTATTTCGGTTGACTGTTTTTCCAGCTTCTGTGCGATGTCTGCCTTGATTTCGGACGCTTGTTGGTCTAGCTTCGCTGATTGTTCATCTAGCTTCGCAGTCAGACTCAATGACATCAGCATTAACATTTGCATTAGCGCATTTTCTGGCTCCTTCGATTTTGGTGTTTCTACTTCTCCACCTTCTGCGCCTTTTTCCGCATCTGAGAACTCACCCGAATCCAGATTCACGCCTTCCGACTCGATCGCGTCACGCAAGCGTGCAATCAGTGTGGCCTTTGTACCTTGCGTAGCCAGGTTTCGCTGTTCCAACTCTTCTTTAAGCTCCGACATGGTCAATTCATTAATTTTTAAGTTTAAGCTTCGTGGCATTTTTAATGTTTCTTTAAATTTTACTATTGTGCACTATAAAAATGTTCAAATTTTCACTCTCAAAATTTTTCTTTCGCACTTCTTGACACCACTGTCGCGTGTTATTGGTTCGCGGCCTATAATTTTAACGTTCCGGGAAAGTGAAAACGCAATGTCTTTTAATTTAAGTTGAAAGAGTTTATTTAATTAATTAAAATGCACAATAATCAGTTAACACTTTCACTAATTTTAATTGTCACTATTAAAATTCTACTTTACACTTGTCCATAAATTTATATCGCAATTGTCTTCTCAAAATCACCTCACTATTACTTGTTCGCTTTTCAATTCGCTTTCCACACACTATCGCAAGTTTTTATCGCGGTCGAATGAATGATCATCCCCCCATTCATTCAGCTCGCCTTTATATAGGGTCTCTACCTATTCACCCATTTCTCGTACATTGGCGAATGTTCTACCGAGAGGTACCTGGTAGGTTCGAGTAAATTAATGAATGGAGTGACGTCACTTGCAGATGTTGATCATGCTTGTTGGGTTCTCGTGGGTTCGAGTAAATTCATTTGTTGACGTTCTTAATGATGATGAAAACAATTGCGACAGTAGCTCGCAGAATTATTTGTACATGTAATTATTTGTACATGTAACAATACCTTATAAATTTTTTTGTAGTTGGACTTTGAAGAGAGCGCCACTTTACACCTGCATACAAAATTTTATGTTTCTAGCTAAAGCAGTTTGCGAGGAAAAGAGGTGTGACACACGGACGGACGGACGGACGAACAGATGGACAAGCGGGCAGACAGGTCGCGAAACTAGTAGGGTTTTGTAAAATTATTTTACAAACCCCTAAAAAGGGAGATGTGCTGGCCCCATTGCTATTCAATTTGGCTCTGGAGTACGTCATAAGGAAGCCACCTATCGATACACGAGGTACATTACTATATAAGTCGAGCTAAGTGGTAGCCTATGCAGACGACATAACCATTTTCTCACGGTCATTAACAACTGCCTAAGATCTCTTCCTGAAACTCGACAGCGAAGCAAAACCAGTAGGGCTACAAATCAATGACAATAAAACAAAACTCATGACGCAGTCAAGGAAAAATACCTCAAATACACAAAATATCACACTTAGCGAATACAGTTTCAAAAACGTGAGCAAATTCATAGATTTACGCGCCAAAATAACGAGAACCAGTAATCAAAGAGACAAAATACGCCAAAGAATATAGCTTGCAAATAAAATATTTTATTCAGCTTTGAATATTTTGAAAACCAGCTGCATACACAGGAAAACAAAGCTCCAAATATACAAATCTGTGATAAGACCTGTATTATGCTATGGGTGTGAAACATGGACCCTAACCCAAGTATATATTGAACGCCTTTGAGCGACGGCTCCTGAGGCGAATAATCGGAACAAAGCTAGACGGGGACCAACGGCGAATTCAATACAACCATTAGTTGTATGAAATTTTTGACTAGCTGGAGGTCTCAACGATAGTAAAACTGCGGAAGCTGTAATGGGCTGGCCTCATGAATCGTATGAACGAACAACGTATGCCCAGAAAGTGGAGAAACCGAAGAAACGCTGGTCTGACTCGGTCGACGAAGACAGTTCATCACTGCTCAGATTTCAAAATCGAAGGACACGGTCACTTATGGACACTTGGAGGCGCTGTTTGCACTGAGCTATGGCCCCAGAGGAGTGTTAGTGCTACAAAGAAGACATTGTAAATATGTGTATGCGTTAATTAAATATAGATTTACGAATTTTAAAGAAAATAAATAAATTGATTTAAACAAATCCATTTCTACATGTGTAAATAAATTATAAAAATCTTGAATATTTTAATAGGTTGCATATAATTTATCCCAAAGCAAACTAACCTGTGAATTGTTCTCCAGCTAATCTGTAAATTTTTATATTTAAAAGAAATCTCTCTTTGATTTTTTTTTAGGAAAAAAACACGATGGGGCTCTTTCTTCGAACGATTTGACAGTTTATTCAATCCCGTCTTGAAAATTCCTTTGCATTTGCATTCTTTTCGTCTTTTTCAAATCTTCTGTCCATAAACAAGAATAATAATCTTCTTTTTGCTTTTCAATTTTGAGTTCACTTTTCAAAACAGACTAATCAACCAATTCCTGACTGACTAAAAACTGAACTCCTATTGCCCTTTCTTTTTTCCCCTCCTTGACATCCTGTCTGATTTTTTATTTACTGATTTTTTTATTTTTTTCTAAACTACTATTTATTTTATCTGAAATATTTTTAGAGCATCTTATTTATATGTCATGTATGCGTTTAATGTGTGAGTATGACCGTATAGATAATGTAATGAATGCAATGAAATGATGGCGACAATTCGCATGCGAGAGAATTTATAAAGGAATAAGAAAATTGTATTAACAGTTGATAATTACCACGAAGCGCTGCGCTATCTTATGGAACGATTGGTTAGCCCTATTACAGAAGAAGATCTACTGGATATCCTCTTGCGTGGGATTCGCTAAGACCTAAGGGAGCGCATGGCATACACTCCGAGACACTCTATTAGGACGCTCCATTCTTCAACAAGAGTTATGGAAGCCATCTTACAGAAACAGAGTCGAGCAGCGAACAAACGACAGGGCCGAACTGAACGGCTTTTTTTCTCAGAATTCTAGTCCGAACCTTCACCATACCCATCCGGAAATGTACCAATAGGGTCTGTAATAAACTGTAAGAATTACGGTGATTTAATTCCTGCTTTCAGTAATGACCCAGGGTTGGTTGAAGTCGATGAAGTAGCGGGTAGGGTTCAAATTACCACTTTTTGAAGCTGCCGTCAGCCTGGTCATCGGTTCACGGTGTGTCCTGCTGAACTCACTAGCTTCTGCTACCGTTGTAATAAGGCAGATAGCTATGCTCCTGATTGCAAAGCCTGTCGAAGAGCAAACAACTTGACAGCTGTGGGTACTTCTAGAAGTGCGTCAGAAAGTGCCTGGGTAAGACGCCCCGAACACTCAACCCAAAGATGTGACCAATTCTTTGCCCCGGACACTAACCGACCACATTTTTCCAGAACTTTTACAACTGGCGTTGAATGCGATTGACCCAGATATACAAGGAGTTGTTCAGGAAGGAGTGTTCCTCGGTACTTACAACCCTACCATGTACGACTAAGGGAATATCTTGCTGCTCGCCGACGCATTTTTAGTGAAGAGATTGTGCCTGCAATAGCTCTGAGAAGGAAACGAACCATCCGTCGAATGCGAAGCTTCTGGAGAAAAGAGGTACAAGCGAGGCGACTAGTGCGCATCGTTACACAACAGTAATCACCTTGCAAAATCAGTAGGTAGTGTCAGCTGTATATCGGTTAATTCTGCAAGACAAGTAATGGAGCAGCACAAAGCCAGAAACGTCACTTCTCCACCAGTCTTAGCACTGCGGACGGGACACGTCACAACATGAGACCGAAGGCGGGAGGTGAGTGTGCCGCCAAGCATGTAGGATTTTGAAAATCCGCAACTGATTGGTTCGGTGATTCAGTTCGGTACGCAGTGTCGTAGTTTGGCTTTGCATTTTTGGTTAGAGTAGATTGAATCTGTATTGGATTCGAGTAGTTTGTTTCTGGCACCGCGTTGTTGAATAGTTGGGAACGCGTGATTTTGGCTTGATTTAGTCTCTTTCTGTTTTCTCTTTCTTAAACAGTACATACAGTTTGAAATAGATAAAAATGAAAAAAAGGAAAGAGTAGGATCGGCTCGAAAGAAGTTATTTGGACGCGTTCTAATCAGACATTTGAATCGGTGGCCGATAAATTGTATTCGGAATTAGTCTGCTCACGAAAGACATGCGACCGAAACTCCTCTCTGAGCTAGCTAGCTAGCCAGCAGCCTCCTCGGAGTAGACTAAGATTGTCCGGACTTTTTAACGTCTATAACCGATGGAAGACCAGTTCAGGTTTCCTTCGGGAAATCTCAAACGAAGCAAAAGAAAAGAAAATCATGACACTTTATTCGATTCAAATGTTAAAGGATAAAATTAAGTTTTCAAACATGATTGTACTCACATACTGCTTTGAAATGGACAATTTTTTCATTAATCAGTACAATTTGATATGTAGCTTAAAACATTTCACATTCAACATAAGTGAAAAATTTGTCAAAAGCTCAATTATAAATTACCCTACTAATGTCATGACTATATGCACCCCCTTCCCTTGCCCAGCACCATCTTCTCCATTAAACTGGCTCCCACTGCAAATACATTGTATATAAATTGCAAACATCACACGAATAATAATTTGCATTTGGATATTCCATTTTCTAAACGAACTTAATCTGCTCCACTTGCCAAAATATGCAACCTCGGAGATTAGGAGCGTTTTAACATTTTGCACTTTTAATCGGCGTGTCGCGTAGCGTCGCTCCGATTAAATTATAGCGTTTTCACTCATGTTCACCGCCACAAATGCAATTGCAATTTTCACAAATTTTGGTCCACTGGCCGGCCGCTGGCTAATGGCAATAATGGCATCACATCGCCCGAGCAATAATAATGGACAATCTATGAAATTGTTACTCGTATTTGGTATTAATTAATAATTGCTCATAAATTAGGGATGGCGAATGCGGGAGATTAGCTGTGAGCGACGCTAGTAGATTTAGCTCGTCTGAATATTTAATTAATACGAAGAGGTTTTGATTGCACACGGTCATGGATAGGAGCCACGGTTTGTTGACCACAACGCCTCTATTATTCTGTCTATGCAGCAGAACAAATGGCCAGGACTTTATTGATTATTGAACTCGTTTTGATGGTAAGTTATTGAATCAAATCGACAAGTTCATGATAAATAATGTAATGAACATTTTTTACAGCTCGTTATGAAATGTTTGCGAAAAAGAAACAAATTAATAAAAGTGACCATTGGATGCATACACAGGTTCTAGGCTACATTTACCGCTGAAAATTTTTATAATTTATCTACTTTGGATAGGTACACCAATCAATCAATCTGGCTGTTGGCTTTCATTATCCATACATTTTTAAACGCTAGCAGTTATAACTTCTGTCTTGACAAGAGTTCAAAGTATTTATTCGCTAAACTCGTACCAATTTTAACTAGCGGAATTTCTGTTGATTTTCGAAGAAGAGTTTTTTGAGCGCGGACCCTCTGATATTTGTAGTGCTGATCTTTGCGGCCAAAATACCCCACACCAAAAAGAGCAGCGGTGGTACAGTAATCTGGGGTCCGCGTGTAAAAATTCACCATCTCGCTTTTAAATAAGGTGGCAGCACCAACACACCCACACGCCATGCGTTGTCCCCTATTGTTTTCTGGTGTTACTCTCACTTTGATCCTTTCCACGCTAGAGAACTCCCTTTTGATGGCCACTTCTACCTCGGCCAGATCCGTGACGCAGTCAATGTCTCTTATTTCGATCGTTGCCATCGGCTCAAGCGAAGTTATAGTTGCGCTTTCGCCGAGGACTTTCTTTACTGCGTCACAGAATGCTCCTTTATTGCCGGCCTCTGCTTCGAATTCGACCAGTATGTGGCCCGACCAAGTTGGTCGTACTGCTTTAATGGTAGTGTTGTTGTCTTCGGGCCTTACGTTTCCCCTGATGTCTCGCAGCACCTCCGGGCAGGACCGGCCATCTTGGGGTTTTACGAGCAGTGCCTGCTGCCGGGGTCTTTGTCGGGGCTTCTGTCTTTCATGTTTTGCATCAGGTTTTTTTTCTTGTTGGGCGTCTGTGCGAACTTTACTTTCTGGCAGTTTCTGAACGATTTTCTTTGTGGTTTTCTTCGCTCTTTTTGTAAGCACAGTCTAGAACCCATGAGTTGGTGCTCCACGTACATCAAGTGCCTCTCCTTTCTTCTTTTATCCCGATCTCCTTCGATTGGGCTAGACGCCACCCTTTTATTGATTTTTAATGGTGGAGCTATCTGCATGTGGCCTTTGGATTTTACCCCCAACATTTCTTTAGCCTGCTGCTTGTCTTCGGGCCTTAACCAGCTCCTTTGATAATGCCCTATGCGGTCTAGGAGCTCCTATAGTTCAAGGAGCCCAATCTTTACTGTTTTACTGATTTTTGGGGAGTCGCATGCAGATTGTATTCTGTTCAGAACATCTCCCGATTTTCGGAATCGCCTTTCTTCTTCACATCGCTCGGCAGCAATTGTACTTTGCCACCATCCTTGGGAGATATTATCACTTTCCGTTTCTGAATGCAGTACTTCCGCCACATTTTCGACGTTGGCGATGCAATCACACAACGTCGCTTTATTGACTTGGTCACTCGTTTCCTTTCCTGTCGCAATCTCCTCATTGGCTTCAGGATGGTTCTTTATTATGTTGGGATTTACGACCTTTGCATCGGTTGCTTCGGTAACGGCCGCAGCAGTGAGCATCGAATTCTCAATCTTCTTTATATTTTCTTCCATCGCTCGAACACCTGCAGAACGTCCTGCAGAGTTTCCCGCTTTTCCTTTATAGGACGCTCTGGCGTTCGCATAATTTTTTGCTACGTCCAAACGCCGCAGGAATCTCAGTCTGGACCAGGCTGTCTGCTAATCTTCGTTTTTCGTCCGTCTTCACTGTCATTGTATTATTCGTCGTTTTTGTCATCGCTAGTACCGCTCTCGATGTACTGTTAACATCGTGGCTACATTCTGTGGTTGCGTCGTCGTTGTTATTATTTTTTATTTCTTTTTTGGATTTTTTTTATCTCTTGATTTTGGTTGCTCAGAGCCGCTATCTCTGTTCGTGTGTGTAGTCGCCCTTTTTGGTCCCATGGTTATCTTCGCAAAGCGAGGGTTGGCGCAAGCTCTTATGGGGACAAGTGCTCAGAGCCAGACCAGCGCTAATCGGGAGCCCGTCTCAACCGAATCTACACCACCAACCCAACCGAACGTACACCACCAACCCATTTGTTAGAATTCATGACCATTACTTCAAAAGCCATGGAGGACTATTTACAAGTTGCAACCTTGTACTTGGATTTCTCTGAAGCCTTTGACTCAGTAAATCACAATACTTTGTTTAGCAAACTTAAATTTCATAACGTTCCTGATTATTTGCTCCACTGGTTATCCTCTTACTTATCCAATCGTGTCAGTCAGGTGTCTTTTCAAAGCTGTCTATTCACTCTGTTTATAAATGACTTACCATCGGTTGCCATCAACTCCTTCTACCTTGTTTATACAGATGACGTCAAAGTTTTCAAAGTAGTGTCGTCAATCGATGACTGTGCTTTGCTTGAAGATGATTTGAATGCCATTGGTTATAAGAACTCCAAGATAAAAATTTTGGAGTTCTTATAACCAACTTACACTAAATGTTTATAAGTGCATCCATCTTTCATTTTCTAATAACCCGTGCCCTATTAGCTTTCAATTTACGTTAAATAATTGGTACCTATGTACGGTGACACACTTCAGGGACTTGGGTGTCACTTTCGACTCTAAACTAAAGTTCGATGTTCATATTTCTGAAATTACTTCTAAAGCCTCTTGCATTTCTGGCTTGATCTTAAGAAATGCCTATATTTTTTCCGATCCTTTGTAGTGTGTTAAATTATATTCCAGTTTGTTCGTCCCATCCTTGAGTACTGTTTGCCAGTTTGGTCGCCATTTGAAGTGTTTGTAGCTAGAAGCTGTACAAAAAAGATATACCAGGATCGTCTTCTTGAAATTCTAGATTCCCTACATTTTTTATGAATCACGCTTAGCTATCCTCAATACTCCTTCGCTGGAAATGCGTCGACTCTGCCTTTATATGTTTCCTTTACAGGCTTTGCCGTGGTTTGCTCGACACTCGGATTGTTAACCAGGTTCCTGTGAGGCACGTTATGTGTTCTACAAGATCTTCGAATATCTTTGATGTTCCATTCGCACGTAGTTTGGTGTATTTTCACTCACCTATGCTCAGATTAGCTCGTAACCATGATGACCTTAAGCTTGGGCCCTTCCCCTTCGTATTTAGTTTATAAAAGATTTGTCAACTGTCTTCTTCTCAGCTCTTAATTATTTTTATTATTTTTTTTCTCTTAGTTTTTGCATTTTTTATTACTTTTATCTTGCTTTTTGCATGCTGTGCTATTGTTTAATTCATTTTGCTGTACTATTATTTTATCTATTTTGTTATTGGAATTTTTTCTGTTAAATAGAAATAAATTAATAAATGGTGTGAACTTAGAACGTACTCCGAGGCCTGCCAAGGTTTTACCGGGACGGAGACGGTATGATAGTTGAATTAGAGCCGTTCACACACGAGTGTTACCTTGGCGCTACTGTGCAAAGCAACTAGGTCCAAGCCATCATATCCGCCAGCCCAAAGCATCAATTCAGTTCGTTGTCCAAAGCGTAGAGGAGGGAATCTCATGGCGCCCCCCATATCCTCGGGTCCGTGGGGGGCGGAACTCCCCAAAGAATGCTAGCCTCCAAGAGTATTCCTGTCGGCCAGCATTCCCCCTGCGGGGTAAAACAAGTCTTAAAATTGCCTTATCGGTACCGAGGGGGGCAGGGAAAGGGGAAATGTACGAACTTTTCGCGTATTCCCCCCTCGCGATTGGACACCTTTCATCGGAAAAATCTGGAAAAAATCATGAATGTAGGCCTTTATGAGTACAACAACAACAAATACATTAGAAGTCGAAATTCACTCAACTTTGTTAGTAATAGTATGATTTATCGATTTTAAGTTTTCTTGAATAAAAACGTAACGATCCCTTTAAATTCAATAAAATTCAGTACACTATATTCAGTGACTATTTATAAGGTTGATCTGCCTTGAAAGTTTCATAAAGATCGAATCGTATTTAACGAAGTTATAGCGATTTGAATTTTCCTGTATTACTATGGAACAATATGCGCTGTATTACATGTACTATGGAAACATATGGCATTGAAACAATATGCGCTTTTTACCGACTCAGACACTACAGCTTTGCTAGGATTTGCATGAAAATTTCAGGAATGATAGTTATCATGAATATCTTTGAGAATTGATTCAGTTAGTGGTATCTGTTATCGTAAAACAAAATGGCGGCTGTTTTAAATGCGAAGATTGGATAATTTTGAGTTATTTTTCCCTAACCTCGTTTAAGGTGCATCCTTTGAGCATTTGGTTCAATTTAATGAATGACTGAAGATGAGTACCTACAATTAATACTCATAGGTGAAACAAGTCGAGGAGGTAGGAGAGAGCTCGTAGCAAAAGGGCTTTATAACGATTCTAGGATTCGAATCCAATGATTACAGTACAGGGCAGTGGCGCCTGAAAAAAAATTTCATCAAAGGTAGCCGATATGAGTATAAAATTAAAGGTCTTTATTAGAGCTTTTCAAAACAGTTCTTAAACTGACAATTTTCGCTTCAGTGGGGGTACAGGGGGGAAACACATGAAGACTGTGTCGCCTCCCTCTGAATGGATACCTGTGATCTAAATAATCTGACAAAATTATCAAGGTAGATATTTATGAGTATAACAATAACAAATACCTCAGAAGTCAAAATTCGCTCAACTTTGTTAATAATAGTATGATCTTCGAATTTCATATTTTCTCCAATAAAATCATCTTTTACATATTTCTTGATGTTATTCGTAGCTGATGACTGCATTTTGTAAGCTGAGTACAAAACCCTTCCGACGTGAGCGTAGGTCTGTCTATCCGACTTGTTTTGTCAATTACAAATAAAATTGATCATGCATTGCTAAACTTTTCAGGGGGTGATGAAGGCGGGAGGTGAAGATGCCGATAAGATTTTAATAATTCGTGGGTGATTGGTTGGGTTCGGTAAGCAGTGCCGTAGCTTGGCTTTGCAATTTCAGTCAGAGTAGATTGATTTGATTTTTGGATTCGAGGAAGTTGTTTCTGGCACCGCGTCCGTGAATAATCGAAAAAAAAACATACACCAAGAGGCAATATCGAAATTTTTTTGAATAGATTCAAATTCTCTGGAAGCCGTCTTGTTAATTCAACCAATTAAGTTTTTAGAAATGATATGCACATGTTCTTTAAATTTAATATATAATTTTGTTCATATTATTTAGTTCATTTTGACACTGCTCTCCCAGATTTACAAAGTTTATATGAAGAAAACGATTTTCATCGTTTAAAATTGCTTGGACCTTATAAATGTCAGCTTTGATTTCTCGTCAAATAGTTTGGCCATGTCAACTTTATCTGTTTGAATATATAAGTTAAAATGTTGCAATTTGCTAAAATTGGAAAAAATGAATAAAAGCAAAGCTTTGTTGCTTTTTTTATTGTAGTCTTCACGTAATAGTGTTGCGCTTATCATCTAAAGTATTTAAGAGTAATTGCAGTTCTGAGTACTGCTCTAAAATAATTTGAAACCACCGTGTACCAGATAATTGAACAATATTATGTCGTTTGGAATTTTCGTTTACGTTAATTATATTGAATATGTGTAAAAACGTTGCTCTTCTAAGTAGACTTTTATTAAACCAATTATATAATGTGCAATAAAAAACCAATTTCATCGCTAAAGACCTCGGCCGACTTTGATGCAGCCAAATGTAAGCTGTTGCAAATACATTTGGTCAAAACTAAATTAGGAATTACTTCTTTTTATATGGTGTACAATGAATTCCTTATACCACATAAATTGCTTGCACCATCAGTTCCTAGACCAAGTATATTTTCAATTTTTAAGTTGCAAGAATTCAAAAAAAACAATAAATATTTTAAATAAATCTTATGTAGTAGCCGAAACTATTCCCACAATACCCAAAAAAGTAGTGATTATTTTATTGCGCTGTTTTGAGTTTTACTTTCGCATAAACACAAATATTTACAAAAAGATACATCTGTAGATTTGTCTACTAATAAAGAGTACTCACATCTTTAATTAAATCGTCAACGAATGAAGCTGCTATCACATTACGTATAACTGCACTCTTACTTGAAGAAGCCAGTGGTGCTTGCCCATCATGCATATATTCATTGATGATATCGCTTGAGTGATCCACTGCATTGATCGAACAATGCTGAGCAATATATGCCGCCAACTTTATCTCCTTTTTTTTATTTTATTGATTCGAAGATACAAAACTTATTCAATTTGAATTAGTTCAAATCACTATCATACGAGGACATCCCGAAACAATTGGACTAACCGAACTGGGCCAAACATTCCGATTTTCCCATTGAAATGGTGCTAATTTAAGCTTGTGCTTTTTTTTCGGCATGATTCTTTATATCTGCCTTATGAGCTCTAAAGCAACACTTGCATACTGAGCAAAATGCTTATGCATCGCTGTTGGAACTTTGAGTCAGCTAACATATAATACACAATTAATGGGCCAATATATTGCTTGCAAGTGAATAAACAAAGAAATGTCTTACCTTTAAACAAAGGATCCGCTTCGCATGACTTATCGCATTTCATTATGTATTTACCCCATTTGCCCATTGTCGCACTTTAAGTCATGTAGATGGGTTGTAGTGATATGGGTTAGATATAAATGTCCGTTCAGGACTGCAGCGATAGTCTGCTGCCTCGGCGAAAGAGGATGGTAGGATCCGCCGAGATTGGCCGTGCCTGATGACGCGTGCATGCGCTGGTAGGCTAACGTTGTGGTGTCGTGCGGCGGGTTCTTCCCCCCAGCAAAAGGAGCCACTACAAAAAAAATTCGCATCCACGAATTTCCAGGGCCAAAGAAATATTGACCGAAGTCGAGAAGGAGGTAACCTACTAAGGGTTAAAAAAAATTGCTGACTCAAAGGACCAACTGGGCCTGGAGAAAACAGATGGACTTAAGAGGACTTCATCTTTACCGACGATATTTATAGCCCACAAATAAGAGTGGAGCATACAGGTGGAAGTGTAGTCCCCTCGCACCCTCCCAACCGGATCAAGATCCAATGTAGACGTGGCCATATATTCCCCATTTAAGTGAAAAACTCAGCCAAACATAATTTGTATGACGTTTTTCATTAAATGAGAAACATAAACGTGGCCAATTTATGTTATAGTATTATGCGATGGAATCACATAACCCTATACCATAAAAGGGCATGCGAGCGGAAGGCCACTTTACCCGGCCAGAGCCCCTGTAACTCATAAAAAGGCTCGCGCGACGGCTAGCTCATTATACCGGAGGGGCTGGCTAACGTGGCGGGTCCCATACCCGGTCAGGTTTAACGAAACGGAAAGACCGAGTTTCAAACTTAACAATTCATTTTTTTTTATTTTTACTTTTTACTAATCAATCAGCTTTGCATCTTAAAAAATTGAAATAATAATAATTACGATAAAGCAAACTATTCATATGACTATAAGTCTCAAAAGATTCTTCTCAATCAATTGATGAACATTATAATGAGGCTGTCATTCAAAAAAAAGGAAAAAGAATACAAATCAAGAAAAAAACTACTTTAATTATTATTTTCAAAATAAAGCCAAAACTTAATCAAAACGATACTAACTTAAATCATATATTCAGGCATTTATTACAATCGTGCTTGATTGGAATTCAAAGGAAAAATAAATTATTAGAAAATGATCATGTAAAATCGTTGTTATAATATTTTAGAAAAAACTTCAAATTATTTTAAGGATCAAATTCACATCTTATGATATGCAAAACAACCAAAAGGGATCTTACCCTATATCCTTGCCGGACGCCCACTGATAAATGAAGATGTTGCCTGAAAACTTTAAAATTAAAGGAAATGGTGCAAAAAATTCCAAATGACATTCTTGCACTGAATGTAGGACAACTTCCTTAATCAGATATGATGTCGAGACAATCTGGTATGGGTCAACTACGTTCCGTTATAGCTACTTTTTGAATCCAATTCATCTTTTCCTTTAACTTCTTGAGTCTTTGGTCCCTTAAGGTTTGTATATCGTCGATGTTTGAATTGTCCAATTTTCCAATCTCTTCGTCCAATCGTTCTTTTTTTTCACATGCGCAGCGACTGTCATCTAACTTTCTTGGAACATCTGTGCCCTGTTTTATGAACAAAATCACACCTGGTCGTCGGAAAGGGTACTATTTAGCAAAGTTAAACCGTTCTTCTAATTCAACGGTATCGTCCGTTCTTGATGCCTCCTCGTTTGTTCCATCTAACGCGTAATCTGTGAAAGTTGCTGGCTCAGGTGAAAGAGAAAAGAAAAGAAAACTCGTTGGGTTTGCGCTCAATGTACACTCGACGTCAGACTGGAAAACGAAAAACAGCGCGACCGCATTTTATTTTCGTACACCTTAGACTAATTATTTAAATAAAATCTTCAATTTCAATTACGAACAAAGTTTCACTATATGAAAACATCATCCCATTTGCTTTTAGCCACTTATCTCTTGCGAACACACCGTGTCCAACCTTGGTTCGTAAAATAAACAGTATCCCGTTCATTAAGATATTATGATATCAACTTTCTCAATCCAATCCGGAATTTCCACGTCCTCGACTTTTCCTACTTAAAGCAACGTAGACAAAATATTGCGAAATTGGCAACCCCTACTAGAATTGAGCCCATCAGATAACCAAGAAGCTTTAACGGTTGTTTCCGGATTTCTTGTTTTTTTTGGAACCTGATTATTTCTGGGAGCTAAAGACTAACTTTTTAACAGATAGTTTAAGGAAGGGAGAAACCGTTGCACACCTTGCAAACCCAAGCAAAAACACTTCCACCATACATGTTGATGAGCACCTAAGTTTCATTCCACTTTTCACTAATTGCACAATAGATATAAATACCACTGATCAATAGAAGTAAATAAGTATTTTCCGCAATCTCAAATTCATTTCATTCGGAACGTAGTAGAACGTTTTTCATTGTGCACTTGCGAACAATGCAATCTTCTTCCCCGTTTTCCCCGAGATCCCCTCGCGTAAGGAAATTTTCGTGGCGCATTTAGCTAAGCCGTCAAAAATTCGACAATCCATCCGCCCGATCTTTCCGACGTGCTCCCGGTCGCGATCAAAATCAGAATGCCCTTTGGTTGTCAATTGTCCCATCCAGTCCGTCGCCGCCAAAAGGAAATAAGCCGAATCGACACAGAAGTATGTCAAATTTTATTTTGGAATCACATATATTCACGATCGAAACGAATTTCATTATCCCACATAAGTTTCACGCTTAAAATCTCAAAACGAGCGAAAAACCGCCAAACAAATCGTTGACGGCCTCGAGCTATCCTCTCCTTGCACGGCGGCGAACCAAACTCAACTCCCCGTAGCGGTTTCGCCAAGTATATTAGTTAGAAAGACGGATACTCTTTGGGTATCGCGACGTGTTCGCAGTAACGATTCATAACAGACTCTCTTGTTATCCGTCGTTACCTTGCGGGACTCCTCACAACGGCAGTTGACGAGCTTTTCGTCCCCTTTCAATTGCATTGCGGAAGTGCAATTCCTGGATAAGCTCCACTGTAAAGGGGGCTGCCGTGTCCAGATTTCAATTGCAAATTTAAATAATCATTATTTTTTCAAATTAGCAATTGAAATGTGGATCAGCATTATGGTGGTTTTCGAGCGACTGCTCGATTACTACAGGGTTTTAATTTGAGCATTTGACAACTGGAGCGTATTAAACTTCAACTGAAAATGTGCGATACATCACAACAAACAAGATCAATGAATTTACTTTTTCATGGAAGAGTTTGGCAAAGTAAGTTGCCACATCGCAGCACAATCCCGAATAAAAGTCATTTTATTTAGGGCGAATACTTTTTGGATAAATTTTGTGAGAACAGACTCGAATAGATAATTTCAGTATCCCCAAAAGCCGCCAACCCGCCAAATGAAAATAACGCCCACTAAATACGAAAAAAGATAGCCCAAAAGGCGGAAAATAGCCTAATTTGCCAACCGTAGTTACCTGCCCGAGGCAAATGAATTGCCAACAAATACGTCACAAAAACCATCTGGTGCATTTCCAGCGATAGCGGCACCGACACGCGAGCACTATAAATCAGTTGTATCCTTTTCCACTAACGTTTCAACGGTTTTTTGAGCACATACAAAACTAAATGAGTATTTATCTTCCAGAATTTTTCAATACTCTTGTAAGAAGCGAACAAATTTCGACAGAGAATGTCGGGACGGAATTAATATAAAATGTAAATTTTGTAATCCTGTAATGTACTCTTATTTTGAATTCTCACCCTTTTCATCCCATTAGAGAGCGTTTAAAATTATAATTCAAACCAAAAAATGTGTTTTACACAAACAAACATTTAAATGTTCGGGCGGTTGTCGTTTTTACGAATCAACGAAATATATGGTATTTCGGTTCCCAACCAACTATTTCCCGTCATCCGTAAATCCTGAAAAGAACACAAAACAAGTTGAGTAGACAGACCTATGCTCATGTCAGAAGGGTTTTGTACTCAACTTACAAAATGCCGTAACCAGCAACGAATAAAATTAAGAAACACGTCATGTTCGAGGATCATACTATTATTAACTAAGTTGAAAGAATTTTTTAATTCTGAGGTATTTGTTAAAATTATACCCATAAATATTTCGCTTGATAATTCGCGAGGGAGAAAGGTTTATGGGGAGACCCCCCTAAACCCCTTTGAAAAAAATTTTCACCCTTGAACTTTCAAGAGGTCACCACTTCTGACCTTTTAACAAAGTTTCATGGCTGTAGCCTCTATAGTTTCGGAGAAAAAGTGCTGTGACATACAGACGGACGGACGGACAGACGGACACAGGTCGTGATTGCAATAGGGTTTTGTATTTTAGTACAAAACCCTAAAAACACACAACACGTTGTTAAAGGGGTTTGACCTTATTCACATTTTTTATTAGATGTATTTTACATATTATTAGATGTATTTTATACCTCGTTTAATATTGTTGTAATTCAATTTAAACAAATGGAAGAAAATTACTAGAAAAAAAATGTTATGTTATCAATTCGTCAAATCCTAAGAAACATCAAGCAAATGGGATGAGAAGAAATGATAAAACAAAAATGAATATTTGAAACAAAGTAACTTTTGTAACTTAATAAAAAACAAGTTGGATAAACAGAACTACGCTCGTGTCTGAAGGGTTTTGTACTTAACATACGATATGCAGACATACGAGTATAGATTGATTTAATTCAACAAAACTTTAATGACATGCATAAGAAATATATTTTTGCTTTAAAAGAAAAATCAGTCTCACTCGAACTTAACTGGCCAATATTTTGTTGTAATATTGCTTAAATCATTGACTAAGCCAAGTCTTAATATCTTTTTGTTATATTAAATAACAAAAAGATATTACAATCAAGCGTAGTGTCTAGTTTTATGGATTGCCCATGTAGTACAAAAACCATGTTTGATTGTTGTAATCGGAGAAAATTCAAACGGCAATAACTTCTGTAGATTTAATTAAGACTCATAGAGTATAAGGACCTTTTAAAGGACACTTAAAATGTTTCCTTCCCAAAACTTTCTAAAAGTCATAACTTCCAACCTTTCCACAAAGTATCATGGCTGTAGCCTCTTTAATGTCGGAGAAAAACTGCTGAGACATACAGACGGACGGACGGACATAGGGACACTGGTACTGATTCCAATAATTTTCTATATTTTAGTACAAAACCCTATAAACGAAACTGAAAACTGAAACTGAAAACTAAAGTATAATTGTAGATTGAATATTTCAGATTATGTTTAAAAAGTGAAGAGAGTAACATAATTAATATAATGATGTTAAAATACAAGATGAATTGCTGAACTAACTCTATCCTTTTCAGAAATTGCTTGCTCTTTCAGAAGTAAATGACGGCGAAGTTGAGTATGCCGCCGAAGGAGTAGGGTTTACATAATCCGCGAATGTTTCGGTTTCGTGTTGCGTCAGCGAAAGTTCAGGGACGGGTAATTTTGATTGAGGTTTTTTTTATTTGCCTCCTTTGGATTGAAAGTACGGTCGGAGAAAGACGGAAAATAAAGTAAAGTCGAGTTTTTGGAAGTTGATTGATGCGTTTAAAATTGGGCATTTGGATCGGTGGCTGATACTTGTATTTTGGGACTCAGTCTGCTTACAGAAGACCTGTGACCGAAACTCCTCTCCAAACTAGCTAGCCTGCCAACAGTCACCTCGAAGTATACTAAGGGTGCCAACGGGCATGTTGACCTGATGGATACAGTCCGTTGAGACATGCCAAGACTTCACGTCTATAACCGAAGAGAGGTCGGTTTAAGTTTCCTTCGGAAAATCTCTCGAATCGAAATGACTTACTAAAATCGTTCGAGTTTTCCGAAAGCACAATAATAATAACCATTTTACCTAAAATAACCTGTCGCTCTTCAGTTTTAGGATTGCTCCTTGCATACTTCTAAAAAGGACAACTAACCTCTAATATATTAAGTCTGATCTATCTTATCACCACATACTTCAGCGTCACCTTTCACTCCTGATCACAAATCAAAATTTGAACATATACAAATGCAAAACTGTCACACGACTCTCTAATTTGAATACAATGGAAGGTAGCATTTTAATACAATTACCAATCTATGATATTTTGACACAATGAAACGTCTTCAATTGAATAGGTCCTAAATACGTTCAATTATGAGAGCCTATTGTACATGTGGAGCTACCAGCCGTAATATGTCCGTTTTATGTATTAATAATTCAATACACAGTCTCAGCGTCTATTGATTGCGTCACTCGAGTGCATTCCGACGTGTAAACAATTTGTAATTTATAGGTAATGCCTTGGCAGGTTCACAGCAAACGGAAGCGTATTGATTTCATAATAAAGCCATCGCAACGTCTAATGAAATTTCATGCCGAAAGCTGGAATTTTTGATGACAGGATAATTATATGAATGACATCAATAACGGGCTTAATGATGGACGATGGCATTTCAAATGAGGCTTCAGATTTCCTCTGCTCCGTAGCATCAATTAAATACATATTATTGTCGAGACTATGTAATCGATTGTTTTCATGTTATTGTGTATTATGATAATGTTGAGGTTACAGTGAAACTTAACAATTAAACACCTTTGCCCAAGGCATGCAATGCTATATGTATGTACATATGTATATATTGCGAAATCATCACTTCATATTATAATTAATATTAGCCGAGTAACCCTTTAAGTAAAAAAGCGAATTAAATAATTTCATTGTGTCCTCTTGCGCTATATGAAAAAGAGCTCGGTTGTTAACTTTCGGACACTGTCTCCCGACCGTGCAACCGGTTGCGTTCCCTGGTTTGTGGATAGGGGAAGACCTTTTGCAGAATGTTCGCTGTGAATAAGCAGCCACGCGCAATTGTCGGCAAAGAAGGGAGAGTCTCAGAGCTGACTTCGTCACTAGAAATACCTGAGCATGTATGATCTTCACAGTAACATGACAAAATATGTAGTGTCATGAAGAATTCATATCCTGGCGGTAAGTAGAACAGTATCGGAAAGACGAAAGAGCCAACCATAAAATTGAAGAAAGAGATATAATTTACAGTGTAGGGTCGAATTTCCAGTACCAGCGACAGAAGGTAGTGAGCAAGTGGGCTGCCGGTCGTCATCACCCAGCGACTGCAATTTTGAAGAAGTTATGAACTTGGTTTCTATGACAGATACGTTAATATACAAACATGAACGTGAAATGCAGAATCGATTCAAACGACACCGTTGTTGACGGAAACACCGTCAAAA
The DNA here is from genome assembly GCA_963969285.1 of Odontomyia ornata. Classification (NCBI taxonomy): domain Eukaryota; kingdom Metazoa; phylum Arthropoda; class Insecta; order Diptera; family Stratiomyidae; genus Odontomyia; species Odontomyia ornata. Next base: position 313,009,596 of record OZ017741.1, read on the forward strand.
CAGGGAACAAAGCCTGGAAAAGGTTAACAGACCCCAAAAAATAAATCGCAGCCCATTGTTACGGGGAATTTGAGAAGGTATCCAACTTAAACACCACCACCAGGAAACGTGGTACGAAGGATGCATCCTCGAGCCAGCCTGAGATAGGAAACTTTATCATGTATTGTACATACTTCTAGTAAAGTTAGAAATAAGAATGAATTCTAATGTAAATGGCTACAGTCGACTAGACTTTAATTTGCTCAAGTTAGATTAATGCAGCTCAACTTAGATTAGTTAGGCTCGACGAAGTTTACGATACCACTCCCGCATGTGCACGGTTGCTCCACAACGACATCATCTGTGATCAACAACCACGGAATGAACGAGTCAAAAGGATGCGCTAGGAAGAAATTATCGAGGGACCGACAAGATGAGGAAATTCATCGCAGGCAACAGGAGAACACTTTGATCATGCAAATAAACCTAATAATCCCGGTGGCAATATGAATCGTAACTTTCAAGGTGACGGCGGTGGCGGACCAAACCAACGTGTTGGTGATGGAAGAACCGGTAGTGAACATGATTCCCAAAACAATAAACACAAATTTATGGTACAAAGTCTTGTTGTTGCCGAGGGTGTTACAAACTTCGATAAATTGCGGAAGGTAGTCTAACTAGAAGAGTTAATGGATTCAAAACTCAAATGCATTTTCAAAACTCCAGTCGAAACTTCAACGGGTGAAATATTGGGAATGGCGTTAGAAGATAATACCGACTCAATGAATACTGGTAGGGGTGATGATAAGCCTGTTAAAGATAGCGACGATTATCATCGCTCAATAGAAGAAGTTGAGCAGTTAAGAATGGATGAAAGTGCATTGCGACACGAAAATCTGCAATTGAAAGTCAATTTACTAGGTTTACTAGGCCCGTAATAACCCATATGAAACTTTCAAATCCAACAGAACATACAATTTTATACTAAATCAAGACGACTGCTCCTAGAAAATATTGCTTCCGACCGAATTTTGGCGTACTATCATCTAAACAATCTACGGAAACAGCGATTGCATTGCAAGCATTTGTTTTACCTTACTTTAGGTTATGCTACACATCGTGTGTCCTTCGACAACTCCTTATGGCCTAAGTAAGAGCTCCCTCGTGGGAACATTGGGACTCCTGCATTGACAATACCAAGGGACATTTGGTTGCCGGAGGATAGCTATTGAAAAAGTGTATTACCATTTGAATTAATTATTGAGCCACCCCACAATTGATGTCGTACATTAAGGTCACCACCCCAGATGACTTCGTCGTAGTTATCAGCGACAGCTAAAATCTGGTTAAGATTATTGGCCATGGTGAGGTCTAGATTACAGGGCATATAGAGCAAACCAATAAGGAACTTGCGGATGTATCCACCAGTGCCTCGCATTCGTAGTGCGACGAGAGTGCATGATATGTCAGCCACTAAGTCTTGTACTTGAGGTACCGGATTTCACAAGAACCGCAGTCCCTCGTCCGTGGTCATTGCGGAAAATGGAGTAGTTTGGGAATTGGGGTTTGTGTGCTGTCCGGAGGTGGGTTTCGTTTAAGAGTACGAAGTTTGGGGTACAACGCTAGAGCATGTGCTGCAGCTCTTTACGTTTGGCATGGTATTGGATATATCTAACATTAAATACGAGGAGCATTGGTTTAATTCTTGATCGAGACATCGATGAAAAAGCGCAGAAAATGTTAACAAGGGCTATGGACTTGTCTTTTGATGATATTAAATTATTGTATATTGCACTGAATTTCCTTGGCTTTATTGAGAAGCGTGGTGGGGGAGATGGCGACATGTTCGAGGGTTTCTTGTGCCATAAAGCCGAAGGCAATATCTGCTGGACCTGCACAGTTGTTTGGAACATTTGGATGTTTTATTGTCGAAGAGAATGATAAGTGTGGCTTTTTAGGGGGGGTTTACAGTTGGATGAACGTTTGATCCGGGAGCTAATGCTGGGAAGTCCGTGGGTTGAAAGAATTATGGGGTAAGGTGGGGTGAAGTGCACACCGTTAGATCTTAGATCTAACCGCTCTTTTCTCTGCCAATCTGGGCTTAAGTTTTGCACGTTCAGAGCATCTTGAATAGATCGCGGGGTGATCTCCGGAACTACAGAGAACACAAGATACCGCAGGAATGGATTGATCTTTGGGAATGCGCTCCTCAATTGGGTTTGCTAGGGACTTTTGGGGGCAACTAATTCCCTCGTGGTTGTTGCCGCAGGCTAAACACCTAGGTGCATGACTGCAGTTTGAAGCTACGTGACCAACTCATTAGCACCTGTAACATTGTGCTATGTCCCCCTTTTTGGTTTTTACTACGAGATTTTGTGGTTGAAAACGTATCGTAACCTAGTGATTTTAGTAAGGTCATCATCAGAAGCCAAAATGATACGAAAGAGGTTGAATTTTATACTGGTTTTTTTGTAAGATTGTTTATTTCAAAGGAAATTGATGGAAGCTGTTTCTGTATGTCTTCTTAAATTCTCCGAAGCAAAAAAAAAGTGACGCGCCTTTAACTACAGCTACAAGTTTTTTGCGCTGTTGTGGGGTAAAAGAGTGATCACCAAGGTTTTTACCTTTCATCATTTTAATCAAAAGATCGTGCACTCCTATGTTATCCACGATGATCTTGTGATAGTCGTCCTTGAATGATTTTACGCAATATTTCGCACTAGTGAATCTACCTATGAAGAGTGTGATTGAAGGGGCTGAAATTTTATGAATAAACGTGGGTGGGGGCCAAGTATTTTTGGGGTAGGTGGTGTATTTTCTGTGGTATTACTCGCATTTGGTTCGTTTTCGAGGAGGTCATACCTATTTGTAGTTAAGCCTATGTTAGTATTTTAACCTCATTTTTGGTCTTTCTTTCTTGAGGCAAGCTTCCCCGTTGCCAATTTAAAGCGTTCCTCATCTGCTTGAAGAGCTGTTTCAAAGTCATTATCTACTATAGTGTTTCCTCGCATTTCCACGTCCGTTCTCACTACTTCAGTTAAATTTCTTGATGCCATTGGCACAGGATTGTTTGTCGTCTCGTGTCTGCCTGTTGGTTGATGTTGAGCTACCAATACTTCTTACACATGTTCAATGAGGTCTTGAATTTCAGGTTATACAAATGCGTTTCGCGGCGTTACTCTTTGGTGATGAATTGAGCACCTTTGCTGGTATGTATTGTTGGTCACAGAGCGGCCCAGGCCACTTGTTGCTTTGAGATGGAATGTCAGCTTTTATTTGGCGGGTGTACCCTGCCATTGGTACAGAAAATAGCTGGCGTCAATTCTTCGGGCGATGTCCTCGTAGGTCGGGAGTTTGAATTGCACTTATATCTTTGGGTAGTTTTTAATGTTAGGGCAACCCATACACTTTTCTTGACTTGATAAACTTCAAGTATGAGCACTATGTCGTTGACTTATATTAATAGAGTTCACCGGAGACAACTGACTATTTACGAATTTTCGATTTTTTGAAAATTAACTCACACCAACACACATCTCGCATGGTAGCGCCCATCCACCATCATGCCAGAGTCTTCCGACTGAAAAACAAGAGCTCACACACTTTGATCCACACCATAAGACGGTCACACTTGGAATCGTGGGAACGGATCAGACTGAGACCATCAATTCCCCACTCGGATCGTTTCATCGCACTCCAGTTAAATATATGGTCTTTTCGTTGTGGTCATACGTTTTTTATTTAAATTTTATCTGCTCTATATTTACAATTTATACATTTCAACTTAATAACTATTGTCACAAATTACACATGGTGAAATGGAAGCTCGCACACCGCGATTGGCGACAATTCTGGCCAGGTCGGCAGTCGCAGAAATTTTCATTGTCACCTCTTCTTTCCAGCAAGTCTGTAAGTTACAGTACTAAACTTTTAATGTATAAAGCTCTTATTTATCCAATTATTACCTATTCTTTTCAAATTCAAAGTCAAAAAAACTTTATTCAATATAATCGTTATAAATTCTAAAAGAATATAAAGCAAATTCCAAGCAATAAAATACGAAAATTTAATGACCTGAATGGCTCTCTAAATTTATACATTATCAGTTAAAGACATTTGATAAAAGAAAACCATAGCAAACTCAAATTAATTAAGATTATTACATATTTTATAATTCGATTGGACAAAAGAGAAAAAGCTAACCAACTTATTCTGAAACTATTTATAATTATAACGCAACAGTTAACTTTTATCCTACACCTAATACTTACAGCCTAACTCTAATAAAATATAACCAAAAATTTTAACTTATACTCAAAAACTATCACAAAATTCCTAACCTAAACATATAACCTTAACTCTAAACCAATTATAATAAACATAGCATATGCTTATCCTAAGCATTTAAACCTATTCCTGTCTTACCTGCACAAGATTGGTAAGTCACGGTCCCCCGGTTGTCGGTATTGCCCAGGAGAGGAAGACAATGCCTGCCATACATTTTTTGCATGCATAAAATGGGACAGGCTGTGAAGGGCCCTCTACAGGGAGATGGGAGAGCTCACCCCGGATAATATAGTCGTGGTGATGCTCGAATCAGTTGACAAATGGTACCAGGTGGCACATTATGTTCGGGCAGTCCTAAAAGATAAAAGGGACTCACAGCAACCGGGGGTTTTGGGGCTGGGTGATTACTTGTCTGTCATTTCCTCTTCCCTTCTCCCCTTCTGCTAGAAGAGGGATGTCAGCTTGAAGGCGCCTCACGGCGTAACACAACGAGCCCTGGCCCGAAGTAATGTGTCAAACGGTCCCAGGCTAGGTTCACAGGTTGACTGGGGAGGTGTTTAGTGGGTAGTCCAGTCGCCTCCTTGCGAGCACGGGAGTTCCACACTCTGTGCGTAAATGGGTATTCACCTCCCTACCACAAAAAAACCTATCCCTAATTTTCAACACAAATAAACAACAACACTAAATATAGCAATAATGAGCTGAAACTCAAAAGTAACGAAAAGGACAACAACTGAAAATGAACACGAATAATTTAGGCATTGTCATTCAGCCACGAATACCTAGTGTTCAGGTCATCATTTTCATGTAACAAATAACAAATTCAAAAACAATCAAGCATTCAAACTATAACATGTTTAGCTCAGCATTTTTTGTATTCACTTTGGTCATAGTTTTTTTGTATTCAAATTTCATGTGAAAATTCATATTTTGGCCATGAACCATAATGCTTGTTAGCTTGATCATCAAATTATGTACTCGTAAATTTGCTTGAACTCTATGTGTAATTTTACCTCGAACTTCAAATTATGTACAATGTGGCAAAAAAGAACCCGGAAATTGCAAATGAAACGCAAAATATTTAATTATTCATCAATATTTATTTTGTCGCCTTCAAAGTAATCCCCATCAGATGCACTACACTTACGCACCCGATTTGTCCAGTCCTCGAAATACTTTAAATAAGCACTTTTTGGGATGGCCCACAGCTCCTTCAGCGAGTTTTTGATAAAAAAGTACCCGGAAATTGCAAATAAAACGCAAAATATCAAAAATTATCAAAACCACACTGAGCCAAATCTACTCGTAGTGAATACGGTGGTTGATCGATGGAATTTATTGCATTTTTGGCTTCAAATTCACTCACAATAAAAAAACCACAAAATCACAATAATCGCAACGCATTACTGAGGTGTACCGACTTAAGCAGCTGCTTTAAACAAACTGGTTGACAGATCACGCTCATATTTGGCATAGTAATCGAGGACAGTCCTATCAACTTAAAAAAATACATTTTATTGAAATATCATTTACCTGGGGAATTTAAATTACAATTTCCGGATACTTCGTTGTCACAGTGACTTTAACCTGGTCATGAAATTATGAATTACAACGTACCTCTGCTTATGAAACATGTGTTTAATGTTAATTTTGTCAAGTAAGCATTATTTTTATATTTAAGCTTTTGTTATGAGAAATTTAGTTCAGAGTTGTTAAGTAAGCGAAAGGGTTTTCATTTGGCAGCTTGTGAAGCAAGAAGTAGAGAATTCTGCTTTCTTGTCTTTAATCATAACGAGAATTGATTAGCTCCAATATTAGCAGTAGAGAAAATCCTACTTTCTCATATTTCAAGGAAATATATCCAGCTTTAATATTAGAAGTAGTGTAATCCTACTCTCTAATATTTTAAGGAAGCTGGAAACAATTCAGCGTGCTTAGGCAACACCTAGATTGCTCCGTCTCAGCTCGACCAGCCTCAACGAATCTAACAAATGAGTATCTCCATTGGAATTGTTGATCTCGTGAGCTCAAATTCAGTGGATATTTTACCTTCTTATCTGTGGCACGTCTATATATATGATATATGATTGGGACGCTGTCAGAATCAAAAACATATCGATTCATGTCCAAATACACGAATGCTTCTGGAGAACCAAAGCCAGTAGCAGGGCAAGTCACAATATACCCGTCTGTAGGGTGGAACGGCTGTGAAATCCAAGGGTTTTCACTCACAGTTGCAGATCTTGGAATATGATTCCGAAGAAATTTCAGTATGAAGATTTCGACTCTTGCCACTTTAGCAGTTTGACAAATCCTTCTATTCGATATATAGTGCTTCAAATCCGTCTCAGGCTTTCTGTACAAACCAGGAAATGCACAAAGATATTTCCTTTCGAAAACTCTTAATTTTTCCATAGTACTAGCACACTGGTTGTACAAGATCTGACATCCATATGTCAAAACTGGTCTAACCAGGGTCTTATAACAGATAATTTTGAACTTTTGATCAATCTATTTGGAATGAAAGAGTCTTCGTAGGGCCATGACTACTTTTTGTCCCTTGCTGAGCATGATTTTGACATATTCAGGATAGTATAGAAATTGATCGAGATGAACACCGAGGTATCGAACACAGGATTAATGTGGAACCCGTTCTGAACTACCCTCATCAGCCATAATGTGGGAATACTTCCAATTACGTTTAGGTCTTGACTGGCCTCCTTCTACTTCTGCGCATTGATTTTCATACACCAGTTATCAGTGTGCAGGTGCACATCATTAAACATTTTTTGATCTGCCGTATAGATGATCAGATCATCAGCAAACGCTACCAATGATCGCGTTGGTGAGACGTTAAAATCAAAGCCAAAGGGAGGTGCATGCCATTTACGCACAGAGTGTGGGACTCCCATGCTCGCAAAAATGCCACTGGACTACCCACTAGACACCTCCCCTGTCAACCCGAGAACCCAGCCTGGAACCGTTTGACACATTACTTCGGGCCAGGTCGAGTTTTGTTACGCCACGAGGTGCCTTCAAGCTGGGGGATCTCTCTTCTAGCGGGAGGGGAGAGGGGAAGAGGGAATGACAGACAAGCGATCCCCCAGCCCCAACACCCCCGGTTGCTGTGAGTCCCTTTCATCTTTTAGGACTGCCCGAGCATAATGTGCCACCTGGTTCCATTTGTCAACCGATTGGCGCATCGCCGCGACTATATTATCCGGGGTGAGCTCTTCCGTATCCCTTTAGAGGTCCCTTTGCAACCTGTCCCATTTTATGCACTCAAAAAATGTGTGACAGGCATTGCCTTCCTCTCCTAGGCAAAACCGACAATCGGGGGATCGTGACTTACCAATCTTGTGCAGGTAAGACTAAAACAACCATGCCCGCTCAAAAGCTGGATCGAATAGAAGTCAGTCTCACCATTCCTTCGATTTACCCACGATCTCACATCCCTTTCGTGCAATTCACCCGAGACTGCTGCCAATCGTTGGGTGAACGCTGTCTCTTCTCGCGGGCAACTATATCCCTCGCGTTTTCGCTTCGACGCAGGTAAACAGCGTGGCACTCTCTAGCAAGGAGGGCAACAGGTATCACGCCTGCAATAACCTTCACCGCCGAATCAGAGACTTTCAGATACGAAAAATATTGAGAAGAGCAGAGTCGCAGTAACTGTTTCCTGCTGCAGACCATTCAAGACCTTGAACTCGCGCATTATTGCCAGATTTCCATCAGTAACAACAAATGATTTTTCATATAACATATTATACATCATGGTGACAAGGTATCTGGGGAACCTATCTTGAAGGGGTAATAAGTCCATCTAACCACACCGTACCGAAGGCTTTCTCCATATCAATGAAACATAATATCGAATGTATGGTCGAATGCCTGGCACGAAAACCAAATTGGCAATTCGGCATCAAGTCATATTCCTCAATGTGGGCGTTTAATGCTTTATTTAGTACTGTTGCTGTGAAATTCAAATTTTTGAACGCAAAATTCTTAGAAATTGCTTATCGAAATACAGAAGGCCAAACAAAAAAATTTCTGAAACAGTATAGTTTACGATGAGAACAAATTAGACCAATTCCATTTTTCACGATCGAGCTGAGTATGAAGGGCTTAATCTCTTGGAGTCCACATTCTGACCCAGTTGTAAGGGAATTATTTGATCCAAACGTACCTTTAGAGAATGTTGATTGTTATATCTCACCCATCAAATCACTTTATGTTGATAATTCGTCGTTAATTACATCTTTTTTTCCAATACCTCCATTCCCTACCACGCTCTCCATCACTCTTTCTTCGTCGCACAGCACTCGTGCGATCTGCATTCTCATTAAGTTGCTTCGTCCTTTGAGCCACCCAGACAATGTTTAATACATCGGTATAAGGGGGCACACATTATAATGTGAACTAGTCCTTTCCATGAACATCTTTTCCAAAAATCATGATCAGCTCTCAGAGATTAAAAAAAATCAATATAATACGATGCATTCAATATAATACGATGCATTCAATATAATACGATGCATTCCTCATTAAAACCACATAAGCCATTATTTTACTCACGGGTTTTGAATATTACGCATTTGATCGTGGCTAATAATTTAGTTCTTATCTTTCATATATTTCTTCCTCTTTTCCTCATTGTTTGACTATAAATACCATTTCTTAAACTCTTTATAGTATACGAGTACATTATCATTTGCTTCTGGTTGCATTCACTTAGTTCATTGTATTAATTAATTATTATTGTTAAATATCTTATCATATTTTGTAAGTTCAAAGTTTCATATTCATGTAAATTCCTTTTTATTTTTCAATTTTTAAGTCTTTGAGCACTGGTGTAATACTATTTTTATCAATCTTACAATCAGCGCATTTTTACTAAACAGCAGCTGCAATCAGAACAAATTTTATTTCTTACGGTACTTATAGAGCAGAGAGAATTGGATTTAAAGCGCATATGTATGGTAAACAAAAACTTGAATTTGGAAGCAATTGAAACCATATATGGTAAACTTTAATCCCTCTTTTACGCGTTTATTTGCCTCTCTTTTCATTTTGACGGTCCCTCGATTGCAGGTGCTAGTTATATATATAGGGTGATTCATAACAAGTGTGCACATTTTTGTCGAAAAAAAACATAGTTTTTGTGAAGATTGAGCTGTAATGTTTATTTATTATAAAAATTTGGTCCCTTACAATTAAATACGAAATATTACTTCAGACATATGTGCACCTCGTTCTGCTTTACAGACTATCAAACGATGATTGTAATTTTCGATGACATTTTCGCACATTTCCGGCATTATTAGGCGTATGTTGGCTCGAATATTGTTTTTTAATGCTTCAGTAGTCTGGGGAGCATCAGCGTAAACACGATCCGTCAGAAACCCCAAAGGAGGAAGTCACAAGGAGTCAAATCACACGATCTCGCCGGCCAATTTATGGGTCCATTTTGTGAAATTATTCGATGTCACGTAGAGCGCGAACTGTTTGCACTGGCGATTCATTTTTTTTGTAAAAAGTTTTAACAATAATAAAATGTTTGGCTGATGTGTATGACGCAAAACTGACGATAGATACAAGCCATATGGCAGCAGCGCTTACTACCACACACATGACCATTAGTAGGCCGACTTTGCTGGCTAACTTACATGGCGTTATATGAAGAATTGTGGAGGTGCCGACAAAAATTCGAGGTTTTGTACGGTTTAGAGACGGATTTCTACAGTGATATCCAGATGATCCGTGGAGAACACAATAGCGCTCCTAGTGAAGTGAAAATTATTTCAGTTTTTATACCCATTTGGTTTTTATCGCCTTCCAAAGTGAATTTATAGGAGTTTGTTTACATCTCAGTCGAAGGTGCAAAACGTGTGCTTCATTTGCTCGTATTGGAAAGTTTCGGAGCACAATGGGCTATACAAGGTGAATTTATAGCATGCACGGAATGCGTTCGGCACGTTTTTTATTCGGAAAATAGTATATATGACGAAATATAAGCATTTGCTAGTGCCGCGGTTGGGTGACAGCTACCGGAAGCTTGTCCATAGTAGGCCGACTAATACATATGCAAATTGCTACCATATGGCTTGTATCTATCGTCAGTTTTGCTTGTATCTATCGCAAAACTGACGACAGATACAAGCCATATGGCAGCAGCGCCTACTACCACACACATGACCATTAGTAGGCCGACTTTGCTGGCTAACTTACATGGCGTTATATGAAGAATTGTGGAGGTGCCAACAAAAATTCGAGGTTTTGTACGGTTTAGAGACGGATTTCTACAGTGAAATCCAGATGATCCGCGGCGAACACAATAGCGCTCCTAGTGAAGTGAAAATTATTTCAGTTCTTATACCCGTTTAGTTTTTATCGCCTTCCAAAGTGAATTTATGGGAGTTTGTTTACATCTCAACGCTGAGCTATCAGTCGAAGGTGCAAAACGTGTGCTTCATTTGCTCGTCTTGGGAAGTTTAGGAGCACAATGGGCTATACAAGGTGAATTTATAGCATGCACGGAATGCGTTCCACACGTTTTTTTATTCGGAAAATAGTATATTTGACGAAATATAAGCATTTGCTAATGCCGCAGTTGGGTGACAGCTACCGGAAGCTTGTCCATAGTAGGCCGACTAATACATATGCAAATTGCTACCATATGGCTTGTATCTATCGTCAGTTTTGATCTATCGTCAGTTTTGGTCATGGGTGTGTAGTAAGCAGTGCTGCCATATGGCTTCCTATTTTACGTGAGCTTTGGTTACGAACGAATCTTTCAATAATTGCCATTTGACTATAGTGCCGTTGTCATGATGTTAAAACTTGTTTGTACGTAAAAAGACTCAATAAAATATCTTTCTATCTATCTTTTATAAGTACAAAAAATAGGGGCTTCTAAAGAAACACGACATTAATTTTTCATTCGAAGTTTGAATGACTATAATTTGATCAATTTTATGTTTCACTTAATTTTATGGGATGTTATATAATTATTCACTAGTTCTCCTACTAGCCGCCCGTTGTATTCAAGTAAGCAAAGTGACAAATGCTAAACGTCAGATTAACAATCCGTGAATTGTAGACTGACCTTTGAGAATGGAACACTGGAGTGGAACATCAACTCAAATTTTGTCATCATTTCCCGATGCGCCACGAACGTTGCTCTTCGGATTTAATTTTGGAAGGGTGTAGTCGAAAAAGGGAGCTACAGTTTAGAAATATTTGAAAATGTAAAAGTTAACTGCCATTGCATAATCGATTGATAATGTTCCTATTTCAGACTTGAATAGTTTATTTATTTAGATAAAAAGAAACTCACAGTGACATTTAATAAGCAAAAACTAAATCTGTTTCTTAGGTAATTACAAATTCAACTACGATTAAAACTATAATCGTTCATTCTTTTATACTTTTTCACCTCCCTTTTCCTTTCATAATCGTCTTCAGTGGAATTAAGGTGAAATGTATAATCGTTTTGCTTGACCTTCGCTATGTGTGAGAGAACTACATGCCTTTAAGGTGTACTAATTTGTTAAGATATCGCCTAACAGAAATTTATTCTGATTTTAATTTCGCAATAAAATAGTATTTTGTGTTGATGTATTTTACTGCTATAAGCTTAACTAACAAGCTGAAATGTCGATTGTTGTTCAAGTGCTTACCATATGCAACAAAGAGTTGCTTTCCGATGCATGCCACTTTAACATTTTTAGGTATACTATTTAGAGTAAATAAGTTTCTCGTAGCTGGTAGTCAGTATATTGCTTACAGCCTTACAGTCAGTATATTGCTATAGGCGAGACTTGATCGAATGGATCAAAAATAGCTTAATGATATCTTGATTCAATTTATATGAGGGAACAAATTTGAGCATATATTGGTTATGAGTACGTCGTCTATTACTGTTGAATTTCTCAAACCTGTGATTCGTCCCAAAATGAATTATCCTGCGCCCCGATAGTAAATTGATTTCTTTGAAATAGGCTATATAATTGATCAAAAGTAATAATACAAAATTCGAACTATTTATCCAAAGCATATTTTTGAAGAGTTCATATATCCTTCTGCTTGTTAATATAAAGACTAATTATTTCGAAATTACTTTTATTCATTTTAAAATTCAATAATATAATAAATGGAATTCATTCTATATTTGCCTACAGTTAAAAGCATAATACTAAGAACTCCGGAATTCTGCTTTCCGCTTTCGAGGATGAAATTACTTCCACATCCAGAGAGGCGCTTGAAATCTATACTGTCGCTAAGCTCGTTGCATTTGCCTGCAAAAATAAAAATATATCTGAGATCCAAATGAGATTTATAAAAGTAAACAGTTTACCGATTGTTGTCCATTAATTATTCTTTCATCTCCATATATTCGTATGTCCAGTATCATTTAGCAGACTCCTGAAAAAAAAAATAAAATTGATTTCATCAATAAAATTATTCAAGCAATATGCTAGCAAAACTTGCCCCCAAAATGCAGGCGCTACTACGCGAAAACTAATCGAATAAAATGGTCGCCAACGAAATGTAAACATAATCATGCATGAATTGGAAGCAGTGATTTTGAGTGAAAAAAACACTTCTAAATATTGTATTGTGCTTTCTACATTATATGTTGTTACTTACCTATGAAATGATACTCCTGTGGGCTGACGATTCGTTCTATTATTGCATATTTTCACAATGCACATGATTTTAGAAACTTTGTTCGAATTTTCCTTCTTTTCCGTCGAAATATATAGTTTTCTCACTTGCAATCTTACCGAAAGATTGTCTCTTATTGTCTTGTTCATGAACAGCGCACAAATCACAAATTTTCACTGATTTTAACTAAAAATCCCACGGCGAACGAGTTTGTTTACGCGGATTCACAGCCGAATTTGACAGCGAATGCAAAAAAATCATATGATAATATGAAGATTTCTCCTTATCGACAGCGAGAATTGATGACAAGAAAAATCAGTGTTCCATTAGCATCGGGCCGTTCCTGTTAGTTACCTGTTCCAATAGACTGACTTATGATCCGTTCTTCTCGCTGTATTGTGAAAACCTAACTAAGGTATTTTCGTCTGTGAACGCGATTATTCATCACCAAAAATTAGGCCCGCCTAACGATAAGTGTATCGTATCTTGGACGTCGCGTTCCAGACGTGATTCTGTTCGGCAGAATATTTGTCAATTTCGACGCCATAAAGAAATTTCCGTCGCACCCGAAAAAGGTGAAAATTCCAAAATAAGGGAGCCTCTTGATTGTGTTCGATGTAGGCTTTGCAAAACGCCAGCCAAATGCTCAAATATTAAGTTCCTGTGTTCTGGACTGGAGCAAACTTTGTGTTTTGCATGTTTGGAAGAAATTTGACGAGAAAAATCAACCACTGACAAGTGGAACTTTGAGGTTATGTGATAACGATTCATTCTGGAACAAGTTGCATTTTCTCGTCGTCGATTGATTTTTCTTCTAGAAAATTTTTGCGTGCGGAATTATTTGTGAAATTTTAGTGGAAGCGGGCGGTGTAAACGGTTTTTCATAGAGTCCTCGTTTGTATATTTTCAGAATTGGACGGCAATTAGAGACGAAGATGGTGATAAGTCTGAAGGTGAAGACGCTTGACTCGCAAACGTATGAGTTTTCGGTCGATGATGAGGTGAGTGACAAAACTGTCGATTGTTTTCAATTCTGATTAATGCACGCAGCTGGGTAATGTGTCAGCGGCGAGGAATGCTGATTACTGATTATTAGTTTTTGTGATGTTTAGTTTGATCGATATCTTGCCCCACGTAAGAAAATGCCCATTAAAGATTTGCTGACGTTCATAAACTCTATTCTAACTACATGGCAAAGCGTTAATCTACCGTAGCGGATTTTGCCTTTGTTATGACATTTTGTAATTAGTATATCAAGAGAAATTATCTGACAGTGAACATGTTTCGGTAGTTGACTGAATCATTTTTTAAGTTGGCTTATATACATCGTTCATTCCTTTTTTGAAGTTGTTGAATTGAAATCTTCGTATAGCATTGAAAAAATGTTGATTAAACAACAATCGAGGTAGCGTTGTAATAGTCGAATTGTGATTGATTTACTTTAAAATGATTTTTAACTACCTCCATTCCCTAAAACTCTATTCTTTCTTTTTTCAACAAAGCTCATTCAACCTGAATCTTACACTTTCGCTTCGTAAGGTATGACTCCTAAACAATGTTTGAAACATCGGTAAAAGGGGGACACACAAAATGAAGTGAAGTAATCCTTTCATTTTAATCTAGTCCAATTCGTGATCCGCGCTCAGAGAAAAATTCATAGAATACCAGCGCTAAAAAACTGGTCGATAGGGTCCAAAATGCCCCAAGGTACTGTGTTGAAGTCTTCAAGACTACGCTTCAATCCGTATTTAGATATTCCCTGTCTTCTCTTGAGAATCAAAAGTGAGTTTGCTACCTTCACCATCTCTGGAACATTTTTACGCAAACGCAGAGCATTATTCATAGTATCGTTCTTTAATCGGTCCGTTCTGATAAAAGGTCTTACGAAGTGGTTCACATTCCTCGCATTGTATGGATTGATTTCCGATACTCGGGTTTGTGTCGATCCTTTTGGTTTTATGTATTTGAATATATACTTAGATTTCTCATTATAATTATTTTTTTAAGTCGTAACAACCAGAAAGTAATCTGGTCTAAAAATGGCCTAGGTAGAATTAAAAGCACTGGCCAGCTGGTTCGATATATTTGCCCCGTGAAGGGGGAGCTTGATGAAAATGCTTATTAGTTAGAGAGGCGTTAGTCTTAAAGGTTACGGGAAAGGGTAGGGAAAGCAGCTTGACCTCTTTTAAGTGTGAAATGATAAAGAAATAAAAATATTCCATTTAGTAAGAGCCGTTGTGAAAAATTCAGTCAAAACGGCATCAGCGAACAATTCCCTACCAATCATAATACAACCTTATGAAGGTGAAACCAGGCTCCTATCTAAAAACTAAAAAATTTAAGTTTGTAAACACCTTCTGAATCTCAACCTGGTGGTGTAACTTGACCTAATAAAAACCTCAAAGTCCAATAAGTGTAAAGGGTGTACATGGTGAGATTCATCTATGAATGTAGTGTGGTACGTGATAGCACTTTTATAAAAAAAGCTTTTTTTGTGGTTGGGGGGCGAATGTCATATACGCACAGTGTCAACCCGATAACTCAGTCTGGAACCGTTTGACACATAACTTCGGGCCAGATCTCGTTTTGTTACGCCGTGAGGCGCCTTCGAGCTGGGGGATCCTTCTGGCGAAAGGGGAGAAAGGAAGAGAATTTGCCTGACAAGCGGCCCCCTGCCCCAACACCCCCGGCTGCTGCCAGTTTCTGCTCGAACGTAATATGCCACCTGGTTCCATTTGTCAACTGATTCGAGCGTCACCGCGATTATACTATCCTATCTTCCGTCTGCCTGTAGGGGTCCCTTCGCAACCTGTCCCATTTTATGCACGCGAAAAATGTGTGGCAGGCAAATAGTGCGGCGCTCTCTAGCAAGGAGGGCAATTGGTACCACGCCCGCAATAACTCTCACAGCCGAATCAGATACTGTGGGATGCGAAGATGCCATTCTCAGTGCTCCTCTTCTCTGTACCTGTGCCAAGCGTTTTCGGTATACCTCCTTACTGAGAGCGTCGCCCCATATTTCTGCTACATACAGTAGCACTGACCGACCCTACAGCACTTATCAAGAGGCGTCTTCCTGATGGGCTGGGTCTCCCTACGTTGGCCATAAATCGACTCAAAGCCGATACTCCCGAAGCAGCCTTCTGAGATGTTGCTCGGATTTGCTCAGAGAAAATCATCTTCGAGTCGATCAGTAGCCCCAGGTACTTCACCGCTGGCTTCATCACTCTAGGGATTCTCATTTTTGTCAAGATGATCACTTCGATTTTTTCTAATGCTAAACTGAACACGCGAGCAGTCACTCAGTCTCTCACTCGGCGCATTAGCATACCTAGCCTAAGTTGCGCTTGTTCAACGGTGCGTCCAGCGACTAGAGCCGCAACATCATACGCATACCCGATCAAGCGCGACTCATCTGGCATCTCAAGTCTCAGTAGCCCGTCGTAAGACAAGTTCCACATGTCCGGACCAAGCATAGATCCCTGGGCAACACCCGATGTAACTTTCATCCTTCGTTGGCCCTGTTTCGTGTCGTAGATTAGGCTTCGGTCCTTTAGGTAGTTCCTCAAAAGCCGCATTAGATAGTCTGGAACATGAAAAGGGTTTTCCAGCGTATCCAGAATATCTACCCATCTAGCAGAGTTGAAGGCGTTCCTGATGTCGAGTGTCACCAACTGGATGATCCGTCGCTTGATGCGACTATATGCCTCTACCTTATGGACCGCGCTCACCACGTCTGCAAACGCATCAATGGTAGAACGTCCTGTTCTAAAGCCGGAATGCCGAGGAGATAGGTCCCCAGCAGCCCGAATCGCGTCGGTGAGTTTGCTTTTGATGAGTTTCTCTAGCACTGTCCCAGCCGTTTCTAGCAGCACGGGCGGTATGCAGACGGCTATTCGGGATTTCTCTTCCCCTTGCTGATCAGCACGTGCCTCGCCACCTTCCATCATACCCGGAAAATCCCGTAGGCAAGCGTTGAATGTGCTGTGCAGCAAGTAAGGACAATGGTGATAGACAAGCTGCTACACCTCAGCTGTAGCACCATCTGGACCTGGAGCCTTCCTCGCTTTCAGCGAAAGGACTGCCTCTTTCAGTGCTGTGCTATGTGAAGAGTGGGAAGTAGGCTGCTGTTTCACCATGGAAAGCGTCAACACGGACGGGATGGACGGGGAAGAGTACCCACATTATCTCGTCCTTAATGATATACAGGGTGCGTACGGTATTTGAGGACATGCATAAATGTGACTATAACTTCGCAAATTTTTTTCCTTTTCAGATAGGAAATGGCGGATTACAACATCACTCAAAAAATGAAGAGACATGCTGTCATCGTCGCTATATGTGCGAACCATATAGATTTAGAGATTTCTATTTTCTTTAATTGCGTCCGTTCATTCGTGCGTAAGGTTCGCCGTGAATTGGAAGCATCAGGAGGCGATACAGAATCGGTTGCAAAACACAAAAAGCACGAACAACGTTCTGACACTGTCCGATCTGCAGAATTTTTAGAGCAACTACAAGCGATCATAGACGAGGACCCTTCAAAATCAATGAGGGTCCTTGCGAGTGAACTTCATGTTTCAGAGCGCCTTATTCGTAGAGTTGTCCACGAAGACCTTCGGTATAAGTCTTACGTGTTGCGCAGAGCACAGTTCATGTCGAAACGAACACGGGAACAGAGAATTCTCCGATCAAAACGTCTTTTAAACAAAATCAAACACCCTGAGGCGCCCAAAATGTTATGGTTTTTTCCGACGAAAAGAATTTTGACCAAGATCAAAAGACAAACCGCAGAAATGACAAATGGCTATGTTCAAATCCTACGGAGGTTCTTGTTGTTATGCACACAAAATTTCCAGCCACTGTTATGGTTTTAGGTGTTGTCTGCAAGAAGGACATGTTATGCCACCACACTTTTTTGCTCAAGGACTTCGAGTGAACTCTGCTGCAAACATCGAGGTTTTGGACGCGATACCCTGGATAGACAATGTAAGCGGAGGCAGACCATACATTTTTCAACAAGAATCTCCTCCGTCACATAAAGCGATGGCCACACAGGATTGGATGGCCGAAAATTTTTATTACTACATAACACCGAACCTATGGCCACCTAGCTCCCCAGACCTGAATCCTTTGGATTATTACGTATGGGGCGTAGTTGAGCGTGAGACCAATAAGCTTCCTCATAATACCACTTCTTCGCTAAAGACTGCTGTTAATGCCGTTATGGTCAATATGAACAAGTAGCATTTGATTCGGGCATGTAATCGTTTTCGAACCCGCATCGAAGGGGTTATTGCTGCTAATGGAACAACTTTATAGCCATATATTAACTTAACGTTGTATAAAAAATTCCTCAAATTTCATTAAATTTTGTTAAAAATAGAAGCTAATTAATTTTACTCTCAAGTTGTCCTCAATTACCATACACACCCTGTACAATAGATCACAATCATCCAACAACAACCATCACATCATCACCAATCATCTTTTCCGCATCATGTATACAAGGTTTTCGTAGGGCACCAAGCTTCCGTATAACTAGCTTGTAGCCAAAGCCCCACGGTTCCTTGTTCACATTGTCCACTAGATCTTGCCAGCAGCGAGCCTTGCTGTTGTTGACCATTGGAGCTATCAAAAATGAGAGCTATTTTGAACTTGGATCCCTCAGCCGTAGCAAATTTTAGTATTAATGCGTTGAGGCAGGAAGAAGTTGACTAATTTTTCCGCTATGCATAACAGCTCAATTTTGATTTTGATCAGTTTATTTATTATCTTGATGGCAACGATGACTAGCGATATAGGTCTGCAGCTGTTGCGATCGGTTGGATCTTTGTTTGGTTTTAAAATAGGGGCAATTCTGATGAGCCTACAGGCTTGGGAGATGTTACACTCTACGACAGCGTTGTTGCACGCTTTGAGAAGACGTTCAGTATGGTTTACTGAAAAAATTTTCAGCATGTTATAGTCGATAGAGTGCATACCTGGAGTGGTGGGCTTCTTCTGTGTTTTAAAGATCTTCAGCATTCAACAACGGTGGGATGTTGTTTACTTGTGTTTTGGGGAAAAAGTAGACTTCCTCCTTCGTCCATCTGTTCGCACGGGTTTCCGCTCTTGTGGGTTTTGACGTCGTTAATGATTTTCCAAAAGCTTTTGATGTTGCCTACCTCCTAGGTATTCTCAGCCTTTTCTTTTCGATTCCCTTACCGCCGCTTTCCTTCTCTTCTTCCTCTTTGTAGCACTATAGCCACTCTCTGGCCTTCGCGTTCTGCAAATGGCGCCTCCAACTGTCTCGGCCCATTGGCCGCATCTTCCAATTTTGAAATCCGAGCAGCGATAAAATGTCTTCGTCGACCGAGTCAGACGGGCGTTTCCTCGGTTTCCTCACTGTTCTACGGCCTTCAGTTCTCCCAAAGAATACCTTTTTGGGTATCCATTGTTTGTACATACGATTCATGTGGCTAGCAGTCTTCCGTAATTTTAAAATCGTTGAGACCTCCGGTTCGTCAAAAATTTCATACAGCCTGTGGGTGTATCGACTCTGGACCCGTCTCTTAAAGGCATTCAATATATTTGCGGATGCTTGGGTTAGGGTTCATGTTTCACTCCCATAGCATAACACAGATATTATCACAGATTTGTATAGTTGGAGCTTTTTTTCTGTGTATGCAGCTTTGTTTTCCTTTGTATGCAGGTCGTCAAAATTGAATAAAATATATTTGCGAGCTGTATTCTTCGGCTTATTTCGCCTCTTTCATTAATTGTTCTCGTTATTTTGGCGCCTATGTACACGAATTCGCTCACATTTTCGATACTGTATTCGCCAAGTGTGATATTTTGTGTATTTGAGGTATTTTTCCTCGACTGCGTTATGAACTTTGTTTTATTTTCACTGATTTGTAGCCCTACTAGTTTTGCTTCACTATCGATTTTCAGGAAAAGTTCTTTGGCAGTTGTTAATGACCGTGACAAAATGTTAACGTCGTCCGCATAGGTACTTCTTGGCTCAACATGTAGTAATGTACCTCGTGTATCGACAGGTAGCTTTCTTATGACGTATTCCAGAGCCAAATTGAATAGCAATGGGACCAGCTCATCTCCCTGCTTAAGTCAGATATTTGTGTCAAAGGCATCGGTAAGTTAGTTGTTGATGTGGACTTGGGAGATCGTCGACGTGATTGTCATTTTGGTAAAACGGACTTATTTGGCTAGGATGCCAAAGCAAAGCATAATTTGGTACAGTACGCTGCGATCAATACTTCCGTATGCATGCTTAAAGTCAACGAAAATTTGGTGGACGTTTATGTTGAACTCCCAGCGTTTTTCAAGTACCTGCTTGACAGTGAACAATTGGTCTATCGTCGATCTACCTGCTCTAAAACTATCTTGATACTCTCCAATAATACTGTTGGCCTATGATCCGATCCTATTTTCTAAGATCTTTGAGAATATTTTGTATGCCGTAAAAAGCAGTAATATGCCTCTATAGTTTTCGCACTGCAGCTTGTCACCTTTTTTGTGGATAGGGAATATAATTGATTGGCTCCACTGCTTCGGCATATGTTCTTGTTGCCAATTGTGTTGGATGACTTTGTGAATAGCTTTATGAACAATGCTGCCATCAAATTTGATGAGCTCCACTGGAATCGCATCGGTACCCGACGCTTTATTAATCTTTTGGGCTTTGATGATGGACAAACTTCATACAGAGTTTGTAGGGCCAATAGAGGCTCTACGGAAACATATATAGGCTCCGATGTTCTCGAGCTATGCGGAGGATAAAGGACGTTCTTGAAATATGATGCCCATCTTTCCTTAATCTTCGTTTCATCGGCGATGATATTGCCAATGTCATCACAATAGAGCGTGGTTTCAGGCTGATAGCCACATTTCAGGCTTTTCACTATATTGTATGCTTCAGGCTTTTCACTATATTGTATGCTTGTCTTGTGTTGTTGCTCGTTAGACTTACATCGCTACTTCTCAATTGGTCGTCATAGTATTTTCTTTTCTTAATTCTAATTATCTTATTCGCGACTCTTTTGAGATTTTCATATTGTTCTCTCTTCTTCCTGGTTTTCCTACCTACGTATTCCTTGTACGCCTGATTCTTGTTGTCTAACGCATTCTGGCACTCATCATAGAACCAATCATTTCTCGCGCCGGGCTTGATGTCCGATGATCTGTTCTGCCACGGTCTTAATCGCCGCTTTGACTTCCATCCAGAGCTCGTTGCTTTTCTTTAACGATGCGTCTAATAAGATAGGAGCCAGCTGGTTGTTGAGGGTCTCCGTGAAATGTTTGGCCACATACGCCGTTTGGGGCCTTTCGATGTCAAATTTTTGTACCGGGCGGGTCTTCGCTGAATATGCCTTTGACATACGACATCTATAGGTTAATTTGATCAAGTAATGACCTGAGTTACAATTGGCTCCTCGGTATGTACGGACGTCAAGTTTTCTTGAGGCCCACGTTGTTGGATCAGAACATGGTCGATCTGGTTTTGTGTGTTGCCATCCGGGGATATCCAGGTCATTTTATGAATGCGTCGATATGGGAAGCAAGTCGAACGTATGACTAGATTTCTGCTACATGCAAAGTCAATCAGGCGCTGGCCGTTGTCCTTTGCTTCATCATGGAGGCTATATCCTCCCGCTTTCCACTCGTATCTTATTTCATTCAGGGTAGACCAGTCCATTAAATTTTTTAAATGTTTGAATTTACCAAGTGCCTCTTTCTTTTTCTTGCGAGGTGTGTTAATATTAATGATTTGACTCAGTTCTTTAATAATCTGCCCAAAATTCCCTTTGAAAGATCTAGGTACGATATCATTCATAATCTTATCCCTATCCCAACATAACTGCTACGTACTTGATATCATTTTAATCTTTATCCTGATTGGACAATGTCCAGCTGGCGAATAATCCATTTACCATCAACCGTGATTCTTCTAAAAGTGTATAGCCCTGTGTTAAGTATTTTGAGCTTACGAGGGTGAATCAAATATAAACATTAATTTATCTATTCTGCTTAGCACGCACCTCCGAACTAGATATAGTATGGCTGACACAAACATTTTGCTAAACTCAGTTTTCTGGCCATCAGGTATCCTGGTGAATGTTCCCCGTGGAAAAATTTTCATGCATTCAACAAATTGATTAAATCTCTATTATCAAAACGTTAGATGTACCAAACGAAGCTGGGCTCTTTGAAACCTGCATCTATTCTTTCTAATGACCATATTATATGTTTAACTGAGACTTGGCTCACCGTTGAGGCAGATATTAGATAATGAAGTTTTCGCTCACCTTATGATTTTCAGACGTGATTGGGATCGGTCTGTCACTGGAAAATTGGATGGGCAAATAGCGCTTAATTCAATAATTCATGGTGTTGTTTGTAGTTATTTCTCCCCCTTGTCCCCAGTTGAGGATATCGCAGTTCAAATCCCCCTACACAACTCCAACTTTATGGCTTTTTATTTGCGTCCCTTGCAGCTCATCCGTGTATACATTCGAATCTCTTTTTAATGAGTTATCAAACTTATACTCAACACAAAACAGCCAGCACACTTCATAATCTGTGGAGATTTTAATTTACCTTGTGTTTTTTGGGACACTGATACTATTGTTACTTAGAAAGATTTTTCTATCGCCTTATCTTCATTCTTATCTCTCTACAGCCTTACTCAACTGGAATAAGTAATGAATGCTTCCAACCGCATTCTTGACCTTATTTCTCCAACAAACCTGAGGTGGTGGATCCTGTGCATTCTGCTGTAGCTCCGTTTATAAAGCCGGACCCAAACCATCCACCATTAGAGGTACGGTTACTTAGGTGCTCTCCACATAACCAAAAGCAAAAGTATCCCG
Source organism: Odontomyia ornata (assembly GCA_963969285.1). Taxonomy (NCBI): domain Eukaryota; kingdom Metazoa; phylum Arthropoda; class Insecta; order Diptera; family Stratiomyidae; genus Odontomyia; species Odontomyia ornata. The sequence continues at coordinate 313,032,401 of OZ017741.1, forward strand.
TTTTAATTTTTTCAAGGCAAATTGCGAAGGCTTGGCGTCTGAGCTTGCGATCGTCAATTGGCATGATATATATCCAGATGATTCTAACCTCACTACACAGCAATTCTACTCAATCCTTAATGAAATCATTCCACCTCATACACCGACCACCCATCCTTCTAACTCGAACCGTCCCCGTGGTTCACTAGAGAAGTTGCGGATGCATTAGCCTTAAAAACTCAGCCCGGAAATCTTACCTACGTTGGTAATCGGATTTGGACTTGTCCATACTCGTACACCGTCTTCTTCGTTTACAAGCCAAAAAAGTCGTGAAATCGGCAAGACGTAGTTATCTAAGATACATTGAAGTCTCTTTTACAATTAATCCCAAATCTGGGGTTCTTGCGACATTTTGACAAGCGCCGCAACTTTAGACATGATTTTTGATCTGCTTGTCGGTTGCTCGCCAATATGCGTAGCTTCTTGCGACTTCTTTCATCTTCACGATGTCTGGATATACTCTGTAGAACTGCTTGAGGACTTGACTTTGCAATTTTTCAGGAATGACGACAGGTTCACCGAACATGATGCAATCGTTGACAATGTAAAAATTATGTGCATCAGATTTGAATGTGTCGTCCCAATTCTCTTGCATGATAAATGTTTGAAGTTTTTGTAGTGTTTCGTCTTGTTGGGCCCTTTTTACGTTTTGCTCGTTGGTGATTGGAAGATGATTAAGAGCATCGTCCAACGTATTTTGAACTTCTTCCAGTAAAGCAACGGCAATAACAAAATGTTCTTCCTGTTTCAACTCCGGATCAATGACGCGTGACAAAATGTCGACGTTGTCAAATACACTTATCCTGGCATATTTTATAGTGAAGTCGTAATTGAGAAGAGTTAAGGCCCGCGTAGTGTAGTGGTTAGAGCGCTCGCTACGTAGGTCGAAGGTGCCTGGTTCGAAGCCCGTTGATGACAACGAGATTTGTTTCGAGCGATTCTTCGGACGGACTATACGCCCGTTCAGTTATGATACGTACTAGTTTAAAATCAAAACGTGTTGCAGCTGGGTGGACGGACACACGGCCAAAGCGTGGCACTGATCATATCATCTTCCCGAGTGCCGATACATTTGATAAAGGTAATACGATACTCGCCCGGCGATGAAGACGATTCTCTGAATACGCTGGAACGTCTTTTTTGAGCCAACTATCAAGAGTAGAGGCTTGTGATACGTTTCGAGTGTGGTGTCGTCGGTAAATGATGCGATGAAACTTAATGTCGGCGAAAATAAGCGCTAAAGCTTCTCGTTCGATTTGTCGCTGTCTTTTCTACTTTTGAGAGTGATTGACTTGCAAATCAAACAAACCTGACTGAGAATCTTCGAATTCATGATAAATGGAAGCTCCAATTCCGTTTACGCTTGCGTCAACGGCTACAATGATACGAAGACGAGAATCATAGTGTGTTAAAAACATGTCCGACTTGAGAAATTCTTTGAACTTTTTGAATGCTTAACAACAAATTTCTCAGATGTCTTTATGAGTATAGAGAGCCTTTTATTTGAACCGGTATGAGTTATATATTTGCCAAATTGAATGAATTCATTCTCAGATTCTATGCGTTGTGAAATGTTGGAAGCGTTAAAATCAGCCCGACTTTCATCGAATGAATATCGAGGTAAATTGACATTATCTAGGACAAACTTGCTTAAATCAAGTTCACAGATAATTTCTTTCGGTTTAACCTCAAACATCTGACGATCCGTACTCAAAACAAGCACTTTCATTTGCTGTTTAGCTGGCACATAGAAACTAACAAGCTCTATTTTTGATTGAAGTCGCTTTGGAATATGATCCAGCTTTGTTTGTCACAGTATCAATTTTATATGCTAAGCTGAGTGGCCACAAGATACTAAAATTCAACATGAATCACACATGATAGTGATAATTTTAAGCACCTTCCCGCGGATGTTTCACAGGTCTTCTTTGCACTCAATGAATGACGAAATATTTCGTAAGCTATTCTAACTTGGCGTGTGTGGACATTTGCACTATATGTGTGCCATTTATACACTCAGATCCTAACACATTTACCAGCCGTAGTGACAAAATGTTGGAATGCATCCAGCACGCGATAAAGAACCTTTGTGGACAATTTCACGACCAACCACGTTTCGAACTTAATAGAGCAACAGGAATTTAATGCAATCCTCAAATTTTGCATATTATATTAGCGCCACTATCGCACAATATTTCACATAGCCGCAAATCCAATTAGACTTAACCGGGTAATTTTTAACTTTTCCACTATAAGCACATGGGTAGCCAAAAAGGTTGTTTTCACAAATCTTTTGTCTAAATAATGCTTAAAGCAAAAAATCAACTTTCTTAATTTTCACTGCGAAATTATCCGCGGGTGTTCACTTGGGACACAAGATCTCCATCATCTTATCATAGCTCTCAGCTTGTTCCGCTAATTTCGCCTTATCCGTATTACTTTCCGTTAAAACATTTCGAATGTTTCCTGATTTTCTTATCGAAAGCAACAAACTAGCACACAAATTCCGCCTACAAAAGGAATCCTCGAAACGTCTGCGAGTGGCATACCACCTCGACAGAAATCTAATTAATACGGCCGTACCGCTTTTTATTTTTCGCGACCGTCGCCGTCCGCGACCAACTTACAACTCCCGTTGTCGCCAACCGCCAAGCCACTCGTCACCGAGCAACTTTTTCCCCGTTCTTTTTTCAACTTTCCCTTCATCATGTTCTATTTCCCTCCCACTCGTTGTAACTTCTAGAACCTGTTTAGCCATTTCTTTTAGCGTTTTCATCATCTATGCATGCGCCTTATATTTCAGGAAGTGAGGTTGTCTCGTACTCAATGAAATATGCCTTTGCATTTTGCTCAAAATATCAAGGCAATGCAGATCCACCACCAGCTAACAAATGTTAATTTTCAGCTGAACTGCGGCACATCGCAGTATCGCTCTATAATGATATCTATACTCGTATGTTGGTTTAATAGCTTTTTATTTTAAAATTTCATTTCTCATTGATAATTTAAATTTCTTTTGCTTGTTTGTCTCTGCTTCGCGCGCCTATCTTTTCACATTTAATTACTTTTTGGTTTTTTGTTTTCAATTTTTCGATTTTTCTTATCATTTTTGTTCTCATGTAAACGTATTTGTAATAAGAAATCATGTTTCTTTGGTGTTCTCTCTTTGGGCTAGGGTTTTGATTTCATATCATATTGAGAATATGCTGGGATTTAGGGTGGGTGTAAAATATGTTAAATATAAATGTGCCATTTTGGTTTTTTGTAACCTGCTACGCCGGGAAATTTCAGCAATGTGTCGCATACGTCTTCGATGTAAGGAAATTTTTCACCGGAATATTCATAATAATCGTTACGAATATCCTCTATTGTTGCTCCATCCTTAGTTCGCGAAGTGATAATGCTGCCAATAATTGCATCAAACAGAATTTATCGTCTGATAAATTATTTTCAGAGCTTTCTGAGGTAAGGCTGCAATCGGCCACAATAGTCATTTTTTCTCATTCTAAATAATTAAAATACTGAAACACGAAACAATGACCTATACAGAATCGAAAACGATTTCACAATGATCACATTTTCGCCGCTTTTCTATTCTCCTCTACTCCTATTGTCCTTTTTGTGAAGGTTCCTCGAGCAGTTTGCCCCGGCGGACTTCTCGATTACTACAATAATCTATTAAATTTAAGTCATAAAGAAATATGTAATCATTTAAGCTTGGACTCCTTCGTGCACTAGCTTTTATTAGAACTAACAAGAACTTTATTTAACCAGTCATCACTTTTTGGGAAATAGTCGTGAATTAAAGTTTATTCATATCTTCTTTCCTGGAACGTGCTAACTCAGACGAAACTTACGCAAGGCACTAATTTTCAGAATCAGAATGGATATCGTCTTCATACCACAAAATAATACCATTAAGCTCTTTTATGGTATACTCCACTCCATTATTTTCGATAAAAGAAAATTTAAGCAATCACTTCCTTTTATGTGAGAGCTCACTTTAAAATCTTCTGAAAAAAAATATTTCAATGCGATATTGGTAAACTCGAATGATTCTTGGGAGTTTTAAAATAATGAAAGATACCAAAAACAGTATTACCGACAGATCCAAATATCGATAGTCATGATAATGCAGACGAATAGTTATGAGAAATCGAAAATCAAAAAAGTCCTTAGAATTTTTTAGTAGTGCATTTTTCAATAAAATTATGTTTAAAATATTCTACTCAAAGTTCCTTGTTAATTCTTTTATGATGAACTATCTTCACAAAAAAATCAAAAATTAAAATTATGTCAACGTTAAAATGAATGCGATATCAAAAATGATGACATTAATAAATCATTTTTTTTATAGATAAGTGTCCGGCAATTTAAAGACACGATTGCAGAGAAAACAAATATATCAGCAGACTTGCAAAGAATAATATATTGCGGACGAGTCCTAGCTGATGAGAAACAACTCAAGGAATATGGTAACTAAAACAATCAAACCAGAAGCTTCTGTGTTAAAATCGAATTCTATTGAACTCTATTCAAACAGATGTTAACGGAAAAGTTGTACACGTTGTGGAACGTGCACCACCGAATTTACGATCCGGAAATAATTCCGGTAGCAGTAGAAACCGAAGAGAAAACGACGGGCCTGATCCTAGTGTTCGAGCGTCGCCGTTGTTCCGAGCTTTGGATGGAATGGTAATTGGCGCTATGACTGTTCCTGTTAATGCAAATGTAGGGATTGAACACATTACAAATAATAATGAATTTCATTACATTTGTCTCTCACCAGATACCACAGCCAATCGTAAATCCATCATCGTCGTTTTGTATGAATCGTATAACTGTAGCTCGGCATATGTTGGAATGCGCTAATAATATCGCTGCATTTTTAGAAAATCCGGAAAGGGTATGTTGTGTTTGAAATCTAAATGAATCGGTTAAATTTTTTTGTTAAAAGGGCCTAAATAACCCACCGTTGGACATCCTCACCCGTGGTCGATTCACAATGGAGTCGACGGTGGTCGAAGTAGGAATATCAGCCGACACACGTGTTGATATACCTCAAAATCAAACACAAAACTTTGTAGAGGCTCTTAATAGCGCGATGTCTGCTGCGTTGATGCAAAACGGCCAGCCGAATTTCACTGTCGTTCAACTGCCAACTGTGTTTCGTGTGAATGGACAAAACCAAGGGAACAACGCCGCCGCAGCCAGCCAAGCGGAATCGAGGCCGAGCGAAGAGGAAGTCAATGGTGCCGCTGCTAATGCAGAAGCAGCCGCAGCAGCTGCTAGCAGTAACACGACTCCTTCGAGTGGCACTCCAACTGAACCCACTTCCCAACAAAGCACAACCCAGCAAGGCAACTCACCGAGCACTTCCAATGGGTATATCAGTAAAACACAAATATATATTCATACAGAATGTTACGAGAGAATAATTTTAGTCAAACAACATGTACAAGAGTTCTGGCAGAAGTAATTGATCAAATGCGGAGGGTACAAACACGCCTTGCACCGTTCTACCAACAATATTATGATATTCTTTTGAACGATGCAACGTATGACGACACGGTAATTATTCGCTTTATTTTCTAAACAACAAAATGATATTTTTAAAAATTAGTATTTGATTACTCGCGAGCAATGGCTCGAGCAGACTCAACGGGTCTTCGACCGGGTTTCTGAAGCTTACCACTACATGTCTCACGCTCAGCATGCCATATCTGACTTGATGTTGGACTTGTCGCAAAACACACCCAGGCATTTGTGTTGCCGGCCGATCCTGGTAGAACAGAGTGGTTACGTGAGCTCCAACAATTATTTGGCCTCGTTTTTCGAGCCCAACGGCAACAATAACGAAACAACAATGACGAACAACAACACATCAAATACCGGTAATCTACCGCCCCAGTTTTCAATGCCAACTGTGCAATCACATACAGCGCCGCTTGTTACAGCCACCACTACAGCATCTACAGCCGAGACGCCCTCACAGCCAACCGCCACCACGCAATCACAAACGCCACCAGTTAATGGAGCAGGTCAGTCTCAGACTCAAGAGCAGCAACCACAACCGCCACCACCTATAAATACCATAGATTTGCGTCGGATTCTGGGTCAAATTTTACAGCCGATGCAAATGCGACCTGCTGCACCCCGGACCACAGCGCCTGCCGGGGCAGCTCCCACACCCACTCCTGCGAATACTGAAAATGCTACTCCAAATCCAGGTTAGAATTTGAATTCAATGGTAAACTTCCTTATTCACATGAAACTAGCAAGTAGAGAATCTGAACTTACGACTGGCTGTCGCCTGTCGGAAAATGATTCTCAGCCAAAAAATGTGGGATTGGTCGCTTAAACAATTTGTTTTATGATTTTTATAGAAAATAATGTGGCGGCGGAAATAGTTTTGAATCTTGCCCCCAGAGGTCTTCATAATCGTATGTGTCCATGTTTTGACGCTTTCATTGTTTTCGTGGGTTTAGCTTGCATTGAAGTTTCTAACACTGTCTGTTATGAGTAAAATCAAAATAGTTTTAATTAACACTATTCAATAACATAATTTTATTTTATCTTGAACGTGGGTGCGGATTTGATGGTTTGAAATTTAAATGTTCTTTGTTGTAGTGTAATCTTGCATTCGGATTTATAGTCCTGGGCGATTAATTCAACTGGGAATCTATTACGATTTATTAGCTAGCACAAATTTTGATTCTAACTGGGTGAGATTTAAATAGGCATATATCCTGAATAATCTTGATGCCATTTGATTGGACTTAAGAAAGTCGAAAATCGTTCGGCACGATATTTGATGCAATTGGGAGTCAAGGTGATAATACCCGCACATAAATTGGCGGGTATAGTATGAGCTTCATAGTTACTACTTTACCGGCAGATAAGGAAATTCTCGCCGAAGATGTTTACGTACGAGTATATGAAAATATCGATATCTTCTTGCCTCTTAGTTCGGAAAAGAAAGAAATTTCGAAAATGATTCATTGGTATTTTTGCATTTGAGGCAATCTCGATCGAATTAAGTAAAACTGACAGTGAGCTCCTGTAGGACATTAAAATTAGTTGACACACAATACCGATGTAACAATCTATTTTCCAGTAGTATGATCACAGTATTTCGAAGAATCCACATTAAAAAATAAAATGGTAGCCTTGAAGTAGGTTCCAGTAATTGAAATGGGATGTATTCTTAAATTATACGCTATACGTTCTAGCCAAAGCTAGAACCAAAAATATCCATCAAAATGAAATGAAAATAGAGTATCTCCTGAATTTATTTTGTGGGCATATTATATCGAGGTTTCCAAATAATATCATTTTTTATTCGTGTCCATCATCTTAACTATTTCATAATATAAGTTTGATTTCGGGTGCTCCCTTTTAAATCATCTAATCATTGTTGTAAATATTGAAAACGCAATTAATATATGTAGGCGTATGATGATGCCACCGATATATTGTGGCATTTATTTAATCATACAATTCCAGGGAAACTTACTAGCGCTAGTTTTTGCATCTAACAGGTAATGTAGCAAATTAAACGATATGGCGAGAGCAAAGCCTTACACTAATCACTTAACATAATCCTGGTTTTTTTCAGCATCAAATATTTACCTAATTTTTTGTGTTTTGTTTCCCCTCTTAGCCAATCCTCAAATACAGGTTGCACGTCTTATTCAAGCTGTCGTCAACTCAGCACCTATTCATGCCGACGTACATGTTCAAATCAATGCACCCAATTTGATACAGTATGGCATGCCTTCACAGACCTCACAAACTCCATCCCAAAACTCTCAGGCTAATGGTACGTCGGCAAATAACGTAGCACCAGAACGAAATCCATCAGAAAGTCAACCACGCGTTACAACAGCAACACATCCGACTACTTCGACCCAAACACGCTCAACAGCTCGACCACAAGTGCATATATCGAATTTACCACCTTCGCAAATGTGGAATGCACGCGTTATACCTGCAAATATGGTTTCATCGTTTGACAGGTAAGTGTTTAAAATACTTCTTCGTTACATTTCTCAATCGCCCTCGACGCTACATCTCCCTACAGTTACTAGTGATTTCTCTTTAGGTATTTTTTCCGCCCCTATTTCCGTTCTGAGTGCGCTAAACTAACAGCAAAAGTCTTTTAGTGTAAAGTGTCGGTGTTCACTCCTAGTTTGCTTTGAATTTTCGATCAAATTATCTATACATGTGAGTAGGCTGGAAATTATTATGTAGTGAAAGTAGGTGCATGAAAATGTCCGTATAGGACTGCAGCGATGGTCTGCTGCCTCGGCGGAAGAGGATGGTAGTATCCGCCGAGATTGGCCTTGTCTGGGGACGCGTGAATGCGCTGGCAGGCTAGCGTTACGGTGTCGTGGGGCGGATCCTTTCCCCCTAGCACAAGGACCGACTACAAAAATATTTCGCATTCACGAATTAACAGGTCAACATGCCGATCGACTGGTGTCGAGGCCGAAGTAATCTACTAAGGGTTGACATTGCTTGTTCAAAGAACAAGTTGGGCCGAGCAAAAACTTCTTATGGCCCACAAATAAGAGTGGGGCATCCTCCCAACCGCATCAACATCCAAACGTAGACGTGGCCATATATTTCCCATTTGAGTGGAAAACTCATACAAACATAATTTGCATGAACTTTCCCATCAAATGAGAAATATAGACGTGACCAATTTATGTTATAGAATTATGTGATCGAATCACATAACTCTATATCATAAAAGCGGAAGGCCACTCTAGCCGGCAAGAGCCCCTGCTAACAACAACAAAAAAACGGAGGAGCGCGCCCGATGGCTAGCCCATAGTAGAGGAGTAGCCTGCCATCGTTGCGGGTCCTCTACCAGTTCAGGTAAATTGAAATGGAAAGACCGAGTTTTTAACTTTAACAATCCATCCATCAAATTAGTGCGGATATATTTTAGTATTCTAAAGCTTTTCTCAGAAGATATCAAATTGGCGTTACTTTACCGCAATTATTCCTTACGTTATTTTTTGGATTTATTATTGCAGCAAATGGTACTTGAAGCGATCATCAAAAATGAAGTTGAAATAAATATATATTATAAAAATATATATTATTATTATTGTAGCTACAATAAAAATAAATGTTATGCACATGCTAATATAGTGTCGCGTGTTATGGTTCGCGGCCAATAATTTTAATGTTCCGGGAAAGTGAAAACGCACTGTCTTTTAAATTAGGTTAAAAGAGTTTATTTACTAAAAATGGACAATAATTGATTTCACTATTTTACCTATTTTACTTTTCACTTCGTCTCTAAATTTTTACTTTAAATGTCTTATCTATCAACGAAAATCACTATACTATCACTCAATCAATATCGCTTTCCAATTCGCACTCCACACTATCGCAGTTTTACTATCGAATTCCCCCATTCATTCAGCTCGCCTTTATATAGGGTCTCTAGTCATTCAATCCATTTCTCGTACATTGGCGAATATTCGAACAATACAGAATGGGCAGTGACGTCACTTTCAGTTGTTGATCATGCTTGGAGGGTTCTTCTGCTTTCGAGTACGTTCGTTTTGTTGATCATGATGTTCTTAATGGTTGTGAAAACGATTGCGACAGTAGCTCGCAGAATTATTTGTACATGTAACAATACCTAACGTTAACTATGAATGAGAAGAACCTTTCGAGTATTTATCCAAAAATTGTTGCCTCAAATCATGCCGAATTAATAGTTAAAATGGCAACTCAGATATCTAACCAATCCTTTTTAAAAATGAAATCTTCTTTAAATATTGAATTCCGTTTGCGCGTAATTTTAGAATTCTCAATTGATCAAGTCCTTTGAATATCGCCCATGATATATTCAAACTATTATAACTCATATCCAACTTTCGTAAAGCATTTGAAGATTTAAATACTTTATGTGGCAAGTCACGCAAGTTATTATGGCTTGAGTGCAATTCAAGCAATGCACTCAGATGTTCAAAAGCACATGACGAAACTTGAGTTATGTGATTACTATTTATGTTCAGTGAAATGATTTTATTCTGTGTAGGAAAGCATTCAGTGCTGATAACTTTCATACGATTTTTCAACTAAATCTAACTCTGTCAGTCCAGGTAACAACGAGAGGGCAACATTTGAAATGAATGCGGTTATGCGCTAAGTTTAGTTTTTCTAGTGATGAAAGTCCACGAAATGTTGGCATTTTTACAAGGTGGTTCCTCTTCAGACCTAAACTCGTTAATGAAATTAGATCAACGACAGCTTCTCGAACACTGGCATCCAATTTGCTTGCAGTCAGATCCAAACTTCTTACCCATTCCGGCAACGGTGGAACGTGATGAAGGTTTTGTTTCCTTTGTATTCGAAGCAGTCACCAAGGCAGGAACGTGGTGATGAACAATAGTCAAAAACTGATTCACTAGAGCTTACCTCTTCTACCAAATCGCAAGCATTCAATTTTCCGTCGCTCATTTGGAAATTTATGAAACGATCCGACGCCGAAGTCAGCTGATTGGATGTCGTTTACAGCAGCGACCAAACTTAAGAGCAACCATGAGAAATTCAGCGTAGCAAACACGACTACAATGTTGTTCAGTAGCCATTAAAAGAAGTCAATCATGTTACACACAACACAGCACTTGGTCCTTTATTTTAAAGAACTAATTGTACGAAGATCAACAATTCGCGTCAAAATCGAATTGCGACATCGAAAAACAAATGGTCGTAGCATGTGTACTGGAGTTTGCGCACGATTCCATTAAACGAAAGTTTCAATGATACATCTTCCGACCGGCAAAGCACTTGTCAATATCAACTCACTTGTATAACATTCTTGTAGCGCGTGTTTTCTGTGTACAAACGACTTCAAAATCTGGTCTTGTCAACACCGATCCTTAACAATGAATCTCGTGATAGCTTAAACTTATAAATCCGTGCTGTGGGTGTCACAATGCCGCCAACAATCTACGATGGTGGCCGTTCTCCGCGTCTTTGCCGATTCGCGGTCTTCAGTGGACTCGATCCGTCCAAAACCACTTCACCCGTCTTGCCATTGCGCCCACAGATCTCACGATTGGAAATTAAAACTCCACGATTTTAATATCTTGTAAATAACTTTTGCTTTTGTATTCGGAGCATATAAGCACAGAACGATATGCCGACAAGCACAATCACATAGCCGGAACTTTTTCATTTTCTCGCTAGCTAGCTGGTAGGCAAACTCGCCGGCGGCCGTCTCTTTTCTCGAAAAATAGGAATTTTCCGTGATACCGAAAATTCTATTTCACAGGTGCACTTTGCTATTGGAAAACTTCCAATTGAGCACGAAATCTAGTTGTCGTCGATGCCTCGGTTAGAAAAATTTATTTTTCTGCTCAGCTATTCGACCGTTCTTGGCTCGCTTTGAGGTTGATGTATGTTAGTCGGGAAAAGATTCTTCCCACCGAGCACAATGGAATCGAATCACCGCGAATTGATCACGTTGTCACCATTCAATCTCGTCTCCGCTAACGCGACGCCTATTCCGCTAAACCTTTTTCAAGCACACTCTCGTATGATCGCTGTCGCGATTCGAAGCAGACTCGCCATCCGTCCAAATCTTTTCTTTCTTTCCCTTTCTCCCGTGTAGCTACCGCTAAAAATCCAATCAGCTGCCCACTCAGCCGAACTGAAATGCATTCCGTGATGCAATACACCGTTGGGCTGCACTAAATCAGTGGTCCCATATCCTAAATTTTAATGGACAGATTTAAATTTTTTCAAGAAAATTGATTAAGTAAAGATAAATGACAAAGATTCTAAATAGTAATAAAAGTTAAATCTCATGAAGAATATAATTAAAGAAGACGTTTAAAATTTAATATAGAGGAAAATTGATATAAACTTATATTTAATATATATAGAAAATTGATATAAAATTACATTTAATATAAAGGAAAATTGATGTAAAATTACATTTAATAATAATAAGAAGGAAAAGTATTCTACAAATTATGAATGCAAGGGAAATAATTACATATTTTTTCTGAATCTGCCATTAAAATTTTAGATAGGAGATAGGAAGGTTTTCGAGCAGTTTGCTTGTATGACTGCTCGATTGCTACAATTAATATATTGGTTTGTAGTGAAAAATAAGTAGTTGGTGATTTCCTGCTACCACATACTCGATAACGGTGCAGGAAAGGAGGAAGGACATCCACCTGACCTAGGGGTTTTTAAAAATGTAACAACGGCAATTAAAAATCAACTAGACAATGAATGGATTGAAAATGGAAAAATAGAAGGAGGGCAGTGGTAAGTCATCTGCGTATCCCTAGTAAAGGTGCACAGAAAGACTGATGCCATCCTGAAAGAGACTAACTCCGCTTCAAACATGAAACCGACCACGTTGAATATCATTAATAAAAAATCAATAAGCAACATGGAAACAGAATGAAATTTAAAGCACACGGTACAGGATAAAAACAACCGTTACGATCTTGTTTTTAAGGAAAAACTATTTCCAGCTATCTTCGAGAGAAAATTCAACAGAGAATCGGTGAAGTTGACTCCGTTTAGATTATGCATGGTTATTAACAATTTGCCAAATTGCGGATGTAAGGTGTTGAGTATGAGAGTTTATCTCACTCCCGATATGACAATGAGGTCAGTCTTGATCGTAATTTACGAAAGGAGTTTTAGTCTCAAAGCAAACTCGTACAGCAGAACTGAACAGTGGCAAAGTGAAGGGCGTGAAGGATTTAATCGTGTCTTTAATGGCGGCGCAAGAATAAAATATTTTGAATGTAGTGGAAAGGACGCTGTCAACGCAATCACAACCAGCCACAGCTGCCCGACAAGCAGTAACAATTCCACTTCCTCATTTAACGGAATACGAAGCGAACGATGTAGACCCTTTAAAGTTTGAAGAATGGTTATATGTAGATTTGACTTTCCCGTCGATTCTTCAACTCCACGGATTGGGGATGCAGAAAAAGTAAAGTGATCACAGGAAATATTGCCTGCCGAAAGGGTTACTTCGTTTGCTTATAAAAAGCGAAGGAGAGACTCCCGACCCTATTTCGCTAGCAACGATCTATCTTCTCCGGTAGATATGAATGTTGAAAATATCACGAGACGACTGTGAAGATTTCGGATATTATGCCAAACGAGTTTGTGCAGCGATGAAGAAATACAAATACAGCGAACAAACCGAAGAACAGTTTGCTTGTCTTGTCGCTCATATGGGCCTTTGATCAAGTTCAGATGAATTTTTGCGAGCCAGAAGTTCACGGCAGATGCAGCCGTTATTGCGTTTGATGCGATACATCCAGATTGCGAAGAATTCGTATCCATGAGGCAGGAGGTGAAGTCATACGAACAACCACTGAAATCAGTCAACAGTACACGTACAAAATCAACAAACAGACGAAGCATACAACGAAAATATAGTCGCCGCTTGGAGTCAGCTAATTCCAATCAGCATGCGGATACCCATCACATGGTACACAGCAGCAACCGCCACCCCCTTGTAAGCGGTGTGGTGGAACCCATTGGCACAAGGAATCAAAATAAGATGACGAAGTGCAGTAAATGTCAAAAAACTGGTTGTTTGGCGAAGATGTTGGAACCACGAAAAATCGTGAATCTCACAGTTGGCATAGTGAACAATTCAACGTGTAAATTGCTTTCATTGTCAATACGAAATAACAGCGTTTCAGTTGAAATGTGTCTCGATAGTGCACCAGAGATAAATGTGATGGACGAAGAAATCTACGCAGCGATTGGAAATCCTATGGAAAAATCAAATGAAAGAGCCAACACCGTCGACGGACATTCTGTAAACTTTCTTGAAAAAGGTAAAGCTATCATTAATTTAATAAAAAGCCTGTAAGGAGGATACTTTTTAACTCGCTACATGCGGATCCCTTAACTTAATCGGAGTAGTACTAACGAAGAAATATGAATTTTTTTTTCGGAAAATTAATATGTGCCATAAAACCGACGAGTGTTCCGAGTAAAATCTGTGGAGAACTACAAGAAGCTTTTCCAGTGGTACTTGAACCGGAATTAGGATTCTACGCAAAAACAAAAAATTTATTGAGGAACAGCAAAGTTTGCAGAATCCAAGAATCCAGAATCCTCCCCGTTGTTGCCCAGCGCACAGCTAACCGTCGTCGACGAGATCGGCTTTTTCGTTCTTTTTCATTCTCGCGCCGCAACGGGATCACGTCCAAGGCAATTCCCATAGCAGAACAAGTGGAGTTCCGAGAAATGACGAATAACTCGGTCAACATGAAATCATGCGTTATCACTCAATCGGAAAGTGATATACGCGGGCATTTGAAGAACCGTTCGAACTGGTTTCTCGATCAGGCCTCCCACAGAGTCATAAGCAGCTTCAACGAGCATACTCGCTGAAGTTGATGTAGGACCAGCTGCTGTGCGAGAGTTACTTGTGTTGTTGAATGAATTCATAAATGATTGTGGATTTGTAATTGACTTCATGTGAACTAGAAATGTAGGTTCATTTGATTCATGAAAATTTGATATTTGCCGCGGATTATTCGAGTCTTTTACACCTAGAACAGTTGAATTTTCGTCTTCTTTGGGTTGTTCATTGCTTTTATCTGCGCTATGTATCATAACCCAAGCCATAAAATCTCTGTTGGGCACGAGTTTGCCAGTTGTATTGTTACCGGAAAGATTGCGTATAAGGTGATCAACGTTACTATTCCATTTTTTACATTCCTTGCTTACAATTAAATTTTTTAACATTGATTAGAATTTTCCCTAATATTTGCAATTTGTCGAAAATTATTATCATCTTGTGGGTGATGTCTAGATCCCATTTGCTCACTTATGAGTTTTTACAGTTCCTCCAGATTTTGTCCATCAGCGGTCTGGCATTTTGCAGTTGTGGACAAAAACGATTCGAACAAACTCATTTGTGCGAAGAAGAAAAGATTAAGTTTTTAAATTTTGATTCATTTATCAGAACCATTATCCTTTTTGTGACTCTCCTCGAGCAGTTTGTCTAGGCTCGATTACTGCATAATTCTGTAGCTGTTGCAATCAGCTGGGTCTTTCTTAGATTTTAAAACTGGGGCGATTCTAATGAGCCTAGAGGCATCGGGGATATTATACTCTATTACAGTGTTGTTGCACGCTTCGAGGAGACATTGAGTGTGGTTTACTGCAAGGATTCTCAACATGTTATAGTCGATAGAGCACACACCTGAAGCAATGGGCTTCTTCTGTGTGTCAAAGATCCTCAGCAGTTCTTCAACTTTGATGACGTGCTCCGCGTCGGCGGCAGTTACAGCTTCGAAGGTGATGTTTTTGCTCAGACGTTGTTTACTTCTGATGTCTGAGAAAAACTAGATTTCTTTCCTTGTCCATCGTTCGCGCGGGGCTCTGTTCTTGTGGTTTTTGATGTTAATAAGCAACTTTCGATGTTGCCAACCTCGCAGGCGTCGAGGACTGCTTTCTCTCAGTCTTTTCTTATAGCGTTTTTTCACCGCCGCGTTCCACTCGCATGTTATTGCATTCAGGGCAGACCTATTCACTTAATTCTTTAAACGTCTTGATCATATGATATGGTCAGTACCACGCTTTGGTCGTGCGACCGTCCACCAAGCTGCGATACGTTCGAACAGGCTTGTAGTCCGTCCGAAGAAACACTCGAAAAAATCTCGTTGTTGCCAACGAAACTCGAACTAGCAACCTTCGGCTTACGGGGTGAGTGTTCTAACCACAGCACCACGCGGACTACCTACCGAAACGAGTCTGCTCACTCAATAATCAAGGCCCGACGGCTTTTGAAAAAAAAACGTAAAAATAGTTCACCTAAATTTTCAGGTTTCAGCTGGAAAGATGGGTGTCCATGCGGACTTCCGGTAACAGAATGAAATATTGTCTTTAGTTTTTTGGGAAAGCTATTTGAATCCTTACTAATTGACTCTTTGGGAGTCGATTTGTATTCTATATCTAATATATGTTTTCCCTAATACTAGCTATAGCTTCCTTTACATCGAAAAGTTTAACTGAGTTGGGCCTGATCGTCATATTTAACTGTTGTTTTCCAGTGATGATCTAGTGTTTTTTTGTAAATAAATAAAGCAAGAAAATATTTTTTCTTTACATACGGGGTTATTTTCATTATTTTTTCCCAAATAAATTGTAGAAAATGTAGCAACATTTTCATAGAAAATATTATCTAATACTATTTCCAGAGTAATCACAATTGTGACTTTTAACTAAACTGGTCCCTATTTCTCAACCCCTTTGATATGGTGGTTTAACCTGGCCGTAGTGGACTGCAAGGGTTGACTCCTGGCTCAGCAAATGCTTAAGATACTGCCCAGCATACTTTGCGCACTATTAGCCTGCATCTTCCTTAGTTGTAGCTAATATGAATAGTCTATTACGAATCTTCAACCTATTTTATGCTTCATTTGATGTAGACCTTTAGCGAGAAAAGAATCTGTACCAATAGATAACTAACAAAACTTTAAAAAATATCGAAGTACGAAGCAATCAAATTATACATGATTTCGAACTTTATTTCAGATTCCTACCCTGTAGCAGTCATCACATTCGAGAGACAGAGCAAAGTGAAAATCCTCCCCACATGCCTACCACCATCTATACTGGGAATCGCATTGGACATATGCGTGCTCATCGTCGTCACCCTGCAGGTGAAAATCCCACAGTTATGACAACGCGTAGCACCACAACAGCAAATCCACCAGCATCAGCACCAGCCAGTGCAGAATCTACTATACTTAACCTTTCCAGCGAGGATTTCAACATCCCAATTCAGTTGTTCGGTAGTAACTTGACGCTTGGTGATCTTCTCAATATCATTCCAAACCCAGTGATTTTGAATCGTATCCGAAACGACCTGCATGCATTTATAGTGAATAATCTATTTTCCGGTTCACCTATCACCAACGAAAACATGAACGAAGCAATCGATCAAGTGATTCACATGCTTAACTCTGTCCTTGTATTCCTACCGCAATTCGATTTGCCCGATTACGACGCCCGAGCGTCAGTAGAGAATTTCTTACGAAATACTTTGCCGTTCATTTTCAATCTAGTCCGTGAGGATGAGTCGAACGAGTTCGGAACAAGACTGCTACGCGAGTTGATGAGTTTTATACGTCGAATGTTTGTGATTTTAGTGACATGTATAGGTCGGTCCAATGCTGAGTTATATTTGCACCAAGTGGCCCAAATGACAATTAATTCAAGCAATCGTAAGTAAATGCATTTTGCATCCTATCTGATTTCATTTAAGCGAAAATTTTCTTTAGCTATCGAGCAGGAAGCCCTGCGAGCTCTTCATAGGTATTTGATGTCGGTGATTATTCGAGAATTAGATATGACAAGGCAAAACACTTCAGATGTACAGGAATTCTTAGTTATAAGACGGCCTCCGCCAGAAGACAATAGCAACGGCAACGTAACGGTAATTGACAACATTTCACTTCAAAGAACTATTTCCCATGTTTTCTTCTGACAGCCTATGGAAACCGACGAGATGCCCACAACACAGTCAGAAGCGCCACAAACCTCCCAGAGGATAGAACCTTTAGGAAATGACGTTAGCATATCAAAAGCTGCCGCAACTACTCCAACACTTTCAATTCCCGCGCCTTTACCAGAATCAAATGAACCACTGCCAACAGTAGTGCCTGGTAGTGAGCCATGGCATACAAATTTCCCCTCACATTGGCTTCCCATCATCACCAGAGATATGGAGCGCCAAAGGAAACAGGTTGGTTACGTTGTTAGGCACATCTCATTTCAATGAACATTATATTTAAGTAATCCTCATTAAATCCCACTTAAAATATTTCCTTTGATCCAACAGGGTCCTCAACCTCCTTTCTCAGACGCTTACATCTCCGGTATGTCTGCAAAACGGAGAAAGCTGGTGGCGAATACAAAACCTCCAGCTGACGCTAACGCCTTGCTAACAGATGGTGTTCGACGTGCCCTCCACAATGCCGGCGCATCGTCGAGCAATACGCCGTGCATTGACGAAGTGACCGCCGCGATATCATCCGACCCATCAGCTCAACTGTCATATCGGGAAGCATTACGTTCTAATATTCAAGAAAGATTAAAGAAAGATCCGGATTTTAGTCCCGAAAAATTCCCAAATAGTTCCAAATATTTTAATAAATAGTTGCAAGAGGGAAAACCATTTAGTGATGTAATAAAGATAAAGAAATTGGTATATAACGCGATGAACTTTATATAACCTACACATTTAAGATAAGGGGTGATATCACAGGAACACATACACACATACACTCACACAGCGCGCGGTTGAACGTTGAGACTAGCTATGTCGAAACAAACAAATTTTCTAACGCAACTAATTAGAAAATGAATTAAAATTAGAAACGAGGACAAAAAGGATCAGGTTCGGTTTGATTGGCGCTTTGATTTTTTATATTTTTCATAATTTATTTTTATGATTTTCTATCGAATTGACTTTTTGTTCACTTTTTTAAACCATTATATGAATAGCAGGAGCATGCACCGCGTTTTTGTGAATTTAATCGTTTTGCAGAAGAAACCATTTATCTTAGGAGATGTTAATTTGTTTCGATAGTGCTTATGTATTTTTAAGTTGTTAAATCACTATGGATATTGTGAAGGAAATTTTGCATATGGAAATAGAAACAATTTGTGCATAAAACAAATATGATGCGACCTCTTTTCATAGGTTGACTAAGCTGACAAAGATGAAGTTTAGTATAATACATAAAACATTTGTTTCTTAATAAGGAAGTAATTTAAATAAACAAAAGAGAACTAATAATCCTCGAAATTGAAGTTTTAGTTAGCTTGAACAAGTTTTTGATGCCGCCAACTGAATCAAATGCTTTAGTAGAACTGTTTTCTATACGACTTTAGTACATATGTGAATATCACAGTGATAATGAAGGATAAGAATCAACATTTTTCCCACATACATTGACTCTACGGTTGTGAATTAATTTTATACTCCTTTTACATACTATAGTATGCGTGTGGATTTTCTTAATTTTTCAGGATCCACTAGAGATGGCGGTTTTTGGTAAAACAACCGGTTCTTCGGTTTCACTAGCTTTAGGTATTAACTTTTTACTCACAAAAGACGTAAACTACGGGAACATCAATGAATCATCCCATCATCTAAGGTAAGATAGCCCAGAGTGGGCTTTTTGTTCAAATTTATATGCGCTTTCTTGGTTCAATTGTTATAAACTTTATAAAAATATAAAGCATATTCTAATCCTCTCTGAAAAGTCAAAAGAATACGTTTTTTGTTGCAAGCGACACATTTTTATAAAAAATAAATAAATCTTTAGAATAAAAAAACACTATATTAGTTAAATAATATAATAATTTAATAAATAAATAAACACTGCAATAATTATCAATCTTATAAACGTCTTTGCTCTAGAAGAAAAAGTTGATTTGCTGTAACAAAATAATTTTGTTTCTTTGGTACCACTTCTTTAATCAAAATAATAAATTAACACTTTTCAATCACATGGCTTCATCTTACACTCATTCGGAAACAATAAGTTATGCAATGACGTCAAGATACATAACGAGATAGAAGGACACATTTTTAGAGATAAGGATGCATATTCAAAGTCAGAGTCAAAAGCGCTTTATTCGATACCAATCGTTATCAATTTTAAAAGAATATAAATCAAATTCCAAACAATAGCAATAAAAAAACTTAATGGCCCAAATGGCTCTCTAAATTTATACGTTATCATTAAAAACATTTTAGAAAAAACTATAGCAAATTCAAATTAATTAAGATTATTACGTATTTTATGATTTGATTGGAAAAAGCAGAAAAAACAAACCTACACTATTCAAAAATTATTTATAGTTCAAACACAGCAGTGAACTTTTATCGTACACCTAATATGTTATAACCTAATTTTAATAAAATTCAATCAAAAAACTTTATCTTATACTAAAAAATTCTATCACAATATTCCTAACCTACGCGTTTAATCTTATCACCCAAATTTCAATTTCAAAAGCGCTTTATTTAATACTAATCGTTATAAATTTTTAAAAGAACATAAAGCAAATTCCAAACAATAAAACTATGAAAAAACTTAATGGCCCGAATGGCTCTCTAAATTTATACGTTATCAGTTAAACACATTTAATGAAAAAAATACATTTGCAAATTTAAATTTATTAAGATTATTAGATATTTTTTGATTCAATTGAAAAAAGCAGAAAAAACCAACTAGCATTATTCAAAAATTACTTATACTACTAACACAACAATGAACTTATATCCTATAGCTAATATGTTACACCCTAATTCTAAATAAGTTCAATCAAAAAAAAAAACGTTACCTTATATTGAAACCTATACCTAATTTATAATACAAATAAACGACAATACTAGATGTAGCAATAATGAGATGAATCTAAAAAACTAAGTAACGAGAAAAAACACAAAAACAGAAAATAAACACGAATAATTTAGACATTGTCATTCAGCCACCAATACCTAGATTGTTCCATCTCAGCTCGACCAGCCTCAACGAATCTAGCAAATGAGTATCTCCATTGGAATTGTTGGTCTCGTGAACTCAGATTCGGAGCATATTTTATCTTCTTATCGGTGGCCCGTCGATATATGTGATATATGATTGGGACGCCGTCAGAATCAAAAACATATCGATTCATGTCCAAATACACGAATGCTTCTGGAGGAACGAAGCCAGTAGCGAAGCAAGTCGCAATATATCCGTCTGTAGGGTGGAATGGCTGTGAAATCCAAAGGTTCTCACTCACAATTACAGATCTTGCGATATAATTCCGAAGAAGTTTCAATATGAAAATATCGACTCTTGTCACTTGAGCGGTTTGATATTTTCTATTCGATGTATAGTGCTTCCAATCCGTCTCAGGCTTTCTGTACAAACCAGTGCATGCACGAAGACATTTCCTTTCGAAAACTTTTAATCTTTCCATTGTACTAGCGCTCTGGTTGTACCAGATCTGGCATCCGTATGTCAAAACTGGCCTAACCAGGGTCTTGTAACAAATAACTTTGACTTTTTGTCAATGTATCTGGAATGAAAGAGTCGCCGAAGGGCCATGACTACTTTAAGTGCTTTACTGAGCATGATTTTGACATGTTCAGTATAGTACAGATACTGATCGAGATGAACACCGAGGTATCGAACACAGGATTTATGTGGAACCCGTTCTGAACTACCCTCACCAGCCATAATGTGGAAATCCTTCCAATTACGTTTCAGGTCTTGACTGGCCCCCTGCAGCGTTGTCCGAAACAAAATTGTTTCGCACTTCTGCGCATTGATTTTAATTCGCCAATTGTCGGTGTAGAGCTGCACATCATTAAACATTTTTTGAAGATTGCTCTGAACTATTGTAGCTTTTCGGTCTGCCGTATGATGATCAGATCATCAGCAAACGCTACCAATGATCGCGTTGGCGAGACATTCAAATCCAAGCTGTTCAATAGCTTGCGAATGAATATTGAGAAGAGCAGGGGCGCAGTAACTGTTCCCTGCTGTAGACCATTCAAGACCTTGAATTCGCGCATTGTTGTCAGATTTCCATCAGTTACAACAAACAATTTCCCGTACAACATATTACACATCATGGCGACAAGGTGTCTAGGGAAGTTGTCCTGAAGGAGTTTAAAAACTAGTCCATCTAGCCACACCGTATCGAAGGCTTTCTCCATATCAATGAGACATGCTCCAACGCATTGTCTATCATTTAGTTTCCAACAGATGTCTGAGGTTACTTTCGTTATTGCATGTATGGTCGAATGCCTGGCACGAAAACCAAATTGGCAATTCGGCATCAACTCATATTTCTCAATGTGGGCGTTTAATGCTCTGTTGAGTATCACTTCAAACACCTTGCTGATGTTAGGCAGCAATCTGATTGGGCGATAGCTTTTAGGGCATGAAGATTCTTTTCCTTTCTTCAAGATCGGAAATACCTTAGCCTTTTTCCACTCATTTGGGAAATATGAATTGTTCAACATGTTGTTGAACAATATGCAATAATTCCTAATAGCAACCTCAGGCAAATGTCGGAGAACTATATTTGGAATACCGTCAGTACCACATGATTTCTTGTTGTTTATTCTGCGAAATATGAAACACAAGTCTTCATAGCTGACAAAATAATCAATAAGATTCAAGGTCGGTATGAGGTCAGATGTTAATGTTTCATCGAAATGAAGAATTGATTGGCCGTTCAGGCTTGATTTGAAGTCGGAAACTTTTGCTTCAACGACCTCTGAAAATATTTCATTCCTTCTCTCTGGGTTTGGTAGATGAACCAATTCAAAATGTGTTCCAATCAGGGCAAGTTTCTGCAATCCATCACATATAATCCTGTTTCCATTTCTATCCGGAGTCGTACTATTAATTTCGATACCAGCTCTATCGAGAAGATTTATCTCATCACTAGCGACTTCAAGATTCGATACCTTCACTCGAGACTTCCTGCGGAATAAGCTAGTCACTTTCGCGAAAACGCCATCTGGGTCCTGTGGGCTAATACCCCTCAGTTTTTCCGCCCATTGATTGCTGACCTCACTCCTGAAGTATGAACGGATTAAGTTCCGGACATTCTTCAGGTGTAATTCCAACAAAGCCAACGAGGGATGGTTGTAGTCCGAAAATCGTCGATAAATATTGTTGACGCGGGTGAGAAGAAGACTTTTCAATCTTTTCAACCTTGCGATGGTTGGTGTTTCATATCCTTCCATATTGTTTCGATGTTTAATCTTTGGAACAACTTTCTCAATAGTTTCCAACGTCAGCTTCTCTAACTTCGACAAATAGAGATCTATTTCATCGTCAGTTAGATTTCTGTTATTAGGAACCATTGAGCAAGCGTTGCCATCATCAGAAGAGGGACATTGCTTCTGGTACTCCCGATTAAACTTCTTTTGAAACTTTCCCCAGTCTGTTTTTTTGAAATTCAACCGATGGTTTTCATGTTGAACTGGAATGAGGAAGAAATCATCCCTTTGATGATTGATTTCCATTACAATTGCGTTATGGTCGCTATCGTAAGGAAGCACCTGCAGTTTCCGTTGAGGATTATTAAAGCTGAATTCAAGTCTTGCGTCAGCAATGCAGAGGTCCAAATATGAATTTGTCCTAGGGTATGTTGGGAACTCCGACCCATATAGGTTGCACCTGTATTCAATTTGGTTCTCTGTTATCCATGATTTCAGGAATACTCCTCTTGGATTATTTGTGGCGTTTAGCCATGATGTATGCTTGGCATTCAGGTCACCGGCAAAAATATAATAACTATGCAGCCTGTTCAATTCGAGTGTTTCAAACAAGGAATTGAGTTCCTCCTTGAACCTGAGAACATTTTGACCAGTTGCATAGGCAGAGATAACGAAGAGGTTATCCCCACCTGGCAGTGAAATTTTGATGACGGACACTTCAAGAAATTCAAAGTTTTTGAATTCGTCAATATTTTGGAAACAATAGGGTCTTCTAACCAATATCCCGGTGCCACCTCCCCCATCACCTATTACCCTATCGTTTCTTACGAATGCAAAATCTTTGAATTCCATGGAATGCCATGAATTGAGGTGGGTTTCAGTGAGAAGTATGATGTCAGGCTTTTGCTTGACAATGAATGCAAGGAGATAATCACGTCGATGTATAGCAACGATAGAGTTGACGTTGATCGATATGAGGCGAAGCCTATCCATGGGAATATGACTGTATGACAAGTTATTATTAGGCATTTGAAAGACCAAAACGCTGAAAAGTAAAGTTAATTTTTGAATCTTGTTTGTCGATTCTCTCCGATAAAGAATTAAGTTGCTGGTAAATTTTGAGAAGCAGCTCATTATTGCCACTTACATTATTTACATTATTTCCAGCATTTTCTGCTGGTCCTCTAGCGGCGAGTGCAAATGATACTCCGGGCTTGACGAAGTTGGAAGGTATTACATTACGCTGTACTTGTGTTTGCTTTGGAGCAAATTTAACTTTTGCATCTTGATATCGGGAGCATCCTCGATATGATGCTGGGTGACCAAAAACACCGCAGTTAACGCAGTATTATTTTTCTTTAGGCTGCGTCTGAGCCAATTTGCACTCACCGGGAGCATGAACTTCTTTGCATTTAACGCAAGGATAGTGCATGGCACAATTGGCAGCCGAATGTCCAAATCTTTGACACCGGTAACACTGGTTGACTTCTTCTGGCGTTCCCACCTCACCACTCTGAAATTCAAGTACCTTATTTGTTGAAGGGCACTTGGACTGCTTATTTGCAATTTGTACCAGGTAAAGTGGTAAATTCTTCCTTTCTATGGTCGACCTTCTTGTCGCAAAGGCTTTGACTGAAACAAAATCAATATCTGGTGCAGCCTCCTTGAGCACCTGAAGAAGATCGACCGTATCCTCTCCGCTGTCCAAACCCTTCAACAAGAAGGTCTGATTCTTTTCACTTTTTGGGGTATAGGTGAAGTGTGGAACCTCCCCAGAAATCAGCGCATCTTTGGCTGACTTGAAATCAACCAGTGATTTCGTCCTTATAGTTAATTTTTCGGCATTAACTCTTTTGATTTCGAAATTGGCCAGTTTATTTTCGGCTGCCAATAGCCGAACCATATCTTTCCCGGTTTGTCCGAACACGTTGATTGGCGGAACTTTTTCTGTCTTGTTGGAAGCTTTTTCAGAGGAACCAGCAGAACTGCGGGCTGGTTTTTTCTCCTTATTTTTGTTCTTTAAATATTGAATAAAATTTACGTCATTATCTTGATTAAAATTACCTCCGATGTTTTCTTCGATTTCCATATCTTCGGTTAATCCCTCCAGCGCTGCAAAATAATTTTGGCTCTCGTTGGCGCCACCAGCACTTAGAACTTCCTCTGGAATTGCTTGATTTGTAGTTTTCTTCGGCTTGGTTACCTGTTGCCATTGATTTTGTGGCTGGGTCTTTTGAGGTTTCATCCCTTTCTTGAAAAGATCCTTGAGAGACTATCTCTTGCCTTAGTTCATCATTTTCTTTCTGCAATTTGGCCATTTGTTGATTGTCCGCAATTATTTACAGCTTGCACCCTCCATCTGCGGAGTTTTCTTCGTTATGCTTTCTTTTGGTGATTATCGCCAGTTTCGTATTCGTCGTTTCCCCAGGTTGCCCCAACGGTGGGAAGCCGTCGGGCTCCTCCATACCAGCGGCGAAATTTTCTTTGTGAATTTGTTTTTCGTTACCAATCGAAGTAAAAATATTCGATAGAAATTTCCTGAGTCGATTACTTCGACAATATAAGATTTTTTCCGATAAAAATTAACTTCGGACTAACGTTTTTAAAAAATTAATTTAATTTTTGAAAACTTTTGACAGGAGCGATTTAAAAGACCTTATCACCCAAATTAAATGTAGCAAAAATGAGCTGAAACTCAAAAACTTAGTAACGAAAAACACCAAAACTGAAAATAAACACGAATAATTTAGACATTGTCATTCAGCCACCAATACCTAAATTGCCCCATCTCAGCTCGATCAGCTTCAATAAATCTAGCAAATGAGTATCCGCATTGGAATTGTTGGTCTCGTGAACTCAAATTCGGAGGGTATTTTATCTTCTTATCGTTGGCCCGTCGATATATCTTATATATGACTGGGACGCCATCAGAATCAAAAACATATCAATTCATGTCCAAATACACGAATGCTTCTGGAGGAACGAAGCCAGTAGCGAAGCAAGTCGCAATATATCCGTCTGTAGGGTGGAATGGCTGTGAAATCCAAAGGTTCTCACTCACAATTACAGATCTTGCGATATAATTCCGAAGAAGTTTCAATATAAAGGTATCGACTCTTGTAGCTTGAGCAGTTTGATAAATTCTTCTATTCGATATATGTTTCCAATCCGTTTCAGGCTTTCTGTACAAACCAGTACATGCACGGACATTTCCTTTCGAAAACTCTTAATTTTGCCATAGTACTGGCACTGTGGTTGTACCAGCTCTGACATCCATATATCAAAACTGGTCTAACCAGGGTCGCGTAACAGATAATTTTGACCTTTTGATCATTGTATTTGGAATGAAAGAGTGAGTCTTCGTAGGGCCATGACTACTTTTAGTGCCTTACTGAGCATGATTTTGACATGTTCAGTATAGTACAGATACTGATCTTGATGAACACCGAGGTATCGAACACAGGATTTATGTGGAACCCGTTCTGAACTACCCTCACTAGCCATGATATGGAAATCCTTCCAATTACATTTCAGGTCTTGACTGACCCCCTGCAGCGTTGTCCAAAACAAGATTGTTAAGCAAAAGGCTGACATCATGCTTCTCACCGAAACCCACCTCAATTCATGGCACTCCATGACATTCAAGGATTTTGAATTCGTAAGAAACGATAGGGTAATAGGTGATGGGGGAGGTGGCACCGGGATATTGGTTCGAAGACCCTATATTGTTTCCAAAATATTGAAAAAATCGAATTGAAAAGCTTTGAATCTCTTGAAGTGTCCGTTATCAAAATCTCACTGCCAGGTGGGGGTAACCTCTTCGTTATCCCTGCCTATGCAACAGGTGGAACTGTTCTCAAGCTCAAGGAGGAGCTGCATAATTATTATATTCTTGCTGGTGACATGAACGCCAAGCATACGTCATGGCTAAACGCCACTAATAATCCAAGAGGTGTATTCCTGAAATCGTGGATAACAGAGAACCAAATTGAATACAAGTGCAATCTATATGGGTCGGAGCTCCCAACATACCCAAGGATCCTCAGTATCAGCAGCGCACTAGCGCATTTTGGCATCAACATCTATGCCGGGAGATTTAACGCTTGGTATCAACACAGTTGCTGTGTGTTGATAATAACATTGGATTCAAGAGATGTTTGTATAGGGCTTTCCAATAAGAGGTGTTATTTTGAATAGATCTTGTGATTTAACACCTTGCGACTTCTTCCTTTCGGGCCACGTGAAAGAGAAGGTCTACGCCAACAGCCTAGCGTCGATTCAAGACCTCAAAGATGGAATTTGTGAGGCTTTTGAGAGCATAGGGCAGCCACTTTGCGATTTCGTTATGGAAAATCTCATGAAAGGGGTATGGTCCCGTAAGCGTGGTTGTGGTGGTCATTTACCTGATGTTATTTTTCACTATTTAAGGCATATCTTTTTCTTTACAATGAAATAAACATCTGATCATTCATATTGAAAAATGGTATTTTTCTTTTTATATCAAAATAACACCTCTTATTGGAAAACCCTATATCTATTGCGCTGGCATTGGCAATGCCAAGTCATTTGGCTTAGCGCTACGTTACGGCACGGCGCCCAATGTATCAAGCATAGAGGCATGCGGTCATGGTATTGCAGCAGAATGGTATCAATGCAGACATAAGCGCAAAATATATCAACCATATGTTAGTCGTGAGAAATCGAAGTATCATAGCGCAATGGTATCAGCGCAGTGCATTGATACCACTGCTGGCGCTGGTATCAGTGTATCAGCGCATCAAAATTTGATGCGTTACACACGTCTAGCTCAAACGTCGAGAGAACATTGGACTCGAATCCTTTAAAACTTGATGATAATGCGTGGAGATCACGCAAGTAAGAAGTGCCTTAATAAGTGGTCAACATCGCATGTAAATTATATTGACTTTTCAAGACGCCTCCGATGCCAATGCACCATAACCTCCTTCACGCATCCATTTAAAGCGATAATGTATCAGGTTGAACAGTGCGCAGAATTTTGCAGCCACAGACGTTGGAAATGAAGCGCAGATAATATGTTGCAATGCTGGAATTTTGTTTAGCTCCCATTAACAACGAAAATTCCATACAATAATAAAACAGAATTATTCACTGGCCGATCAAAAGTATTGACAATAAATACGGTGGCGTAGCGTGGCTTCAACGAAAGATTCTTCATTCGGTAGGAAAAGCTAACATGACACACTTCACGGCCGGCAAAATTTCACTCCCTAACCAGAAAAATTATTTCACAATCATTCACCCCGTTCAAATTGCATTTCATCCCCAATTTTAGTACACCGGTAAGGTGCTCCTACACTGTAAATTTATGTGACAGATTTAAATTTTTAAAAACAAAATTTAACTGAAGTAAAGAAAGTGAAGAAAATTTTAAGTAATATTAAATATTAAATCTCATTAGAAATATAATTAAGGGGAAACATTTAAATTTAATATAAAGTAAAATTGATATAAAATTACATTTAATAATAATAAAAAGAAAGCAAACTATTTTACAAATGACGATTATGAATGGAAATAATTAATTATTTTTTCAAATCTGCCATTAAAATTTCAAATAGGAGATGGGAAAGTTATCGAGCAGTTTGCTTGTGTGACTGCTCGATTACTACACACATTTCTGCCGGCTAGACGGTTAAGGCTCCCTCTACCCGCCACCTGAGGACACGTCTGATGGGGGACCGAAAGTCTCATTATGACTGGGATAAACATTCTACCTAATTATAGAGATTACTGGGCAAGCCGAATCGAACTTCGTAATAAATACATTTCTAATTTTATGCCTCGAACTTATTTTGATTGGCTTTTGGGAAATCTTCATATAAATGACGATATTCTTCAACTGAAACGCAATGATCCTGGTTTTGGTAAACTTTATAAAATAAGGTAATTTTTAGAAACGCTCAGCCAGACTGTCTCGAAGTATTGTGCACCATCGTAAAACGTTTCCATAGACATAATAATGCTCTTCAAAGGCAAATTGTCTTTGAAGTAATACATCCCAAAAATATCATCAGCAGGGAATATAAGGTATGGGTCAGCAAGTCAAAATATTGATGAATTCCAAATTTATACTGGTAAAGTCGGTCAATCCCCGGAAAAAAAATCTAGGAGCCCAGTCCCCTAAAAATTTGACATAGTCCTTTTGCGCAAAGAGTCACTGGGTATATTTTCTATTAACACACTATATATCGAATGGAAAATTTATCAAACTGCCCAAGTGACGAGAGTCGATATCTTCATATCAACCCTTCTTCGGAATCATATCGTAAGATCTGTAACTATGTGTGAAAAGCCCTGGATTTTACAACGGTTCCACCCTACAGACGGGTTTATCGCGACTTGCATTGCTACTGGCTTCATTCCTCATAAAGCATTCGTGTATTTGGAGATGAATCCATAAGTTTTTGGTTGTGACGGCGTCCCATTCATATATCCATACATAGACGGGCCACCTGTAAGAAAATAAAATAACCTCTGAATTTGAGTTCACGAGACCAACAATTCCAAGGGAGATACTCATTTGCTAGATTCGTTGAGGCTGGTCGAGCTGAGACGGAGCAATCTAGGTATTGATGGCTGAATGAATTATTCGTATGTATTTTATGTTTTCCGTTATTTCGTTTTATTTATTTATTTTTTTTTTCTAACTTTCAGTTCATTATTGCTATATTTCGTGTTGTTTGCTTCTGTTAAAGATTAGGAATACGTTTCAATATTTAGGATAGGTTTATGTTGTGTTTATTATATTAGGTTTAGAGCTAAGATTTAACGCTTAAATTAGGAATATTTTGTTCGCATTGTATTAGTATTAGATAGCGTTCGTGTTTGAGTTTTATTCGAATTAGATTATAATATTGTCGCGTGTTATAGTTCGCGGCCGATAATTATAATCTTCCGGGAAAGTGAAAACTCACTGTCTTTTAAATTAAGTCAAAAGAATTTATTTACTAAGAATGCACAATAATTAACTTCACTATTATACAAATCGCACTTTAGTTTGCTTTTCACTTGTTCTATCAACTTGTGTTTCCAATGTCTTCAAATATATCACGAAATGCCTTTACTACACTATCAATCAATATCGCCTTCAACTCGCGCTCTACACTATCGCAGTTTTTACTATCGCGGTTTTAATTTTACTCTATCTCTCCCATTCATTCAGCTCGGCTTTATATAGGGTCTCTGGTCATTAAATCTATTTCTAGTATATTGGCGAATGTTCTGACGAGAACTACGGGGAATCTTCGATCAATTCTGAATACCCGCAGTGACGTCACTTTCAGATATTGATCATAGATCTGCTTGGCTACTTGAACATGATGCTACTAATAGTTGCGACAACAATTGCGACAATAGCTTGCAGAATTGTTTGGAGATGTAACGATATATTAGGTGCAGGATAAAAGTTCGTGCTATGTTGCAATTATAAATAATTTTTGAAGTGTTGGTTGGTTTTTCTCCTTTTTTCCAATTGAATCATAAAATATGTAATGATTTTAATTAATTTGAATTTTGAAGTGTTATTTTTTTTATTTATATGTGTTTCATTAATGACGTATAAATTTAGAGAGCCATTTGGACCATGAAGTTTTTGCATTTTTATTGTTTGGGATTTGCTTCATATTCTTTGAAAATTTATAAGGACTAGCATTGAATAAAGCGCATTTGACCGCGACTTTTGCTTAACAATGAATCCAAGGAAATAATCTCGTCGAGGTAGAATAACAATTGAGTTGACATTGATCGAGATGAAACGAAGCCTATTCATTGAATGGGACTGAATGGTTTGTTATTTTGAGTCATTTGAAAGATCTAAAGGTTGAAAAACAAAGTTCATTTTGAATCATGTTGATTCTCTCCGATAAAGAATTACGTTGTTGGTAGATTTTAAGAAACAGCTCATTGTTGCTACTTAGATTATTTGCAGTATTTTCTGCTGGTCCTCTAGCGGCGAGTACAAAAGGTACCCCGGAAGTTTCTACGTGTTTTAATAAAATTTCACACCATAATCAAAAACGTGTGACTCTTGGTTTAAAAGATTCCTTATTTATGTGGCTCTATAAAAAATGAGAATCTAAAAAGCCTGAAATATAACTTTTAGCGAAAACGCCGATTACAAAAAGCTATCAAAAGGTTGAAATAAATTTTATAAAATTGGTGCGCATTCAATTCCACCATTTTGACATAAATATTAGCTACTTGTTAACAAAACGGGTAAAACCTTATTTTTTCAGATTTCATTCTCAGATTGCGCAAATTTAGTTTTATTTCTGACGCAAATTGAGAATAATCTCATCTTATTCATTTATCAAAAATGTTAAATCGTGCTTAGTATGTCAGGGCACTATATCGTGTTAGAATGTAAATTTTCATTATTTTCCATCGCGGCCGCACTATCAATTTAAAATTGCAGCAAGTTTAATCTTTCCTCTGAAGTAACAGTAGAGCATCTCTTTCAAAGCACTTTCAATTTTGAAAATTTCATATCCGCGAAAACGTCGCATATGAAAAACAAAGGCAAATTCAGGCTAGCTATCAAAAGACATCATTTATTGCGCTAAAGAAAAATATTTACTTGGACCCCTTTGCAATTGGCGAAAACATTTAATATCAAATTTACATGCTTATCTGTACTCGTACATGGGAAACAATTTGCCAGTTTCGTATGATACTCATTGCGCGTAAGATTTGTAAATTCTTGCACCATTGCCGATAATCGTCATACCATTGATGGAAAGTGCGTCAAAAATTCATGAATGGAACACTAAGGCGTCTAATCAATACTTTGGGAGTCAATTTATGCTTCCTACCCGGCACTTTCCAGATGAATTATGAACGCAGAAGAATTCTTGTACGGGATAAAACGAGCGTCATTGGATGGGCCGGGTGGCGCCCCATTATCGTATCACGAGTTCCAATGGGATCGATAATGAAGGTCATTTTGATGGCAGCCTCTTTGCTTTTCTTATTTTTATCAGTCTCACAGCTTTACTTAGTGTGGGAGCATATGCAACTTTAGGAATTTTAATTTTGATGGGGATGGTATTCAAGAAATGTCGGTCTGGTTTCATCTCAAGTGCCTTGTTTGTGGTGAACTCTTTGTTGACGAAATATTCATACGTGGATGCCACCGGTGCTCAAGAGGAATTATGAGGGAATATTTTCTTTTTTTGTAATGATGAAATCTGATGATCGAATAATTCTTTCTAAATTGTAGCACTCTTTTGGGGATAACATAAGTTCATTGAATTTTGTCATTGAGCTTGATGAAGTTATTGACCATTAATTTGCAGCGATGATGTAATGAATAAAATATACAAATAGGATACTCGACAATACATTCAAATAATTTATGGATAGGTTCCCATTTGAGTTAGTGTCAGCGAATCTATACATTAATTACACTAGTTTACAGAGCTTTAATCTTTGAAATGAAAGTGGTTTCTTTTCACAATTGGAATTCCCTCAGTTACAAAAAGGTTTTGAAATAACAGAATAAAATAAATAGTGGTACAAGTATGCTGAAAAATTCAAAAGTGATCTTTTTAGCTTTCTTTTTTACAATAGACCAGCAGCGGCCGTCTAACCTACCCGTTCAACCATGATATAATCCACTTTATTTCATCAATCATGTTAAAACATATAAAAACGTAAAGCAAGTTTCAAAAAAATACAATTTTTAAAAAACTTAATGACCTACTTGGCACTCTAAATTCAACCAATATGGCTAATAAAAATTATTCTGAAAAAATATATCTTCATCAAACTAATACATGATTTCATTTAATCGAAAAATAATCAACCAACTCTATTCAAAAATCTGTAGCAATCGAGCATTCGCCTAGGAAAACTGCTCGAAAGCCAACACGATGCTTAATCCAATTTTAATTTTAAATTTAAAGAAATAAACATATAAATTTACAATTAAAATTCGAGCTCGGTAATCCCTTCGCAACGCCAACGAATAGCGTTGTCCCGCAATGCAAACTACAGTTGACGGCATGAGTGGGCTCGCCGAGAAACCCCCGTTGCGACACAAGAACGAGTTTTGTTGCTGATCGCCGCAGGTAGGGACATCTGCTTGGAGACGGCATTCGGTGTCTGACGTTTGAACGAGGTGGAGTAGTAGCCGACAAGTTCGCTTTTGGTTTCGTGCATCGCAACTTCTAGTTTTTTAAGTTTGGCGCGCGTTTCAATTCAATTTTCGCACACGGAATTGTTTCGCGAAGATTATTCACGTCGTGGTCTAATCGCGACCCCGCAAATGGTGTGAAAGGTCCTGCAACCGGGTTTGGTTTACGCGAGGGACAAGATCCGAGTTGTGATAAAGCCGGCAGTGGGATTATATTTCGGACATTGTGGACTGCTACCGGTTTATTGTAGTGATGATCTGAATCTTTGTGGATATTTTATAAAAATTTTTGAAGAAATCTTTTGATTCTTTGTTTGCTGCTATATAGAGTCGGAGAAGTGAAGTTTTGCAAATTTTGTGCAGTGAAGCTGCTTTTGGGGTGAATTCCGTTGATGCGAACATCTTTGCATTTGGGAATAATGTTTGCATTTGACTTGCGGACCCTTCTTAAAGGATAGGGCATTCATTATCAATACGTCCGAGAGTATACTAAGAAATAGTATAGATATATCCCCGGTTTTCACTTTTTTTTGTCGCTCGTAGCGATGATCCCCATTGCGTTTCTATCATAATAGCATTTATTGTATTTTGATATAAATTTAAGTTGAGTGGAAGCTTAAGATAAAACGTGCAGCAAAGGCTCACCATTGTCTCAATGAGACGAAGATAAATTCATTATAAGAAGTCGTATGTGATGAAAGACAAAATATGCACATAGACATAACGTCATCTCAGTTACACTTACTCAGGACTGCTCTCGCTCCATCGTATGCTCCGCCATACATTATGGTGAGTAGCCGTTTGTTTTTATGCTTATAATAAAAGTATTTAAGTAAATTACATCAAAATAAAACATGTGGTTTAATTTCTTTAAATTGATTTAATTTGGAAGCAATAATCGAATTGCTATTCTTTTTCATTTGATTTGTCCTGATGTTTCGAAATTTTGTGGCAATTTTTTCGTCAATTCACTTCTCTCTCTCTCTCTCTTCGGGGACATTGATCGTTTTCTGTAATGTCATTGCATGTGTTTCATTAAAAAAAACAATATATATATATATATATATATATATATATATATATATATATATATATATATATATATAAATACATATATGTATATATATATATATATACACATATATATATATATATATATATACATATATGTATATATATATATATATATATATATATATATATATATATATATATATATATATATATATATATATATGTATATATACATATATATGAACGATTAGAATATTGTCGATAAATATTTGAACTTATGTTCCAGATTATGAAAAAGATTATATATGTAAAGAAAATGAAAACATAAGTTGAATAAAACATTCGGTCTTTCCACTTCATTTGAAATCTGACTGGGTATGGGATCCGCCACGTTAGCTGGTCCCTCCACTCATGAGTTAGCCATCGGGTGAGCTCACACCTTATTCTGAGTTTACTGGTGCTCTTGCAGAGCATTGTGGCCTTCCGCTTGCGTGCTTATTTATGTTATAGTATTATATGATTCCATCATATAAGACTGTAACATAAATCTGCAACGTCGATGGTTTTCATTTAAGGGGAAAGTTCATGCGAATGATGTTCGCATGAGTTTTTTATTCAAATGAAAAACACCTGGCCACGTCTATAATGGAACTTGATCCGCGTGGGCGTACAAGGGGGCACCGCTTGCACCTGGATGCCCCACTCTTATTTGGGGGCCAAAAGTATCGTTAGGAAAGACAAAATATTCTCGTCTCGTCTATTTCCGTCAAGCCCAGTTTGTTTGCTTTGGCAATCTTCCCTTAGTAGCTTACCTTGGCCTCGACACCATCGGACCGAGTCGTGTCATCCATAAATTCGTGAATGCAAATTTTTTTATAGTAAACCCTTGTACTGGAGAAAAGAACTCACCCCATGACACCGCAATGCTAGCCTGCCAGTGCATTCATGCCACCTTAGACAAAGCCAATCTCGGCGAGCACCAACGCCCTCGCTCGCCGAGGCAGCAGACCATTGCTGCAGCCCTTCATGGTCCTTTTTTATCCATCCATTTCGCTAGAAATTATACATAAGACAAAAAACTCAACAAAATAGTAAAATTTGAGCTTATATCTATCATGCCCTAGCTTCCCTAGGATGATCGATCCTAAGGAAATGTGTTGCGGGAGATCAGAGCATATGTAAGTCCCAAAAACCTCAAAACTGCCATTAAAGCAGTTGAATTTGGCGCAGAGGCCAATAATAAAGTAGCAATCTGTGATGAGTCAAGAAGACTCCTGGTAAAAGGGCAACTGGAGCTTAGCTTGAGCCATTGGTAATGATCAAAATCAGGCACATTGACTGCATCACGAACCTGACCGAGGTAGAGGAGGCCATTCAAAAGGAGCTCCCTAGCGTAAGTAGCGTTAAAATGAGGCTGATACCTTAAGACAATCGGAGACAACGTACGGCGATTATCCACTTGACTGAGAAGGACGCTGAACAACTTCCGAGTAAGGGAAAAGTAAGAATAGGGTCGGTCATTTGCAGGGTACGTGCTTTAAGTGCCTTGCTTATGGTCACACCGTAAGGGATGCAAGGGAATCGATAGGAGTTCCCTATGCTACAAATGTGGCGACATGGGACATAAAAGAAAAGAATGCACGAGGGAGGCACACTACATCCTTTGCAAGGATGTTGACTCAAAACCGGATTTGAAACACGTTGTAGCATCAGGAAAGTGTTGCGTTTTCAGTGAAGCCCTAGCCAAGGTAAAAGCAGATCTTCGATTAGCCGTATCCTGCAGGTAAATCCACACTACAGTACGATCGCCCAAAACCTGCTTGACCAGTTTGTGAGGGAAACGAAAGTCGAATTTTTGCTGCTGAGTGACACCATGATCATAAAAATTTCGTCATCATGGTATCCCGACAAATTTGGCAGGGCCACCATCTGGGCTCGAAACAGTGCTGATTTCCTAGTGTAAGGCTATTGTAGGACGTACGGTTTCTTCGTGTGAATTCGGTGGTCACGGAGTACAATCTTTTATGAGTGCCAAATGAACCAGCCAATATCATCTTTCCAAGCCAAGCTTTATGCTTTGGAGGACACTGTCTCGAACGCAAATGGGGTTGATTAGTGCTAAAGCAATTAAATGGAGCTTGCTTCAAACTGCTCCGCGGGAAAACGAGTCTAAGATATAGTGGCCAGGATAAGACTCGTTATGCTGAATACCGAGGATACACCAATGTTCTATCATGTGGGCTGTGGAGGAACCATACGCAACGTGACATTCGGATCGGAGTTCCTAGTACGGAACGTACACAATCGGAGAGTATTAGAGGACTAACCAGCCAGTGATCATCAATACATTCTGTTTAAGATCCATCTCCCAACACTCATATTCTCAACGTTACACGATCGGGAGGATGCACGTCAACAGCTTCATCAAGGTGCTCACGGCATATGCGCCGTTGCTAGAATATTCGCAGGGGACTGAAGAGCTAGCCCCATCAATACGAATTACGTCAGCGAATCTTTCCTTCATGAGTTTCTCTAGCATGCTCCCAGCCGTGCTTAGCATGCATAATAGGTGGTATGCAGATGGCGGTCTGGAATTTCCCTTCCCCTTGCTGATCAGCACGAGCCTCGCCACCTTCTATCCTACCGGAAAAACTCCGTCTCGTAGGCAAGCGTTGAATGTGTCGAGCAACAAGTCAGGACAATGGTGATAGATAAGTTGCAAAACCTCAGCTGGAATAACATCTGGGCCTGGAGGCTTCCTTGTTTTTTATCATTGGAATGTCTCTTCTAGTTCCGGCTATATGAAGGGTGGGAAATCGAGTTTTGAAGGTGAAGATTCCTGTGTTGAGTATTTTGAAAACTAAATTCTCGACCCATCCCAAAAGGGTTATACCTTTGGAGTTCATTCCAATAGATGTGTCTCGCATTCGGATCACAATTCGTCTGGTAGAATCCACTTGGGGTTTGATTTCATCCATTCGAGCTTTGAATGCTGATGCAGTGACGCTGGGGGGAGCATATATCGAGACAAGGACAAGGTTTGTTTTGAGGTTCAACGTTTGTACAGCAACCGCTTTCAGGTTGATGTTTAAAATGATTTGCCTGTACTTGATATCCTTGCGGAACAGGATACTAACCCCACCTATGTCTTTCTTCTCCAATCAAGAGTAATTTCTGTATTTGGTCTTGCAATTGTAATTACTTAGCACATTTTAATGTGTTTCGATGTTGTCCTTGTATATTGTTGGCTCTGGACGTTTAGTCGTAAAATTTGGAATATTTGCTTTGGACATATGGTCGAGGTTTCCACATGAGAGATGAAGCGCTCCTAGAGTCCATGCATTTCAATTTTGTGAAAACTTTAAAATTGATCAATGAATATATCAACAGATAAATAAATATATATAGAAATGAATGAATAAATACATGGATAAATATGTAAATGACTAACTGAATATATACATAAATAAATATATAAAAAATTAAACAAGTGAATGTCTGAAAAAATAAATAAATATATGAATAAATACATACATAAATAAAATAAGCAAATGAGTGAATGAAATTTGTTTTGGGCGGCCCGACTCGCACCACTCTTCCTTCTCTTAATTCAATGTTCTTTTCAAGGGTGGATATCTCTTCCACTGACTTCTTCAATATAGGTAAGTCTACTTCCATACTGGCATGGTCGAAAGCTAAAAGGAGGTTTTTGAACTCCTCGATGATCCTTTGTATTTCAAGAGTTTCGTGAGAATTTGAATGTATCGATTTCGATTCCAATTGTACGGTTTTCACAACAGGGAAAACGTTGTTTCTAGATGTTTGGGTGTTGCATAAGTGCGTTTCATTATGACTTTTCTTACATCCCCGACAGGGTAACGTTTATTTGTAAATTTGTCGCTTGTCAGTTGTGGGAACTCCAAATTAGTGGTCTCTTCTAAATCTAGAACGTCGTATCTATTTCAGTTTATAAAGTTTCTAGCTTCCTTATAGGTGACGTTAAGAATTGAACTAACTTTGACTTCATATTTGTATTTAAGCCGCTTTGGGCAGTCTTGATCAGTGGCCATGTGTTCATTGCTATTGCAAAGTAAGCAAGGCCCAACAAAAATTTCATACAACTTATAGTTGTATCGAATTCACCATTGGTCCTCGATTAGCTTGCTTGGATCTGATTTTATTTTCTAAGATCTTTCAAAATATTTAGTATGCCGTTCAAAGTAGTGATATGCGTCTATTATTTCCGCACTGTAGCTTGTCACTTTTTTATGAATGAGGAATATAATTGATTGGCTCCACTCTTTTGTCATATACTTTTGTTGCCAGTTGTGTTGGATGATTTTATGGATGGCTTCTTGAACACCGCTGCCAACATATTTAATGAGCTCTCATAGATGCGCGACGCTTTATTATTCTTTTCGGCTTTGATGGTAGAGCAAGCTTCATCCAGAGTTGGTGGCGCCAATAGAAGCCCTTCGGTAGCTGTGCGGAGGATTTAAGAGATTCTTGAAATATGATGCCCATCTTTCCTTAATCTTGGTTTCATGAGCGATGATGTTGCCAATATCATCATGACAGAGCGTGGTTTTGGGCTGATAACCACGTTTCAAGCTTTTCACTACTTTATATGCTTGTCTTCTGTTGTTGCTCGCTAGGCTCACATTGATACTTCTCAATTGGTCACAATAGTATTTTCTTTTCTTAATTCTAATGATCTTATTCGCTTCTCTTCTGAGATTTTTATAGTGTTCTCTCTTCGTCCTGGTTTTCCTACCTACATATTCTTTGTAAGCCTGATTCTTTTCGTCTAACGCATTCTGGATCTCATCAACGAACCAATCATTTCTGTTGCACTGGGCTTGATGTCCGATTGTGTGTTCTGAAACGGTCTTAGTAGCCGCTTTCACTTCTATCCAGAGGTCGTTGCTTGTTTGCAGCGATGTGCCTGATAAGATGGGAGACAGCTGTTCGTTAAGGATCTCCGTGAAACTTTGTGCCACAGACGCTGTTTGGAGCCTTCGGATGCAAAATTTTTGCAGCGGGCTGATCTTCGATGAATACATCTTTGACATACAACGTCGAAAGGTTAATTTGATCAAGCAATGATCCGAGTTAATTGGCTCCTCGGTATGCACGAACGTCGAGTATGCTCGAGGCAAAACGTTGCTGGATCAAAACATGGTCGATTTGGTTTTATGTGTTGCCATTCAGCGATACTCAGGTCATTTTACGAATGCACCGATGAGGGAAAAAAGTCACAAATATGACTAGATTTCTGCTGCATGCAAGGTCAATCAGGCGTTAGCCGTTGACATTTGTTTCAGCTTGGAGACTATATCCTCCAGTCGTGCCCCGATGAGATAGCTCAGTGCCAACTTTAGCGTTGAAATCTCTCAAAATTATTTTTGTGTCGTTTATAGGCAATGAGTTAACTAGTTTTTCCAGTTAATTGTAGAAAGTTGCCTTTATTTCTTCGTCCTTTTCTTCGGTCGGGGCGTGTACTTTCATCAGCCAGATTTCGAAAAATTTCGCTTTTATATGGATCACACACAACCGTTCATTAACTGCCTTAAAATCAATAACTCGCGATTTGAACTCCCTGTCCACAATAAATTCCACTCAAAATTCTCATTTTCCAGTAGGCTAACGACTTTTGAATATTTTGTGCGATCTAATATCTTGAATATCATTTCCAGTCCAGCTCGTTTCCTATATTGATAATATTTTTAATTTATATTGACTTGCCTGTTGTAAAAGGTCCTTAACAGCACCAGGGTAATTGAGTGATCTGACATTCTAGAATCCAATGCCATAGTCTTTAATCAGGTAGAGTATTTCTCTCAACTGTAATCTTGATCGATTGTGTGATGATGTACTGTTTGGGGTTGTTATGTTGTCTTCTCAAAAGACGAAATTGAATATTTAATGTAATAAAGTGTTCGTTATTAAGTTAAGTTTGTGTTTAACTATAACCGAACCTATTCCGAACAAAGTCTCCAAACAATTTTCATGTCGCTGAAGGACAGAAAGAAATGTTCAACTTTATGGACAAAATTGTTTCCCTTGGTTGGACCATAAAATTTTATACGCCACCTGTTGAAGAGTTTTATTATGATTCGAATAGCACACACTCTTGAGGTGATCGGTTTGAAGTGGGTGACCAAGTATTTATATTTTTTAATCAACGACATTGCCCCTCTAACTCCCGTCTGTCGTGTTTTTTCTACCAGTGAAATTAGTGAACAATTCATGATCGTTGACTTTGCCGCCGATTCCTAAAGGAAGAGGATGCTTATTTTGAAGGGAAAGGCTTCTATCAAAAGTTCTCGTAGAACTTCAGTACCACAAAACAGAGCTACGTTCCAGATTTCAAATTCGTAGCTCACTTTTCGTCGCGAGCTAGTTAATCTTGAGTCAATCCTATCCCAGGAGACCATAGTTTAGTTAAATTTGAAATCCAAACAACTTTAAACGCTTTCCAAGAAGTCTCGAATTTTGAAATATACTCAAACTTAAAATCCTCTCATCAATGGTAGTAAGCTTCATAAAATTGGTTCAGTAGAAACCCCTGATTCTCATTTGTCTGATAAAACTAATATTGCAGCATGAATTCCAAAAGGCTCTTTTGAGTAATTTTATTTTCAAAATGTAATTTTAAGTTCATTCAACGTATGATATAGATGTCCGTTAAGGACTGAAGCGGGGTTCTCCTTACTCCAGCGAGCGGAGTAAGTGCTATGCTTGAAATGGCCTTGTCCGCGGACACGTAAGTGCGCTGGCAAGCTAGCTCTGCAGTGTGGTGGGGTGGGTTCTTTTCCCACAGCAGAAGGGCCTACTTCAAAACATTTTCGCACTTAGGATTTATTTGGCAACCGGAGCCAAAAATAGATAACTGATTGGCTGTTGATAAAGGTGCCAATGGTTCATTATGATAAAGGTCCCAATGGCAACATTATCCAGTTTTTAGGGTTTTCTACTAAAATACAAAACCCTATTGCAATCACGACCTGTGTCCGTCTGTCCGTCCGTCCGTCTGTATGTCGCAGCACTTTTTCTCCGAAACTATAGAAGCTACAGCCATGAAACTTTGTGGAAAGGTCAGAAGTGGTGACTTCTTGAAAGTTCAAGGTTGAACAAATTTTTCAAAGGGGTTTAGACTTAGACACTACAGCTTTGCTAGGATTTGCATGAAAATTTCAGGAATGATAGTTATCATGAAGCTGAGTACATACAATTGAAACAAGTCGAAGAGGCAGGAGAGAGCTCCTAGCAAAAGGGCTTTGTAACCATTCTAGGATTCGAAAAAATAGGCCATGAATCGATGATTACAGTACAGAGGAGTGGCCCCTGAAAAAAATTGCATGAAAGGTAGCCGATATGAGTATCAAGTGAAAGTTCTCTATGAGAGCTTTTGAAAACAGTTCTTAAACTGACAGTTTTTGCTTCAGTGTGGGCACAGGGGGGGTGGTAAATACATGAAAAATGTGTTTCCTCCCTCGCGAATGGACACCCATGATCTAAAAAATCTGAAAAAATTATCAAGCGAGATATTTATGGATATAACTTTAAGAAATACCTCAAAAGTCAAAATTCTCTCAACTTTGTTAATAATAGTATGATCCTCAAAGTACAAAGCCCTTCTGACATGAGCATACAGGTCTGTCTACCCAACTTGTTTAGTCTTATTCCTAGTTTCTTCTTTGTACCTGACATGCTTGTAATTTTTTATAGGACCTTCCTGTCTTCGTTCTACATAATTTTCTCGTTTCTCATTAAGTTTGGTAATCTTTATCTCTTTTGCCTCCAGAACTAACCTACTCAGTTTCCTTTCTTTTATTTCTTCTTTTGCTTTTCTAGGCGATGTTCAAATAGTTGAATGATGCATATCATAATTACCAACAACAACCGATAAACTTTTATCTTCTATATCTGTGATTTTTTCTAGAATTGAAGAATGCAACCTCTCAACCACCGCATTACCCCTATGGTTATTAGGTTGGGTCCAATGTACCTCGATATCATTTTCGGGGATTTGTAAAATAATTTTACAAAACCCTACTAGTTTCGCGACCAGTCTGTCCGTCTGTCCGTCTGTCTGTCCGTCCGTCCGTCCCTGTGTCACAGCAGTTTTTCTCGGAAACTACTCCAGCTAGAAACATCAAATTTTGTGTGTAGGTGTAAAGTGATGATCTCTTCAAAGTTCAACTACAAAAACTTTTTATAACGTATTTAAGGGGGGTCTCCCCATATAGGAGAGAGACCCCCCGAAAAAAAATTTCATTGAAGGTAGCCGATATGGGTATCAAAAGAAAGGTCTTGATGAGAACTTTTCAAAACAGGTCTTAGTTTGGTGAAATTCGCTTCGAGGGGCGCACAGGGAGGGGAAAAATACGAAAAATTTGTGCCCCCCTCCCGATTGGACACCTGTGCTCCGAAAAATCTGAAAAAAATCAGGAATGTAGGCCTTGGTGAGTACAACAAATACGTTAGAAGTCGCAATTCACTCAACTTTGTTAGTAATAGCATGATTAATCGATTTTATGTTTTCTTGAATAAAATATTAACGGTACCCTTAAATTCAATGAAATTCAGTATGTAGATGTCTGTTCATAAGATTAATCTATTTCATAAGGATTGAATTATATTTAGCGAAGTTATAGTGGTTTGAATTTTCCTGTATTACTATATGGAACAATATGCGCTGCATATATTATTATGGCAACATATGGCTATGGAACAACATGCGCTTTTTACCGACTCAGACACTACAGTTTTGCTAGGATTTGCATGAAAATTTCAGGAATGATAGGTGTCATGTATATCTTTGAGAATCGGTTCAGCTAGTGGTATCAGTAATCGTAAAACAAAATAGTGGCTGTTTTAAATGCGAAGATTGAATAATTTTGAGTTATTTTTTCTCACCTTCAACGATTAAGGTGCATGCTTTGAACACTTGATTCAATTAATGAATGACTGAAGGTCCTAGGCAGATATAGTTCCTCCATTTATTTTATCTTATTAGGATTTGGACTTATTCCCTCTTTACTCAAACTGTGCCCCAAAAACTTTGTGTTTCACTTCATGAAACTTCACTTATCCCTTTGAATTTTTAAATTGTGGTGCCGTAAAATTCTAAAAATGATCTCTAAAGATGTGAAATGTTCCTGTAAGCTGGTAGAAAAAATTAAAAAGCCGTCAAGATAAACGATATAATTTATATTTATCTGTCTCCGCAAAACCTCGAACATCATCCTTTGAAGCATCCGAGGAACATTTTTAAGCCAAAAGGCTTCCTTACATATTTAAAAAGACCCATTGGTCTTACAAACGCCGTCTTTTCAATGTCTTCCTCAACAATAAGGATTTGATGGTATCCTTTTACCAGATCGAACAAACTGTAATACTGTGCTTTCCCTAGCCTATCCCATATATCTTCGATAATTGGTAATGGATGTTGATCATCCATTGTCACTTCATTCAGCTTTCGATAATCTTTTACTATCCTGTACTTCTGAATCCTCGAATCGTCTTGTTTTTTCGAAACGATTATTATTGGTGAACTGTACCGACTATTACACTTGCGAATTATTCCTTGACATTCCATTTTCTCAGTTCGCCTTCTCACTTCAGACTCATGTTTCGATGGATATCTATTCAACTTCGAACTAATAGGTTGGTCAGTAGTTGTTTTGATATGATGGACCACAGAATTTGTATTTCTCAGCCGATCACCCTCCTTAAATATTAAGCCTTGATACTTTCGAAGCAACTTTTCCTTTCCTCTTTTTTCTTCATCGTTTAAATGTTCTAAATAAACTTATGAAATTCTTTTGTAGCTACATGATTGAGTTGCTTATTTTAATAATTTTTTCTGAAAAATTATTGGTGAAATTATTGAATCACTCACAAAGGAGCAAATGCGGATCAACGGAATGTTGAAATAACGCTAGCGGCGGTGAAGCTCCCAACCATTGGGCTTTTTGACATGCAGCGTGAATAGTAAGCGCGAAACAGGTTATATGGGCAAGAAGAGAGAGAGGCATCGAGGGGACTTGATGGTAAAAACACTCCAAAATTGTCTAGAGTTAACGAGCGTAATGCACATACATAAACGCATTTTGTTGATCATTTGGTCGGGGAAATTTTATTCAAACGCTGGTGATTATTCCGAATTGAACATTCGGTGAAGAAGGTAGGCGTCATAAAAGGACTACCTTTCTTTAATTTGCGAGCAAAAATAGATGTGTGGACGCGAGAAGCTACGCGTTATTTAATAAATTTATAAAAGCAAGGAACAACACGACGGATATCACGATTTCAATAAAGTTATATTGCCTATTGTAACACCATAGAGAATTAACAGTACGCATAATCTTCATAGAATCACATTATAATAAGCAAGTTTACTACACATCAAGAAAAATATGCGACTTAAAAAAGATATTCAAATTTGAGTGTATTTTTCAGAAAGCGGAAAAACACGGAGGAAAGATAAATAAATCCAATAGAAATTTTTTTTTCTTTCCAGTTTTTATTACCTCGTGCACAATTCAAGGCTAAAACATCAATTCTGAATCGCTTA
This sequence comes from Odontomyia ornata, assembly GCA_963969285.1. Taxonomy (NCBI): domain Eukaryota; kingdom Metazoa; phylum Arthropoda; class Insecta; order Diptera; family Stratiomyidae; genus Odontomyia; species Odontomyia ornata. The sequence goes on from OZ017741.1 coordinate 313,076,981, forward strand.
TCTCTCTGTCTTCGCTTTCACGTTGTCCGATCAGAAGATCCTTTTGACACATACACTCGCAAGACGTGTATCGTATACGAAAATAGCTTGGATGAACTATGACGACGCGTAAACATAAGCGCGTAAGCGCGAAACCTGTTTTACTAAGGGTGAGTTCCATTCCCGGGTGAAAAAACCCATTAACATCCCAAATTTTGGCGGCAAATACGAGGACTGGATATCATTCCATATGCTCAAGAATCTAATCAATGAGAACACGAATATATCTCCGATGCAGTGGATGCATTATTTAAAAGATGCACTGGTCGGTGAAGTGGCATCAATAATCAAACATATGGATATCACGGAGTCAAATTACAGAGCGGCATGAGAGCAATTAAAGGCGTGGTATCACAAATCCAAACACATCAGCGAAGCGCATCTGAAGCGGATGATAGCTTATCCATCCAACTCAAAGCCCACGGCCCATGACATACGGCAGCTGATAAATGCATTTGAAGAGGTAAAAAGAGCTCTTCAAACGCTTGGCTACGACACGTCACATTAGGATTGCTGGTCGGTGCATATAGCTAGCTACAAACTTGACGCTATGTCAGACATCTTTGGGTGCAGCATTCAGCAGCGGATGAGCGGATGACATTTAAATCACTCATATCATGCCGTGAGGAGTGGTAGCACGAACTATAATCCTACTCAAACACGCTCGAGCAGCAGCGGTCATCTCGATCCCCCACATTGCGGATCGATGCGTCAGCAACATCACCATCATCCAATCAAACATCGTGTTGGCATTGCGGTGGAGCACATCAGCTGTATAAATGCGAGGGATTCATCAAACTTAATGAAGAACAGCGGAAGGCGGCAGCACTGCAGACAAATGTGTGCTTTAACTGCTTGGTCACACAGCAACCAAATGGAGAAGCATACGGTGTAAGATTTGCAACGGTATGCACCACACCTTGCTACATGCATCACGCGTCTCATTACAACGCGGCAATCAACCATACACTTCCGAGAGAGAGCAGACAGTAAAATTTAACTCTTTCGAAAACCTGCTAATTAACTCACTTATAACACAGTGCGGCACATCCTTACATATTACCCACGGCAACAGCGCTCATCCATCAAAAATGGGGACCTGTTCCTCGATGCAGAATATTGCTGGACTCGGCATCGGAGGTTTCACTTATCACATACAACCTCATAAAAATAGTGCGGCTTCCCTAGAAACCACTACAAATACTTACTTCCGGAATCGCTGAACACTCAAAATTGAGAGCGCTCGGTATAACTACAGTCAAATTTTCTTCAAAAAGTGGCATGCAGAACATTACAATATCAGCGTTAGTGGTGCGTCAGATACTGGAAGGCATTCCAACACAGCGGATCAACAGGCAACATCTTTGCATCAGTTCCACGTTACAACCTGCGGACTTGGACTTTGATAAGCCAGCATATATCGACATGTTACTCGGTGCGGAACCAAGCTTGTGCATCATATTGGATCAACGCGCCATCACAACCAATAAATTCACGGCTCACAATACATTTTTCGGACGGATCGTTACGGGAATTATAAATTCCAGCGAAAACCGCCACATACGTTCATCACAACGCAAACGATGCGGTAATGAACACAATCAATGTAGAGTCACTATTACGGAAGTTCTGGGAACTAGAAAATATTGAATCTGTCAGGACTCCTGAAGAAACGGAATGTGAGACTCACTATGCAAATTTAATTCATCGTACTCAAAGCGGTAGATATCTAGTACGACTTCTATTTCGGCCCACGTCTCAGCCACTTGGTGATTCGCGGGAACGATCAATTAAGAGATTACACGGCCTGGAGAAGTGTCTTAAACGTAACTATCAACTGCGGCTAGACTATAAAAAATTTTTAGCGGAATACTTAGAGTTCGGACGTATGTCACCTTGACAACGAAGGACTTGTAGTTGGATGAGCAGCATTCATACTGCATACCACGCCATGCAGTCCTTAAGCCCATAAAGCAACAAAACAAAACTGCGGGTGGTTTTCGATGCTTCATCAGGAGTATCCCCCAGCGACAACCTCATGGTTGGTCCGACCATACAAAACGACATTTTTACATTACTCTGCGAATTTTGGATGTCCTTATCGACGTGGTCGCCAACATCGTGAAGATTTATAGGCAAATCCTAATGGACTCCGTCAGTGCCAACTATCAACGAATAGTCTGGAGATTTGCTGTGGAGGAAACTTAACACGGTCACATGCGGCACCGCGTCAGCACCTTTTCAAGCTTTGCGCACGCTACATCGAATACTCAGTGATAACAAAAACATTTTAAACTAAGCGGCGCATGCAATTGCGGACAATTTCTATGTTGATGACTATTTGAGAGGAGCTGACAACATGCACGAAGCTTTGCAGCTAAAACGGGACATGATCAACGTCCTAAACAGCAGCGCCAGCGGTTGGGTATCTAATGCACCTGAACTTTTGGATGGAATCAACACTACGGCATAATCTTCCTTCCTTTGACAACGACGAGTCGAGCTCAGTACTTGGATTACTTTGAAATCCACCAGCAGCATCCATTCCTGCTACATCGGAATCTTCTCATCGTTTCACTTCCCATCACCCATGGGCATCAGCAACATTTGCATGTGGCTGATCGATTACTACAAACCATTTTACTCCACAAATTTTCGATAATTGGTTCATGGATCGCCATCAAGCAGGTCATTTGTAATTGCATTACGCGTACATGACATCGAGTGAAGACATTGCATCAGAAGATGGCCCCATACGGTACGAGTTACGCCTGCAAAAGCCTTCGCAAACTGCTATGCAGGACCACTCATTGTCAAATCGTGACGCGGACTGTCAGCCAAGCTGTACAAGGCCTACATAGCGCTCTATGTCTGTTTGGCTTCAAATGCTTTATTGCAGCCCTAAGGCGATTTATATCTCAGCGCGGCTGTCCTGACAAAATTTATAGTGACAACGAAACCAACTTCGTAGGAGCAAACAAGGAAATAGCATCAATGCATAAGATGCTCAAATCTCGGAAGGCAGTGGACGACATCATGAATTTCACATCACGAAGAGCATCACCTAGCACTTCATTTCTCTGGCAGCCCCTCACTTTGGAGGACTTTGGGAGGCAGCAGTCCAGTCCGTTAAATTTTACCTGACCATAGTCATAGGCAATGCGACACTCACGTTCGAAGAACTCTATACTCTGCTCGGTCAAGTGGAACATTGTTTAAATAGCCGTCTACTAGGTCCTTTTACAAGTGATCCCAACTATGTCGAACCTTTGACATCAAATCATTTCCTTATTCAACTCGCAAGAGCATTCATTCCACATCAACCACCTGCGAAGATGGAAATATGTTCAGAAGCTATGCAACGATTTGTGGACACGTTGGACAGACAAATACTTACGGCAATTCCACACACGGAACAAATGAGCTTCCTTTACCCCGGACATCATACTCGGAAGCTTGGTCTTCGTAAAAGCGGACAACACATCACCGGCTACGTGGCGTTTAGCATGCATCATTAAGTTGTACTCAGGCAAGGGTCATTACATCAGAGTAGTCACCCTTCAGAACCACCACGGGGATTTAAGTGGCCCATCAACAAATTGATTCTTCTTCCAGTATCCACGGAAATGAATGTTGACAGTTGACTAATGTGTCAAGGCGGGCGGCATGTTCGGGTATTTTCATACCTCAAACGACAATATTCAAAATTATATCAAGGTGACAGGCTTCTAATTTTCGGAGTCTCGGACAAATGTCAGTTTACAGGTTTCGTGTAGCGGACCTGAACGCAGCAAAGCGCTATCTCTCTGCGAATTAGGTCAAAGATGCCGAACAACCTTTTAATATGTAACGCTTAAATTATTATGTATATAATTTCTTCTGGCGTTATACTCCGAACGATAAAGATCAATGTTTGTGCGCTCAATAAATACTATTTTCGATTATCCAAAATTTAAATGTTTCGTTAGCATACATAGGTAACGACGCGAAGACAAGTTCATATAATTGGAAACCCTTACGTTTCATTATCAAGAAATGAGTGAAAAAAAAAAAATAAAAATAATGGTGACCGGTGGCGAATCGTCAACACCCGGAGAAAGAAACATTACTACGGAAACTCCGAAAACTTCGCTGAATTTCACACGTGAATTGTGGCCCGCCATTTTTGGAGTCGCAAGTCGAACTTTTGTTTTCCCAGATTGAAATACCTTCGGACATAACAAAATTATATTCAGACACGGCAAAATTTAACGCGGTAGTGGCATCCCTCGATACTACCATCCTAAAGCAAGTTGTGGATGTAGTAAAGCATCCACAGGTCGGAAACAAATATGAGGAGCTAAAAACGCAGTTGATTGCTCGATTTGCTGCGTCTTCTGAGCAGCAGCTACCGTAAGTGCTAATGGAGCTTGAATTGCGCGATCAAAAACCATCGCATCTATTTCGTCAGATGCAGAACATGGCAGGCTCTCAGCTACCAGAAGATGCTTTACGTGCCTTATGGTTGCGACATTACCAGTGCATGTACGCGCCATCATGTCCATGTCAACTGAAAGGGACATTACAAAACTACGTGAAATGGCAGACACATTGTCGAGGAATTCAACGCCGAACCAACTGTAATAGCATCGACATCAAAGCTCCTACTCCGAGGTCACATCCAGTTCTCGTGGAAATAATAAATCGACTTGACAGATTAGAAGTGAACGCAAGAAATCAAGATCCACATTCTAAAAATCGATTCCGTTCACATACTCGCCGGCGCCTAAGGTCTCAAACACGCACACGAAATCAAGGTGCAGATGAGAAAAATTGTATTTACTACCGGAAATTTGGGAAAAAGGCGAATAAATGCCGTCCGCCTTGGCAATTTTCTGAACAGGAAAACTAAAACCGCCATCGTTAAATGCGGTCAGCGATGACGTCCACTTAAATAAGAGCCACCTATTCGTAATCGAGAAGCAAACAGAGCTAAGATTCCTCGTGCATACAGGTGCAGAGGTATCGGTAGTTCCTAGCCAAGGCAAAACACGTCAGCACGTTCGGAGAACAGATCCTTTCGCTCGATTTTGGGCTGCGGAGGATTTTCAAATGGCGTTTTTGCATTGCTGCAGTATATCATCCGATACTCGGAGCTGATTTTCTACAACATTTCAGTTTGCTCGTTGACGTCAAGTGGAAGCGGGTGGTGGCTGGTAAGACAAATCTCGAAGCGGTCGAAACACTTTCAGATAAACCAGCAGATGCAATCATCACTGTGAATCGACAGATGCCATTTTACAACAATTTCCCGAGTTAACGACTCTGTGAAAACGCCACAAACCAAAAAGGCAATACTCCAACACCACATACTGACGAAAGGCCCGCGAATTGCGGAACGAGTTCGCCGATTACCGCAGAACAAATATCAATCCGCAAAGGCTGAGTTTGAATACGAGTACATGGTGGAAAATGGAATCTGTCGTCCTTCAAGTGGCCCACGGGCTAGTAGACTTCATTGAGTCCCGAAAAAGTCACGAAAATGGAGACCCTGTGGCGACTACAGGAAACTCAATGCAGTTACGATACCAAATCCATATCCAGTGGCAGGAATGGAAGATTTGAACCATAATCTGCACGGAAAGGCAATCTTTTCAATCAATTGCAGATAAGGATATCGAAAAGACAGCGGTCATCGCCTTTTGGACTCCGGAATGCAGCTCAAAGGTACATCGACATTGTTCTCTCTGGATTTAACTACTGTTTTGGATACCTGGATGGCATCCATATCGCATCCAGCTCGGAAGAGGAACATCTGATACATTTACAGAAAGTGTTCACTCGGTTAAAGGAACACGGCATCAAAATTAACGTCACCAAATGCAATTTCGGAAAAACCGAGATACGTTATTTGGGATTTCTGGTAAGCAGCGAAGGAATCAAGTCGCTGCCAGAAAAAGTTAAAGCGATACTGGAATGTGAAAAGCCAAAATGTATTCAAAGTCTACGAAGAATTTAGGCATGATCAATTTTTATCGGAAATTCCTAAAAAATGCCACAAAAGTACTTGGTCCGCTAAATAAATTCCTGCGCGATTCTCGGAAAAATGATAAAAGGCCTGTAAACTGGACGTGAACAACAATTAATGCCTTTCAAGACAGTAAAAAGTTGTTAGCAGTAGCTTGCATCAAACATCCAGTAAAGAATGCTCAGCTGGCTATAACAACGGACGCTTCGAATCTAGCAATGAGAGCAGTATTGGAACAGTTTGTCGACAGAATTTGGCTAGCACATAGATTTTATTCCAAAGAATTTTGCGACGCTCAACGAAACTACAGCGTCTACGATAGAGAATTGTTGGCGATCTATTCAGTTATCAAATATTTTCGAGACAGAGTAGAAGGACACCAATTCGTTATACGAACCGACTACAAGCCGCTGTGCAAGAAGTCATCAAAAGCATCACCATGCTTAATTCGAGAAATGGAGTATGTTTCCCAGCTCACGACGGACATACTCCATGTTAAAGGTGAAATAAATATTGTGGCAGGCAATCTTTCTCGATTTGATGCAGTTACCGCACATAAAGCACTCGATATAGCAGAGGTAGCAGCGGAACAACAAAATGATAGCGAAACATAATTGGATTTGCAGAAGGTACAGAAGAGTGGAAAGCATTTGCACTGTGACTTATCAACAGGTATCATACGACCCTATATACCACAATCACTTCGACGTCAAGCATTTCATTCTGTACACCGCCTGTCGCTCCCAAGTGGGAAACTTACCAGCCGTTTACTACGAGAAAAATTCGTTTGCCTAAAAATGCACAAGGATATTGCGAATTGGACAAAATCATGCATTCAGTGCCAACGCTCTAAAACTAGCCGACACGTCACGACCTTCCCATTAAAGTTAGCAGCACCTGATAAAAGATTCGACCATATACATCTCGATTTAGTTGGTCCATTGCAAGTCGTAAACAATATTAAATATGTCCTTACGATAATCAATCGTTTCTCACGATGGACGGAAGCGATACCAATCACCGAAATCACTGCCGACACAGTCACTACAAATGTCTACTATCATTGGGTTTCACGTTTCGGTACACCAAGGATTGTTACAACAGACTGCGGTAGCTAATTCGTATAAATCCTTTTTCGTTCGCTAACGGAAATAATAGGTTGTAAGCATATCAGAACGACGGCTTATCATCCTTCAGCAAATGGAATGGTAGAACGCTGTCATCGATCTTTATAGGCAGCACTCATGTATCATGAAGACGAAAACTCACCTCAAGCTCTGCCTACAGTTCTTCTTGGCCTTCGGTCTGCCTACAAAGAGGATATTAAACGCACTGCAGCGGAAATGGTATACGGTACCACACTCCGGCTTCTAGGAGATTTTGTTGAAGCCAAGGACAGTAGAAGTGATCAGACAGCACACCATCGACATAGCAGCATCTTTGTTCTCAAAAACTTAGCAACATGCAGTCACGTCTTTGTACGAGTTGACACGGCAAAAAAATCTTTGCAGCAGCCGTATGTTGGTCCATTTCTCGTACTTGAGCGAACCTCCGATAAAGTTTAGAAAATCCTTATGGACGGTAGGACATCGCAAATATCGATCGACAGGTTGAAACCGGCCTACATCTTAAACCCAGACATTGAAGAACCGACGCCATCACTGTTTCCCAACTATGAAAGCCGAAGACTTCCAATTACGAAAGCTCACAGGGGACCGAATCAAAACAAGCAATGAAGAGTCACATTCGATGTTGACACATCTAGAGGAGGAAGTATTGTAGCGGACCTGAAAGCAGCAAAGTGCCATCTCTCCGTGAATCAGGTCAAAGATGCCGAACAACTTTTTAATATGTATGGCTTAAATTATTATGTATATAATTTCTTCTGGCATTATACTCCGAACGATAAAGATCAATGTTTGTGCGCTCAATAAATATTTTTTTCGATTATCCAAAATTTAGATGTTTTGTTAGTATAGGTAACGACGCGAAGACAAGTTCCTATTTTCGCACTTTCGGAGCCTCAGGCAGACGTCAGACTTGAACCTATCCTATTGTTATCTTTTTTGGACTCACTGTACACATGTATCTTGTTACGAGCGGAACGTCAAAAAGAAATAATACGTACTTTCAAATCTAGAACCATCGGCCGTTTTTCTCGGTATAAATCCCCATCAGTAATATTTCTTGATCTAATTGATTCGCTATTATCCATTGGACGTAAAACGATCGAAATTCTCCTGTCGCAAAGAAGTAGCTAAAATTGTTGAGTCCCATAGAAGTAAGTTGCCCATCATACTTTCTTTATTCAGTGGCTGCAAATGGTTGACTTCATTTACTTTGTAGCTAAATTTTGGGATATATCCATTAACATTATTCACGTAGCTTTGTATGTATGGTTGTAATCTACATCATAAATGGCAATTTTTTTTTTATTTCTACCTTGTCTGTAGTAATCTAGGAGCTATGGCTCTAAAAGCAGCGCTGACACAGGCACACAGCACAAACTCAATTTAACAAGGAGTAACCATTCAGTCACCTTCCTCATCGCAACACTCGTTTTTTTTTCGCATGAAAAAATAAGTGAAAAAATTTCTTTTGTACTTAACACCCGGGAAACAAAATTCTAAAACTGTTTTAATGTGTAGTGATTTTATTTCAATATCTTTTGAATATAATTTAACTAATTGCGGTGTAACGCGGTATACAAATGCTTAGAACGAAACGGTTAACCCCTTTAATTATATGAACGATAAAATCATTGTATCATTTAAACCCCACAAAATTTGTCAAATTTTACCCATTCCAACCATAATATTAATTAAAAATTTTTTTGTTTGTCGGTAATTAACGCGTGCCTGTCCTATTCTTTCGATTTATTTCCCCCTTAATTACGCTTAATAATTATAAACATAAATTGCTTTCAATTGAAAACTTAATCGAATCTACAAAAAAGACGATTTAGAATTTTGAAAATAACCGAAATGAGTGTGCATTATCACCACCGCGTGTTCACCCATAGATGGCACTTCTATTTCCACATGGTACGAGCGAGGTTATTCCGTGTGTCTCGAACATTTTTTCAATGAACAGTTTCCCATAAACCGCTCCGTGCACAAGGCGGATACGATTAAGTGCTAGTGTAAGTGTCAGGTGAGAAGTGATTTGAATGGTTGGCGAGGGAGTTTTATTAGGAAAATCGTTTGTGGCAGAGATAACTTCTACCATCCTGTGGATGCACAGCGAAAGAAAAGAAGAAAAAAAAAAAGGAAAAACTTCACATATTGCTACTTTTTCTACGACAGTGCCTGTAAAAAAATGATAGCAGCTGCCAATATCGCCATGAGCCATCAGCATTAGGTCACGAAGTGTTGTGCAACAGGTGGTTGGAAGGCCGAGGTGAAGATCTTCATTGTACGGAGCGGCACATGTTGATTGGGAAACGGCGGGACCGTACTCCCTGTTTCTGGGAAAACACACCGTTTGGATGCAAAAAGGCGCATTGTGTATTCAAACATAGTTCAACAAAGAGTGATAAATCAACTGAAAAGAGATCCAGAAGAATTAGTCAAATCACTCAATCCATATAGTGACCAACGGATTGCATATAAAGAAGCTGATAACTTATCTAGAGAGACTAACAATTCGTGGAATGAAACATTCAAAAGCTTAAACGCTGAGAAAGTCGATAAACTTGTGAATAAAATTGAGACTCCAGACACCGCTGAAAACGAAATATTAAACATTAAAAGCAGTAGAATAAGTAGCAGCGAGCATTACCACGTTCGAAGACCATACGGTTGTGATATTCAAGGAAGTCTATATGTATTTACACTTTGATGGCTGAAGTTTTATACGATTTTATACACCCTTAGGATCTATTTTATGTCTTAATACTCGTGTGTTAATATTTGATATATGAACGCGATTCTTCACTACCAAAAATTCCAGGACTTGCTTACCTCCAAATCGTCAACGAGCGCTCGTCGTCGAGGGAAAGGTACTGTAAGTAACCTCTTAACATTTTTTTATTGAATTTTTAAAAAAATATCAAATATATATAAAAATTAATATTTATTCCACATAGAAAATTATATGAAATATATATACAAATTTAATTTATTAAACGATCAAGATGAAAAATGTAATAGGACGACAATCGTCATCCCAATGCATCCGTCTATTTAGACAAAAAAAAAAAAGAAGAATCGTCGTATAAAATCGTTTTTTTTTAAAGGAAATAATGATTAATTTCGTATAAATCCATGTAAAAATTTTTGAAACATAATGTATGTAGGGTGAAAGAGTGGCATCTACAAGAGCTAACCACAATAATTATAATAATACAGGAAATTGGAGTAAAATGAATTTTCTTCTAATGTTAACCTTCTTTTAATATCAATTTCCCTCTTTCGATGGTTAAATGCTTTTCAATATGGTGTTGTAAATTGCTGTGCTGATTGCCATAGAAAAATCATACTGTGGAGATATATCAATTTCATTACATTAACGTTGTTCGAATAAAAACAAAATGATGAATTGTTAAACGTAAAATCGGTCTTTCCCTTCCGGTTTTTTTTCAATCGAGTATAGGACCCGGTACGGTGGCAGGCTTCCACCCCAAAATATGAGCCAGCCACCGGGTACAAATTAATCCTTTTTGTTTCAGGTGACTTCATGGGTTGAGTGGCCCAAGCAAAGTGCCTTTTTATGGCATAGAGTTATGCAATTCAATTGTATAATTCTAAGACATAAATTGGTCACCGGGGTACTCCCCTTCTGATGGGAAAGTTCATATAATTCAAGTTGTATGAGTTTTCCACTCAGAAGAGGAATACCTGGCCACTTCAACAAGTTAACATTGGATTTATTCCGGTTGGGTGGGTATGAAGGGGCTCCACCACCACCCGGGTGCCCCTCTTTCATTTGTGGGCCCTGAATTTATTTGGGTAAAGACGAGGTTACCCCAAGCTCGCCTTTCTTCTCAGGTTCCTCTTGTTCTAGTAACAAGTATGTCTCCTTCGTGGAGGTTATCTACAATGTTGCGACTTCGGTCGTCTTCTTTGATCTCTGCAAGCAATTCGTGAATGCGAAATGTGTTGTAGTGAGTCCTCGTGCTGGGGAAACGAACCCGCCCCACGACACCGCAATGCTAGCCTGCCAGCGCATTCACGCGTCTCCAGACGAGGGCATTCTCGGCAGGAACCAACACCTTCCTCTGCCGAGGCAGCAGAACATCGCTGCGGTCCTTCACGGACTTTATTGAAACTCATTATTCACTACATGTCGCCCTTGAAATTTTATTATATTTCAGAAAATCGTTCAGTTTTAGCGCAGTTGAATTGGGCAGTGATTTATTATTTGCAATAATTACGCTAATTCTTGTTTTAAACTTCTTTGCTGGCGCTTGTCGTTTTGCACATCACATGCAGCTTTAACCCTTTTTGAGAAGATCTCTCGAGCGGTTTGCCTAGGCGGACTGCTCGATTACTACAAGCGGTATCTTGAGCGGATCTTATATCGCATTAGCGAATCTGTCTGGCCATTCAACAGAACGAAAATTAAAAAAAAACCAAAATTAACTCATTTGGTGGGAGAACTACAAGACCGGATAAGGAATGTCAGGGAATATTGATTGACAAATCTTCTCGGATGAAGCTATTCCCTTGCTTAAATATCCAACCTACACTGAAAAGGCAGGCACATACATACAAATTAAAATTGTAACGAGTCATACACTCCAAAATCCATCAAAATACGAAAGAATTAGTTTTAAAGGAGCACGAACACTCCTTCGATTTGATGGCAACTTTCTTAATGTTCAGTGGGGTATACGCGGACGGGTATGGTCATTAGGTGAAGTTTAAATGAAATAGGATATTGTCCTTTATTTCGCAAAACAAATTTATCCTCAAATAGGGAATAATAAGGGTTTTAATTTTTCAAGTGCTGTTTCTAAGAGTTGGGCAATCTTGTAACATCCCCGCTTACAGCCGATGCCTAGGCCACTCGAAGCTATATCAAAGGCCATCCAGAAATAGGCGTGGTCTTTTCAGAAACATCCACAACTTCCTCCTACATGTTCGCTGAATTCTGCACACCAATTTTCGGGAAAGCCGAAAATGTATTTATACCTAATAGCACGCATCGCAATCCACTGATACGCACGAACCAAATGAAACATTTTGCATTCCCAAGCTGTTGACGCCATTGTCGCCAAATAGATAGAAGTAGTCTGTCGTCGGCCAGCCCACCTTTTGAAAATACTTTCCCCGAATTCCTGCATTCATACTCTCGGGCAAACCAGCACTCAGCGCCAACGCAGGGATCTCTGTATAAAATGGATTCAATCAAAAAAGTTTACACGCATCACACTATGGAGCTGGGAAGCTGTGACTGCGAGATAACAAGGAAAGAATCTTTACGCAGTGACAACTTGCATTCGCGCCTGGCGCATTTGCAGTTGGATTATCTGGGAAAGTAGTGTAGTTAAATTTAGTAAAGTATTTTAATGACTTTGATGAATTTCAGTTATTTTCGATGGCAAACAATGCTGCCAAAGAAGAGGCGCCACGCCATTCAGACGAAATTGATGTCACCTACTTCGTGGGTTTGGAATGCGCGGAATGTGCTTCAATATATTATGCATTTCATCCAGTTCTTGTAGCTGTCAGTAGATTTGTTTGTTGCTCGGTTGAGTTGTTGCCTGCTCATAAGTCAATCGTCGAGGACATTGGTGTTGGCGGTTTTTCGGGAAAAATAACATTGTTTCTGCGACTCCGCTTGCGTTGGACTCCTCTTTTAGCACTCTTCGTCAGGTGATAGTTCGCTAAAAATGTTATTTATGGGCGAGTATTTTAGGCTCAATGCTGATCAAGTATTTCTGGTTATCACGGACGGAAATAGAATTTTATTTAAATGATTCATTCGAATTTGTGGCATCAATCTATTTCGTAACCGCTCGCTTTTCCGCATTGTGCCATCTGCACGAGCGACCACAAATAGAGCACGACCCATTATTATGCGAACTAAATGGAGTGTCCTTAATTGGGGCTCAGAAAATTCGTATTCTACGTTTGATTTCGATTTTAACGGTACCAAGTAACCAAAAACAAATCGCTCATAGCAACTTTGCCTCGACAGTTCAATTACAAAAAAAAAATAACTACTGGTTAACTACTTCTAAAAGATCAATTCATCTATGACCACGTGTCGACCTAAACGTAAAAAACGGCACTTACGCAACTTATCTCCCCATGTCCCGCACAGTAGCAGCCCATAAAAAAGGATTAACCATTTAAGCGTGACACCCTGGATGTAAACAGTATTTAAGGCGCCATTGAACGATTCAAAAAACCGATTAAGGTCTGGTCCAAAAGAAACGACTGAATAAGACGCAACGGAATGCTACTGGCTATTGATCTTCCCGGATGTAACCAAGTGTTGGAGTAGAGCGATTAGATCTAGAATGATAGCACGAGGCTACCGTTGGAAACGTGACCAACACTTAGGACCTAAACTAAACGGTTCATAGACGTTAAGATTCGAATTGGCTTTTCTTGAGTTCATATCGCGGCTGGAAGGTAGTCAGATCCGGTACAAAGACAATTAATTGAACCCATAGTGGCAAATGATTCGGATAACAAAACGATAAGCAACAAGCATTTAAAAAAAACCCATCAGCGTTCTCCCCATGTGCGAATGTCTTCGCTCCGCAAAAGAAAACAGTTGCAATTAATCTTGTGGCTTAATGTGGCGCTATCGACAGAAGAACTTCTTCAGATACAAAAGCAGATGGTGTCGGATTAAGATGCTCGGCATCCGTGCCCCGTGGCTACTGGTTATAAACTTTAACTTACAGCGATAGAGCCAGGCATGCAATGTTGTGACTGCTACGCAGATTCACGCAAGCTCAGACGCAGACCAGGATTAAAGTGTTGATCAGGTTCATTCTCGTTTTGCATTTCAAAAAATTATACAAAGTTCGAGATTTCATTTTAAATGGGAAATGGCATGGCGCCTAGCTTTAATGGGAAAATAACTTGCCGATGACGGAATTATCGTGGTATGCTTATCCGCACAAAAAATTAATGTTAATGCGTGCCGAGAGGAATAAATGCCATCTTCGTCTTAATCTTGTAAATAATTGACCATATACCACAACTGAGGCGACGATAATATCAGAATATGTTGTTTATGGGGTGGTACCATGCCTGATTACCGATTTCAGTTAAGAACTCATACTATGTAAATCAGATAATAGCTTCAGGACGCCGTTATGCTGATTAATTCTGGGAATTTCTTATTTTGGTTTTTGTGGGTTATGATGAATGGGGACTATGTTTTGAATAGTAGGCACGCATGAACCAAATTTAATCAGTTTATAAATATTTTTTACGCATTCAGGAAACGGTTTTTAAGTTTGACTTTCATCAGCTTCTATTTGTTATAGTTCTGGAACGGCCCAGTAAGTAGTTACATATTGTTTCGAAATTATATTATGTATTCATTCTCAAAATTGTTAAAATTTTTTCCATAGCCCAATTATGAATAAAACGAATAGTTATCAAACACTAGACTTCCATGTCAACTTAATTATGCCGCATTGAAAATATGGCATCAAGATAAAAGTCAGAGTCAAATACGCTTTATTTCATCAATCACAAAATTTGTTAAAACAAAAAACAAATTTCAAAACGTAAAAAATAATCAAAAACTTTAGGCCCACTAGGTACTCTAAATTTAAACAATATAGAAATTTAGAATCAATATCTTATTTTGATCGAAATAGAATTATAACACATTATCAATTAATTGGAAAAAGGGGAAAAATCAACTAACTCTATTAATAATTACATGTCATACAAAGGAAATAACGGAATAAAGACCTTACATCTAACATATTGTATTTTAACTTCGCCGCTGGGGGAATGCTGGCCGACAGAAGTACTCTTGGAGGTTAGCATTCTTTGGGGAGTTCCGCCCCACGTACCCGAGAAAATTCCCGCAGAGGGAACGCCGGTCGACAGGAGTATTCTGGCAGGCTAGAATTCTTTGAGGAGTGCCGCCCCCATGAACTCGAGGATATGAGAGTTACCGTGAGGCTCCCTCCTGGGATGACAGGTAATGACCCTGATCGAATCTGGACTACGCTTTGAACAACGAACTGGAATTGGTGCTTTGGGCTGACAGATATGATGGTTTGGACCCAGTTGCTTTGCACGGTAGCGCTAAGGTGACACTAGTGCGTGAATGGCTTCAATTCAACTATCATACCGTCTCCGTCCCGGTAAAACCTTGGCAGGCCTCGGAGTGAGTTTGAAGTTCGCACCATTGGGTTGGTGGTGTAAGTTTGGTTGAGACGGACTTCCGATAAGCGCTGGTCTGGCTCTAAGCACTTGTCCTCATAAGGGCTTGTGCCAACCCTCGCATGGCCTCCCTGCTTTGCAAAGATAACTATGAGGCCAAAAAGGCGACTACACACACGAACGGAGATAGCGGCTCCGAGGGGGATCCAATAAAACTGGAGCAACCACAAAGCCTAAAAAAAGATTACAAACCCAAAAAAGAAAGCGAAAATACCATCAATGACGACGTAACAAGCAGGTGCAGCCACAATGTTTATAGCACATCGGGAGTGGCACTAACGATGACAAAAACGATTATGAATACAATAACAGTGAGGATGGATGAAAAATGGAGATTAACAGACAGTCTTGTCCAGACTGAGATTCCTGCGGCGTCGAGCGCAGTGAAAAAATGATGCGAAAGCCAGAGCGTCCTGAAAAAGAAAAGCCAGAAACTCTGCAGGATGCGTCAGACATTCGAGCGGTGGAGGAATACATAAAGAACATCAAGAATTTGATGGTCACTGCTGCAATCGCTACGAAGGCGATTGAAGCAAGGGTCGTAAACCCGACATAATAAAGAACCATTCTGAAGTCAACGAGGAGATTCCGGCAGGAAAAGATAGGAGTAAACAGACAAATAAAGCGACGTTGTGTGATTTTATCGCCAGCGTCGAAAATGTGGCGGAAGACTGAGCTCGGAAACGGAAGCCGATAACCTCTTCAAAGGACAATGGTTACAAAGAACAATTACCGCCTAGCGACATGCAAAAGTAAGGCTATTCCGAAAAGCGGAAGATGTTCTAAAAAGAACACAATCTGCATGTGACTCGCCAAAAACGACGCAGCAAAGAGTGGTTTCCTTGAACAGTAAAGATTGGTTTCCTTGAACTAGAGGAGCTCCTAGTCTGCATAGGGTATTATCGAAGGAGCTGTTTAAAGGCCGTAGAGGACCAGAAGAGCAGAAGGCTAAAGAATTGCTATTGGCTTAATCTCAAGGGCACGTGCAGATAGATCGAAAATCAAACATCAATAAAAGAATGGCATCTAGCTGAATCGAAGGAGATCGGGCTAAAAGAAGGAAGAAAGAGGTACTTGATGGGCGTGGATTACCAGATCAAGGGTTTTAGATAGTACTGACAAAAGGAGCGAAGAAAGCCGCAAAGAAGCTCCTTCAAAAAGTGCCAGAAAATAAAGTTCACATGGGAAGCCCAACAAGAAAAAAGACCTGATCTGAAACAGGAGAGAAAGAAGTCCCGACGAAGACCCTGGCAACAGGTACAACTCTTAAAACCCCAAGATGGTCCATCCTACGCGGAGGCGTTGTGAGATATCAGGGGAAACGTAAGGCCCGAAGACACCAACATTACCATTAAAGCAGTACGACCAACATGGTCGGGCCACATGCTGGTCGAATTTGGAGCAGAGGTCGACATTACAGGAGCATTTTGCGATGCAGTAAGGAAACTATAACCTCGCTCGAGCTGACGGAAACGATTGAAATAAGAGACATTGACTGCGTGGAGGATCTGGCCGAGGTAGAAGAGGCCATCAAAAGGGAGTTCCCTAGCGTGGGCAGGATCAAAGCGAGGCTGACACCAGAAAACCATAGGGGACAACGCATGGCCATCATTGACTTGATCGAAAAGGACGCTGGACAATTTCTGAACAAGGGCAAAGTAAGAAACGGGTGGGTTGTCTTCAGAATACGGCAAAGAGCAGCGCCTCTTCAATGCTTCAAATGCCTTGGCTATGGTCCCACCGCATAAGTATGCAAAGTACCCGATAGGAGTTCCCTATGTTATAAATGCGGTGAAATGGGACATAAAAGAAAAGAGTGTACGAAGGAGGCACCATGTATTCTCTGCGGGGATGCTGATTCAAAACCTGATTTCGGACACGTCTTAGGCTCAGAAAAATGCCGGGTTTTCCAGGAAGCCCTAGCCAAGGCAAAATTAGAACTGCGATTACCCTCATCCTGCAGCTAAACCTACACCGCAGTTCAACTGCCCCAAATCTGTTTGAGCAGTTTGCGAGGGATATGAAAGCCGACTTTTTGCTGCTGAGTGAGCAACACCATGATAAAAGTTCGGCATCATGGTATCCTGATGAAACTCGTACTGCCACCATCTGGGTTCGAAATAATGATTTCCAGGTGGAGAGCTGTGAACGGGGGATTGTTTCATGTGAGTTCGGTGCTCAGTGACCACCTTCTTTAGTCTGTACCCAACGCCTAACAAATCGATATCATCTTTCCAAGCCAAGTTTAATACTCTGGAGGGCACTGTCTCAAACGCAGAGGGCAAAGTGCTCGTTGGGGGAGACTTCAACGCTAAAGCAATCGAATGGGGCATGCCTCAAACGGACCCCGCGGGGAAAACGAATCCTGGAAATGGCGGTCAGGACGGCCCTTGTCGTACTAAACTCCGGAAATACGCCGACTTTCCACCGTATTGGCTGTGAGGGAACCATACCGGACGAGACATTCGCCTCGGAGCCAGTGATCATCAATGCATTCTACTTGAGATCTGTGATGTTGTCTTCCGACGTCCGTTCTCTCGGCTTTCTACAACTGGATGGAACATCGGAAGGATGGATGTCGAGAGGTTCGTCGAGGTGCTCACAGCAGGTGAGCCGCTGCAAGGAGCTTCAGAGGGGACAGAAGAACTGGCAGCTCAAGACGTGGTGAACTCTACTATGAGCATCATTACGACTGCTTGCTGCGCTTCTATACCCCGTCGAAAACCACGGCACGGTAAGCCCCAGTATACTGGTGGTCAACTGAAATCGCTGAAAAGAGAAGGAAGTGCCACAAGCTTCGACGTGAGGCTCAACGGGCGCGGAACCGTGACGAGGCATGCAACTGGGTGGCAGCATATAAGTTGGCCAGGTAATGCCTTCGCAAATTGATCAACAGTAGCAAGGCTCGCTGCTGGCAAGGCCTAGTGGACAATGTGAGCAAGGTTCCGTGGGGATTTGGCTACAAGCTAGTTATGCGGAAGCTTGGGGCCCTACGGAAGCCTTGTATACATGACCCGGAAAAGATGGACGCGATATTGCGGGGACTCTTCCCCACCCATCCCGTCGGTGTTGACGCTGTCCATGGTGAAACAGCAGTCGAGTGTCCACTCTTCACACAGCCGGAACTGGAAGAGGCAGTCCGCTCATTGAAAGCAAGGAAGGCTCCAGGTCCAGATGGTGTTCCGGCTGAGGTGTTGCGGCTCGTCCGTCACCATTGTCCTGACTTGCTGCTCAGCACATTCAACGCTTGTACAATGGAAGGTGGCGAGGCTCGTGCTGATCAGCAAGGGGAAGGGAAATCCCAAATCGCCGTGTTCATACCGCCGGTTATGAATGCTAGACACGGCTGGGAAAGCGCTAGAGAAACTCATCAAGGGATGACTCACTGACGCGATTCGTGCTGCTGGGGATGTATCCCCTCGATAGTACAGCTTTAGAGCAGGACGCTCTACCATTGATGCGATTGCAGAGGTGGTGAACGCGGTCCAAAGGGCAGAGGCATATAGTCGCACCAAGCGATGGGTCGTCCCGTTGATGACACTTGACGTCAGGAACGCCTTCAACTCCGCTAGATGGGTGGATATTCTGGAAACGCTGGAAAACTCTTTTCAAGTTCCAGAATATCTAATGCGGCTTTTGAGGAACTACCTTAAGGACCGAAGCCTGCTCTACGACACGACACAGGGCCAACGAAGGATGGAAATCACATCGGGTGTTGCCCAGGGACCTATCCTTGGTCCTGAGACTTGAGATGCCAGATGAGTCACGCTTGGTCGGCTATGCGGATGATGTTGCGCCTCTAGTCACTGAACGCACCGTTGAACAAGCGTCAAGTGAAGGACTGGATGACTGCTCACGGGTACAGTTTAGCACTGGAGAAAACCGAAGTGGTCATCTTGACAAAAAAGAGAATCCCTAGAGCAAGGTTGATCAGTATTGGAGACATACAAATCGAATCGAAGCCAGCGGTGAGGTACCTGAGGCTACTGATCGACTCGAAGATGAGTTTCTCTGAGCAAATTAGGGCAGCGGCTGAGAAGGCTGCTTCGGGAATATCGGCTTTGAGTCGACTTATGGCCAACGTAGGGGGACCCAGCCCGTCAAGAAGACGCCTCTTGATGAGTGCTGTAGGGTCTATGCTATTGTACGGAGCAGAGATATGGGGCGACCCTCTCAGCAAGGAGGTTTACCTAAAACGTTTGGCACAGGTACAGAGAAGAGGAGCACTGAGAATTGCATCTTCGTATCCGACAGTCTCTGATCCGGGGTTGAGAGTTATTGCAGGCGTGATAACTGTCGCCCTCTTGCTAGAGAGCGCCGCGCTATTTACCTGCGCCGAAATGAGGATGCGAGGGAGATGGTTTCCGCGAGGAGAGACAACGCTCGCTCAACGATTGGCAGCAGTCTTGAGTCAATTGCACGAATGGAAGATGGACTGCGCGCCTCATCCCAGATGTGAAACCGTGGCTAAATCGAAGGCATGGTGAGACTGACTTCTATCTGACCCAGCTTTTTAGCGGGCGTGGGTGTTTTCAGTCTTACCTGCACAAGATTCGTAAGCCACGGTCCCCCGATTGTCGGTTTTTCCCAGGAGAGGAGGAGAGGAGGCCTGCCACACATTTTTCGCGTGAACGAAATGGGTCAGGCTGCGAAAGGAACTCTACAGGGAGACGGGAGAGCTCACCCCGGATAATATAGTTGCGGTGATCCTCGAATCAGTTTACAAATGGAACCAGGTGGCACATTATTCTCGGGCAGTCCTGAAATATAAAAGGGACTCACAGCAATCGGGGACGTTGGGGCTGGCACTTCCTCTTCCCCTCTTCCCTCCCGCTAGGAAAGAGATCCCGGAGAGATCACGGCGTAACAAAACGAGACCTGGCCCTAAGTAATGTGTCAAACGAATGGCCATTGGTGGCGACAATGGATGGCCATTAGTGGGTATTCAGGGATCATGGGTAACTCCATAGTCGTTCAGCGGAAGCCATGCTTGATCCTAGCACTGATTCATCCGATATGCAATGTATTGAAAAGGTGACGATAGTTTGAAGTGTAGCGAAAAAATTGGTATGTTCACAGAGAATAGTTAGGTAAGTGTTACGGAAACCAGCAGAGGTCAGAACTGCTATCTGTAGAGATTAATAAAGTTCAAATATTGAGAATCGATAATATGTTATGATAGTGACAAAGATACAATTGATGATATGAGATCATCATAGAATGGTTTGATAAAATTGATAATACCAAAAATGTGTCTAGAAACACGAAAAATCTCACAAATGTTATATTGATAGAATGATGAAAGTAGAATTGTTAACGGTAAATAGTTAAGTAAGTCATTTCTGTTTATAAAATGTATTACATTTTAGAATGATTGATTAATTTTCCAGATATACATTATCTTACCCTTAGCCAATATGGCCAAGTATATATTAATAACAAAACCGAAGGTGGCCAAACCAATTTAAAATGGATTGAGGGGATGGGTCAAATACAGGGTCACACTTTGATTGTTATTTAATTACAGCTTAGAATTGTCGTCTTAATGTGGATAATTTCAGGACATATAGTGAGTATATAGAGTAGTGAATTTAATGTAAAGTGAATATATATTTGAAGTAGATCTGATTGATATTGTTTTTCATGACTAATTTTTTGATTGGATGTTGTTTAAATTTAGAGTGCCATGTGGGATATTAAGTCCTTGAGTACTTAATGTTTTAAAATCTGCTTTATGCCTTTATAAAATTTATAATAATTAAATCAATAAAACGCATTTAAATTTGAAAAAAAAACAAACAATTTTCAAAAAATGATTATTGACATGTAGGGATAAATGTGAGATATGACTACAGGCAATTTAATAGATTTTAATGCGGTCACTATAAAATTTTGTTGGTACATCGTTTTTGTAATATGCGACAAAACTAAAAAAGGGGCTTTTGAGTCATCTCACATTTCAGATTTCAATCATTTTATGTTTTATATCTTCGAAAAGGGACATATAATGATAGAGGTGAATTTGATTTTGTTGCGGGGGATTGGATAAGCTTTAATTTTAATAATTTGACAATTTTCATCTACGAATCATTGTCTCCGGGTATTTACCAAAAGCTGAAAAGGGAACCTTT
This sequence comes from Odontomyia ornata, assembly GCA_963969285.1. Lineage (NCBI taxonomy): Eukaryota > Metazoa > Arthropoda > Insecta > Diptera > Stratiomyidae > Odontomyia > Odontomyia ornata. The sequence goes on from OZ017741.1 coordinate 313,098,526, forward strand.
GAGCCTTCCCCATCTCCTCATGCAAACAGAGGGGACTTTATTAGGCATTGGTCAACCGCCTTCTCCTACACATTTTTGAAGCTTAGGGAACTCTAACTAAATGATGACTTCATTTTGGCGGGTATGGTTGAAAAGTTGTCTAAATTAACGATGGCATTGTTAAGGCGTTCACAGGATATATGTATTTTTCAATTAAAAGATTACAACTCATCCGACCCGATGTGCTATTTTGGACTCAACCAGTTATACATATTATGCAATGCTTATTGCCAGCAGGCTATAGTACGTTCGCATTTCAGCAGGGAAGAGATAAATGAAAGCAATGATTTAAATTGTAATGAAAGCTATGCAAAGAAATTTTTATTTTGAAACCAAATTGCGATAAAAAATATTTGAGTAAAGAAATATAAATGAAGAAAGGTATTATAGATAGCTGTGATCAAAAATAATAAAATGTAATGCTTGAACTCAAGGGCGAATACATTTCCATACACGAAGATACCTGTTCAACCTTCCTCGGAAATAAATATGAAATCGAAGCATCCTAGAAAAAATAACGAAGCCTATACTGACCAGCCATTTCACATAGAAATCAATTCTGAATTAAATTTAAATCGATCAGAATAGACTTTAAAGCATATGGAAGAACTCAAACAATTTCTTATCTACAAACTCCTCCTACAACAATGCATTCCAAGTGCAAGCAAAGAAAATTTCGTGGAAAGGGCACGCACGACTCGCTTATCATTCGCGAAAAAGCTTGAGGATCGTCATTATCACGACATTCTCTGGTCTAGTGCATCATAGTTGATTCTGAGCTGATATGGTGTATCTTCCGAGGAAAGTACACATGTGTATGCGCTTCAAGACTCCCTAGATATTTTCACATATGAAAGATCAGTATTCAACATCCAATCGTGCGGTATCGCATCAGAGCTTGGCCGGGTCTAAATTTTCGAATAAAATCTCGTCCGTGGATGCTGGGACTCTGAATATTCTCACAGTCGGATTGTGGCCGTGCTGGAATATAGTCAGAAAGATGTCAGAACTGTACTCTAGGAATCTTCAGCATTCTGCTAGTACCCAGTGGTAGATCTGGATGAAATTTAATTAATCCAAGTGACCAAGTCAGCGAAAACGATTCTAGCATAATAGGATGCTTCATACCTTCTACAAACTAAAGATTTTCTTTTGATAACAGTGAAAAAGGTAGTTTCGAGATTTTAGCCTGAGCAGTTACGATCCTCGGGTGCGTTTCTGAGTGTTTTAACGATCGTCTCACCTACCAATCCGAAAGGGTTGTAGGCAGTGTGTGTTTCGTGCGGTATTCAGACGGGATTAGTTGCTTCTAATCCTTTGGTGGAGAGTGTAGCGCAGTGAACGTCCTTTTTAAGTGCTCGGATTTGAGTTGTAAATCGTACGTATTCCCTCGCTTCCGGTTCCTTTGCAACAGAACCGAAAATGGCTTCGCTCGTCTACGCGGTGTGGAGTATAACAAACGTTGCCTCGATGCATTGTGCGGTTCGTCCTGAGATCTCGCCGTGCACCTGTGAGCCGATCTTTATGACCAACACGGTCGACCTCTTTTGTGAAGGGGTCGACTCCTTTCATCAGATTGTCGACGCCCTCTCCGACAAATTCACCCCCAACATTAGTATAAGTTTGAGAATTTCACACTCACAGCTGGAGGACTTGGAGATGCGCTCGTTTGGCGAAATGAATTTGAATCTGAAGAAGCTGAGGTTGATATCGAACAATATGAGGTAAGTTGAACTATCAGCCCTTAAGCGGGGCAATTGTCAGATTTCGAGGACTTTGAATCTTGATTACGTGCTCATACATGAGTTGTCGAGAAGTGAAAATTGTTTTTGAAATTAGTTGGCATCAAATGAATATTTGAAAAAAGATTACTCGGCGAGCAATCAAGTCGGTCAAAGGTTAATAAATGCCTCGTTCAGCGATAAGTCTCAGTAAAGCTCATATTTGGAATGTCCCAGACTGGCGACAATGGTCGTAAATTTAAGTACCAGGATGGAGCCGCTAAATGACGCCAACAAAAAGCCAAGTAAGCCACATGCCATTATCGGTTTTTGAAAATCGATTATGAGTGGTAGTGTCGTTTAGTTGGAAAAAACGAGTACAAAAGAAGTGAGGATGGGTAAGCGATTCGTTATGTAGCTCAACTTTTTTGCAAGAGCTTACTCATATATATGGTAACTGTGATTTACAGATAGAAAATTCAACGAAGTACCTCGGAAATATCCCCAAACTAGTCATGGGTCTTATTTTCGTGAATTGGTTTTCTTGGGAAATCGTCCGATGCTTCTCATTTTTGCTCACGTTTGCAAAACATCAAGAGCTGATATGCAATGACGTCTTTGACTGTTCTGGTATAACCAGTATAAACAAGCACAGCTGGTTAGATCCTTCGAAATGATATGCTTTGAAAAACATAAGACGCAGTGCGTTCTAAATTATTATTCGTTAAAGTTGATTTTTCTTCAGTTTCAGCCGTTAGTAGAGTTTGGAGTCACCAAGGCAAGCAGATGCGAGATATTTGTAGTTGATTGAATTGCAGCCAAATGTATTTAATTACCTTTTTTTGTAAATTTTGCTTTATTTTTGTTATAAATAGGAGCAATTCGGCGATCAGAATATTTAGTTTAGTTTCTACTTATCGCAAAACAACATATAATTTTACCTTAATTACGTTTTCCGACCGATAGACTATTCAATGAACAATGAGTAACATAAGAATGACTGTTTATATACATACGAGTATATGCAGAAGTCCCCAACCAATTGATTTTCATTGATGATATTTTCGACAAACAGCGAAGCTTTTGTAAATTGCAACATCCTGATTTCGTATTAATGAAAACATCTCTTCGCAACTATCATACACAATGTGCGTGTTTACAATTGTTGACCCATGTCCATCCATTACACTTAATTACTCTTAATAGAGCGGTTTCTGCCGCAAATCGTCAGCTAATCTTTTCCAGATAAACCCGAGTGTGCCGCGAAAAGGAAAAAGTATTAAAAAAATCAAATGATTACGGGAAAACTTTCCTACTGTCTAATGATCAATCACTGTTTAAACGCATGGATGATTTAGTTCTCTAAATCATATTATTCGCGTGCCGGGAATCAATGAAATGAGTTACAAAAAAAGGGAACTCACTTTGACCATTCCATTTTGTGATTTCCACAAAGATATAATAAATAAAAAAATAACAGATTACGTCCTGATTTCTGATAAAGTTGACATTGGTCAGAAGAGTTTCGATTGTAAAGATGGTCAAGAGTTGCCATCCGGGTATTTTTTTATGTCTTTAATTTTGATTAGCAGTTTATTACTTTTATCACAATACTATAATATACGTCATTTCCTTTCAAATTTTCGATGGTTCAAATCAATGTGAAAATGAACGATACCCAGAACTGATTCGGTGCGATCAATGCTTCATTATTGAATGCTACATTCACTTAGTCTTTTAGTTCTCTTCAATTTCACCCTTCTTATGAGAAGGTAACTCTGATCTGTATTTTACATTTTATCTTGTCATAAGCACTGTACTCGTTAGGACGTACGTAATTTGTAAATTAGCGAAAATTAAAAACAAATTTTCCGCCGCACACTCACGAGACGTGGTCAAACACAATTACGGACAATTAAGACTGTTCCGAGCAGTCTATTCATTTGCGCAGCTTGCTGGACTTCAGGGTAAAAACTATCTAGTACTGCTGGTGGATACAAAGTTTAATTTTTGTTTTGTTTCGCAGAAATCTCTGATAAGAATTCAAACAACAACAAAGAGCTTATCTGACGGTTCTGTGTAGAAGAGATGCATTAAAATGAAACAAAATTGAGGATAAGAAAACGCTATTATCTTACAGTTCGCAGAATCGTCCATTGTGAATTGACTAAAAGAGAATTTTGCCGCAAAGGCTACTTATCTATCAAAAGTTCAATGTTGAGAGGGATTGGATGCATCAGTTACAATCGGTTGAATCTAATACATAACTTATTGAATTTGCTAATCAAATTCGTATTCGCTTGAATATTGCTTGGTTACTTGGAAATGATTTATAAATTTGAATATTTTTGTGAGCTTTCTTGTAGAAGATTTGTAAATATGAGTTAGTTACATTTACAAATCTTCTAAACAAGTATTCATTTTGAAGAATTATCCGATTTCTGTATATATAAAATACATGTAGAGTTTGTCATTAAGTTGTTTGTATTGTTATCGTTTCGTTATTCCTAAACGATGTCTTATAGGTATATAAATGCCTTTAATCTGCACGCTAAACGCAAAAATGTTAGATAACTTGTCTAAATTAATGAATTAAATTAATCATCTTTTAGCTATAGATATGACACATGTTCAACGATGTTTAACTAAAGTTAATTATCATCTGTATGGTATATTTATTCTTCTTCTTCTTCGTAGCACTACAGCCCCTCTCGGGCCTTTGCTTCTTGCAAATAGCGCCTCTAACTGTCTCGCTCCATTGACCGCGTCCTCCAATTTCGAAATCCAAGCAGCGATGAACTGTCTTCGTCGACCAAGTCAGACCAGCATTTCTTCGGTTTACCCACTGGTCCCCGGCCTTCAGTTCTCCTAATGAATACCTTTTCGGGTATCCGTTGTTCGTCCATACGATTCATCAGGCCAGCCCATTGCACTTCCACTGTCTTACAATCGTTGAGACCTCCGGTTCGTCAAAAATTTCATACAGCTCATGGTTGTATCGGATTCACCATTGGTCCCCGTGTAACTTCGCTCCGATTATTCGCCTCAAGACCCATCGCTGAAAGGCGTTCAATATGTTTGTGCATGCTTGGGTTAGGGTCCATGTTTCACACCCATAGCAAAACACAGGTCTTATCACAAATTTGTATACTTGGGGCTTTGTTTTCTTATGTATGCAACTGGTCTTCAAGGTTGTCAAAACTGAATAATATATTTTATTTGCGAGGTGTATGCTTTGGTTTATTTCGTCTCTTTCATTACCGGTTCTCGTTATTTTGGCACTTAAATACGCAAATTCGCTCACATTTTCGACACTGTACTCGCCAAGTATGATATTTTGTGCATTTGAGGTATTTTTTCTCGACTACCTCATGAGCTTTGTTTTATTTTCATTGATTTGTAGCCCTACTAGTTTTGCTTCGCTGTCCAGTTTCAGGAAGAGTTCTTTGGCAGTTGTAAATGACCGTGACAAAATGTTGATGTCATCCGCATAGGCTACTACTTGGCTCGATTTGTATAGTAATGTACCTCGTGCATCAACAGGTAGCTTACTTATGAAATACTCCAGAGATAAATTGAATAGCAATAGGGCCAGCCCATTTCCCTGCTTTAGTCCATATTTGTGTCAAAGGCATCGGTGAGTTCGTTTTTGATGCGGACTTGGGGAGGTTGTAGACGCTATTGGCATTTTGGTAAGACGGACTAGTTTGGCTGGGATGCCAAAGCAAAGTATTATTTGGTACAGTACGTTACGATCAATACTGTCGTATACTTGCTTAAAGTCAACGAAATTTTGGGGTACGTCTATGTTGAACTCACAGTGTTTCTCAAAGAGCTGTTTGACAGTGAATAATTGGACTTTTCTCGATCTATTAATACTATTGACGTATGGTCTGATTTTATTTTCCAAGATCTTTAACATATTTTGTATGCCGTACAAAGTATTGACATGCCTGTATAATTTTCACACTGTAAATTGACACCTCTTTTGTGGATAGGGAATATAATTCATTGCCTTCCCTCATTTAGCATATGCTCTTGTTGCCAAATGTGCGGAATGATTTTGTGAATAGCTTTATGAACATTGCTGGCATCATACTTGATGAGCTCCAATGGAATCTCATCGGTGCCCGGCACTTTATCATTCTTTTGAGCATTGATGGTGAAACAAACTTCATCCAGAGTGCGTGGGGCTAATTGAAGCTCTCCACAAACATCTATAGGGTCCGATGCTCTGGACTTGTGTGGAGGATAAAGGAGGTTCTTGAAATATGATGCCGATCTTTCCTTAATTTTGGTTTCTTCAGCGATATATTACCGATGTCATCATGATATAGCGTGATTTTGGGCTGATAACCACATTTCAGGCTTTTCACTACTTTGTATGCTTGTCTTATGTTGTTGCTCACTAGTCTTACATCAATGCTACTTAATTGTTCGTCATAGTATTTTCTTTTCTTAATTCAAATGATCTTTTCATAGTGTTCTCTCTTCGTCCTGATTTTCCTACCCACGTATTCTTTGTACGCCTGATTCTTCCAGTCTAACGCATTTTGGCACTCATCATCAAACCAATGATTTCTCTTGCGCAGAGCTTCATGTCCGATTGTCTGTTCTGGCACGCTCTGAATAGCCGCTTTCATTTCCCTCCAGGGTTCGTTCTTTGTTGTCCGCGATACATCTGATAAGATAGGAGCCAGCTGGTTGTCGAGGGTCTCTATGAAAGTTTTTACCAAAGACCCTGTTTGGAGCCTTTCGATGTCAAATTTTTATAGCGGGCTGGTCTTCGCCGAACATGCCCTTGACATACGACATCAATAGGTGAATTTGATCAATTAATGATCTGAGTTACAATTGGCTCCTCGGTATGTACGGACGTCAAGTATGCTCGAGGTCCAACGTTGTTGGATCAGAACATGATCGATCTGGTTTCATGTGTCACCATCCGGTGATACCCAGGCCATTTTATGCATGCGTCGATGAGGCAAGCAAGTCGAACGTATGACTAGATTTTTGCTACATGCAAAGGCAATCAGGCGCCGGCCGTTCATTCGTTTCATCGTGGAGGCTATACCCTCCAGTCACTTCCTGACTGCCATTGCCAACCTTAGCGTTGAAATCACCCAAAATTATTATTGTGTCGTTTGTAGGCAATGAGTCAGATGATTGTGGAACGTTTCTTTCGTTTCTTCGTCCTTTTCTTCGGTCGGGGCGTGTACGTTCATCAGTCAGATTTTAAAGAAATTTGCTTTTAAACGGATCGCACACAATCGTTCATTAACTCCCTTGAAATCAATAATGTGCGATTTGAGTTCCCTACCCACAATTAAGGCCACTCCGAATTTTCGTTTTCCTATAGGCTTCCCATTTTTGAATATTATGTGCGATCTCATGTCTTGAATATCATTTCCAGTCCAGTTCGTTTCCTGGATTCCCAGTATTTTTTAATTTATATTGACTGGCCTGTAGTAAAAGGTCTTTAACAGCGCGAGGGTAATTGAGTGATCTGACATTCCAGGATCCGATGCCATGGTCCTTTTTCGATTTGTGAGGTCGATGCCGTGAGTCCAATCCATTCCGAGGCCCTTCTGCAGGTTTCGAAACATTGTAAGGTTTGCAGGAACGGGGAGTGAGCCTGTCAACGTCCAGCTAGCGGTATGGTTATTGCTCCGGTTCCGTTAGCAGGCGCGGAAGACTCGCCTTCATCCTCTTACGTCCCCACAAAGGAGGTATAAGTAGGATTTAGTAGCAGAGCTGTAGATATATTTACAGTTATTAGCATTTCTTGGCATTTAATTTCTCATCATGGGGAAATCAGTAAACCCAATGTGCGACCCCGACAACATTTATGATCATTTAATCGTGGGGTTAGATTGAGGAATCATGGAAGCTGTGGGTTGAGGTAACAAGGGGCTCCCTCTTGCTTTCTCAAACAGATTTGGGATCGTCTTCGTTGGGGTTGTATGGTATAGTTAGCCCCGTTAGAATGCTGAGAATGCTGCTTTTCGTTAGATAATAAGGCCTAAGGAGTATTGGTCGTAGACAAAGCCGTAGCCAGGAAAAAAATTCGGAGGATGGGACAGATTATTGATGTGTGAAGACATTTTTTTAAATTTGTGGTCAAACGCCCATTCTGCAGGGCTCTAAATTTGACACCTTATGTTCTTTTCGTGGTTGTGAGGTGAGCGTCATTTAGGAATGAGTGTGGAACTCCCATGCTTATAAACGACTGAACTACCCCTGTCAACCCAAAAACTCAGCCTCAAACCGTTTGACACATTACAGAATATGATTGTGAGATGCTTTCAAGCTGGGGGATCCCTCTTCTGCCGGGAGGGGAGCTGGGAAGAGGAATTGGCAGACAATCGATCTCCCAGCCCCAATGTCACCGAACATAATGTGCAACCTGGTTCCATATGTTGACCGATCCAAGTCTCACCACACCTATACTATGTAGGGAAAGCTCTTCTGTCTCCCTGCAGAGGTCCCATCACAACTTGTCCCAATGTGTGGCCAGCATCGTCTTCCTCTCCTGGGCAAAATTTACAATCAGTGCACCGTGACTACTAATGTTGGGCAGGTAAGACTGAAGACACGTGTGCCCACTCAAAAGCTGTGTCAGATAGAAGTCAGTCTTACCAAGCCTTCGATTTAGCCACGGTCTCACACTGAGAATGAGGCGTGCAGTTCACCTTCCCTTCGTGCAATTCACTCAAAACTGCTGCCAATCGTTGGGTGAGCGCTGTCTCTTCTTGCGGGCAATCGTCTCGTTTCAACACAAGCAAATAGCATGGCGCTCCCTAGCAAGGAGGGCAACAGTTATCGCGCCTCCAATAGCTCTCATCACCGAATTAGAGACTGTTAGATATGAAGATGCAATCTTCAGTGCTCCATTTCTCTGTACCTATGCCAAGCGTTTTCGGAATAGCTCCTTAATGAGAGCGTTGCCCCATATTTCTGCTCCATGCAGTTATACTGACCCTACAGCCATCAAGAGGCGTCTTCTTGATGGGTTGGTTCCCCCTACGTTGGCCAATACTCCCAAAGCAGCTTTCTCAGCCGTTGCCCTGATTTGCTCAGAGAAACTAATCTTTGAGCCTATCAGTAGCCCCAGGTACTCGTACTGATATCTTAGGTTAAATAAGTATTTTTTGCTCTACTTTTTTTCGAAACTTGTAATTTTACAACCCCATCTTACCTCGGTACTACAACCCAAGGAGTGATAAAAGCTCTAAAAATACAGTAACAAGAGCTTCAAGTACTGCAAATGCTTCAAAATATTTAAAAAAATCCCCGTTGGCAGCATCAGCCAGAAAGGTAAATTTTTCGTATGTAGTGTAAGGTTTCGAAAAAGAATTTGGCTTGCCTACTACTAGACTTCTTACTGCAATTTTTTAGTTCCACATGGGTATTTATTAACATAAAAAGAATCTGCCGACGTTTGTATTTAGAGACCCTTTATAGAGGCGCAAATATTTTGCTAATTAAATTGAGTTTCACACGTATGGATTACATATTGGAAATCGGCGGAAAATAAATTGTTGTAAACATATAAATACAGGTTTCGCCCTTCTCACATTTGCTGTTTACACATTTCACAGTGGTTTCCACACAAAGGCTTAAATAGCTCAAATAGTTAATTTCAAAAGATTTCCATAAAAGTTTAAATAGCACTTGCGTTGCCATTAATATAAACATTTTCAATTCTTTTCTGAACTATCAGGGGCCACCATTTTGAATTTTATTGAAAACGGCTGCTAAAAATATTAAGCTGTAAATTTTCGACTTTTTCATTTGTCATCCGATTTGCATAACTAAATTAAATAAACTTGCCTTAATAACTTATAATTTCAAGTTTCACCGGAATCTGTTGAGAAACTTGGCTGCTAGAGGGCTACAAAAATAAAACAAAATTTTAAGTCACCTCCATGTATGGGGAGACCCCCTTAAAAACCTTAAAATATTTTCTTGCACTGCAAATTTCAAGAGGCACCACTTTTGACCTACGTAGAAAATTTCCTCATTCTAGCTCAAACGGACGGACAGACATACAAGTCGCGATTTTATAATTTTTTAGGGTATTGTTAAAAATATTTTCCAATATCGTAAAAATGGTCTGGTTTATAAATACTTCGAAGTTAAGTCATTTAAAACGTTTCCATGAAATATATTCATTATTTCAGTTGCTATTAAAGTAGCTAATTGTGCTTGCCTTCTCACCTTTAGGGGTCGCCATTTTGATTTCATGCATTTGATTTTGGATTATTTTAAATCTTTGTTTACTAGACCTCATCAATCAATATGCCAAATCTCGTTCAAATCAGAGTTCCACCTTAGACAGGGCAAAAGTATTCAATTTTCAGTGAAAATGGCTGCTAAAAATATTAGGTTTAAAATTTCGACATTTTTATCTTTCATTCGATTTTAATAATTTTTTGCACATATAAAGAACTTAGTACAGAGATCCTTAATCTCATATTTCATCAAAATCCGTTTAAAAATGTGACCGCTAGAGGACCACAAAAATCTGAAAAAAAAACCCGTAGTTAAACGGCCACCATTTTGAAATTTGCTCATACATGATCATCAAAATATCAGGAACTCTAGATCTAAGCAATGTTTATCTTTATCTTCTTTATCTTTATCTTTTTCTATAGTAATGTTTATCTTTATCTTTATCTTTCTTACACATCGGATTAAAATTGCGACTTCTAGAAGCCTTAGAAGTTTTGAGCTTCAACTGGCCGCCATTTTGTTTTTTGCAACCTAGACACTTATAGTTTCTATCAAACTACCGAATTTCATTAACATTGATTCAAAGCTTTGGTGAAAACTACAACAACAAAATTTTATACGTTTATCGACCTTTGAGCGGCCGCCATTTTGTTTCTGCCGTACCAACTTTGGATTTTTTATTGTGGGATTCATCGCATACATCAGTGAACCTTTGTATCAAATTTTATCCAAATCGGAGCTATACTTTGGTCAGAACAGAAATCACGATTTTTCGTCTAAAATGGCCGCCATTTTAGATACAGCTGGTTCACGAACTTAATTGAGATATTCACTCAATACACCTTTCCTGAAAATTTAGTGAAAATCGGAGCAAAATTGAAACCTCTAGCGTGGTCACAAATTTCGTTATATCCCATATATATATATATATATATATATATATATATATATATATATAGATATATATATATATATATATATATATATATATATATATATATATATGTATATATATATATATATATATATATATATATATATATATATATATATATATATATATATATATATACGAGGGTCATTCAACAAGTACTTAGCCTCACCGCCCGATGGCGGTACTATTACAAAAGACCATCGTGCAGTACATTCTTTTAGTAGCCTACTGTCAAAATTTCAATCAATTCCCTTCATTAATTTTGTTTTGATAGACTTTGGCAGCGAGCGTGTCGGTCGGTTGAACAAAAATGGAAAAAGAACAATATCGTTCAGTGATAAGATTCTTGTTTTTGGAAGGGAAAACGCGCAGAGAAATCAAAGATCGCTTGGATGCTTTGTACGGTAACTCTTCTCCTTCGATGACGACCGTCAAAAATTGGTTCAACGAGTTTGTTCGTGGCCGCACGTCGGTTTTTGGTGAGCCACGTCCAGGTGCCCTGAAAACGGCTGCTACGGAGGACCGTTGGCATACCGTCGATTGAAGGTTCGCGAGATAGCAGAGACTGTGGGCATCGCAGAAGGAACGGTGCATCATATTCTACACGAAGAACTGGGCATGAGAAAGCTGTCGGCGTGATGGGTGCCGCGTTTGCTCACACCGAAAAACAAACGCAACCCTGAGACCACATCGGCGACATGTTTAGCGCTGTTCCAGCGCAATCCGGTGGAGTTCTTGCGTCGTTTCGTGACCGTCGACGAAACATGGATTCCTTGTATACACGAGAGGCCAAGGAACAGTCGAAACAGTGGACTTCAACCGGCGAACGTGCTCCGAAGAAGGCGAAGACTGTTCGATCGCCCGGAAAGGTGATGGCCATCGTTTTCTGGGATTCACAAGGTGTGACCCACATCGATTACCTCAAGCAGGGTAAAACAATCACAGGGCGCTACTAAGCAGACTTATTGGACCGACTTGATGTTGAACTGAAGAAAAAGCGGCCCCGCTTGGCGAAGAAAAAAGTGCTGTTCCACCACGACAACGCGCCGGCTCATACCTCCGCCATGGCCAAATTGGTCGAATTGCGCTACGAATTGCTGCCCCATCCACCATACTCTCCAGATTTGGCCACCTGTGACTACTTTTTGTTTAGAGACCTGAAAAATCACTCGCCGGGAATAGATTTGGGTCGAATAAGGAGCATAGTATACTCAACTAGTAACCACACTCCATCAACCCTCCGGAAAAATCCGAACAGTGAGCCATAAATCTTCGGTAGCAGGTAGGTAGGTAAATGCTGACGCGAGGATCGGCGCGAATATAAACATATGCTTCGATTAGAGATTTCAGGATTACCATATCTCAAAAGATCAATAACCTTGCAGAAAAACAAATTCATTCCATGCAATCTTTTACTTTTTTACTAGGATCTGGCAGCACTCCTATGTTCCGAAATGCGTGAAAGAACACGTGCTCGGAAATTTTATTTGAATTTTGCTTTGTTTCTTGAGCGCGCCAAACATGGGATCAGCTGTAATGCCCCGGATCAGCTGACGTGCCCCTGGGAAAATACAAAAAGTGTGCAACACAGGGAAAATGAAAGGTATGGGTACTAGTTGAGTATTCTATGATGAGGAGGTCATCGCCGCCACGGAGGCCTATTTTGCAGCCCTCGAGAAACTGTATTTTTGGACGAGTTGAAAAAGTTAGAGCATCGCTGGGGCAAGTATATTGAGCTTTAAGGAGATTATGTGGAAAAATAAATTGTCATCTTTCCAAAATTTTTGTTTTTCTTCTGTAGGGTAAGTACTTGTTGAATGACCCTCGTATGTGTATATATATATATATATATATATATATATATATATATATATATATATATATATATATATATATATAGAAGATATTTACCTATTAGTGAAAATACAAGAGGTTTCAGCTTCCGAATGCAATCCTTATATCAGAAGCTTGGAAAGGGATTACACAGCCCAGAATAGCCAACTGCTTTCGCCATGCAGCCTTGAATGATCTCTCCATGACACCAGAAAATAACTATGACGATATTCCGCTTGCAAGAATGATACAACCTCCAATAGATGAAGATGACAACGAAGTTTTTGCTCATAAGCAGTACAGTTAGCTATAAAATCAGGGGTTGAAATAAAGGAGTTCATTGTTATATATGACCATGTTGCCGTGTGTGCCTTAGTTACTGAGGAAGAGATTCTACCAGAAGCTGAAATTAATAATCGCAATACCGTTGAACGAAGTGAAGGCCAAGAAGTTGAAGAAGAACTGTTTCAACAAACAACATTGTGCGAGGCTATTAAAACTGTTTCGACTCAAGAAAAATTTGTTATTTCTAGCGAAGAGTATAGTTCTGATAAAAATCAAGAAATTTCGACAAACATGAAGCGTAAAATGCAAAACGCATTTGAGGCTTAGCTTAAGAAAAAACATACCAAAATGAAAATAGAAAAAAGACAGCTTCCTTTTAATTTTGTGTATTATTTTTTTTTTTTTTTTTTTTTTTTTTTATTCTCGAAATCGATTTTCGACCGTAATCGTTCGGTCTTCTTCAGCGATTGAATCGCTGAAGAAGACCGAACGATTACGGTCGAAAATCGATTTCGAGAATAAAAAAAAAAAAAAAAAAAAAAAAAAAAAAAAAAATAATACACAAAATTAAAAGGAAGCTGTCTTTTTTCTATTTTCAGTTGGAGTATTTTGTGAAGGCGAAAATGAATTCGATTACAAATATACCAAAATGACCAATTATATACCTACTTTAAAAGCTAAGAGAAGTTTTTAAGCTGCACTGCAATTTTTCAGAATTAAGATTTTCTTTCATATTTCAAATTTTATTTGAATAAAATATCATACGCCGAATTCGTATTATAAAATGAATCTTCATAGGTAGCTTAAATACATATGTTCAAATATAGGGTGATTCATTATGGGGCTTAGTTTTTAATCTCATACAAAAGGCATAAAGTTGAATTCTATAGTAAAAATTTTACTATAAGTCAATCTATGAAATTTAGTTTTGAAAGATTATCTCGTTTAAATGTTGACCGTGACCACGCCTTAAATGGTTCATCCTGTGGGTCCAATTTTGGACGACGCGTTCAAGCATAGCGACCAGTATCTCGCGAATGACACGAGTAATATTGGCTTCCGAAACGTCGATTGAAACTGGCTAACCGCTGAAGACAAGAGACTTCATGTGATCCTGAAGAAAATAATCTAAAGGTGCGATATCACACGACCTAGGCCGCCAATTTACTTGTCCAAAATGTGAAATCAGGTTCTCACCAAAATGATTTCTCAATAAGTCCATTAATTCTCTCGCTGTATGCGAAGTAGCGCCGTCTTGTCGAAACCAAAGTTTACCGATACCACGAAATTTAATTTCAGGTACCCGTTATCATGGTGTGATAGCGGTCGCTATTGACGGTTACGTTCTGACCAGACTCATTTTTAAAAAAAATATGGACTAATGACTCCACCGGGACATAAACCATAGCAAATTGTACATTTCTGTGGCTGTAATGGTAGCTGTTGAAGCTCATCAGGTTGTTCATCGACCCAAATACAGCGATTCTGTTTATTGACGTATCCATTGAGCCGAAAATGCGCCTCATCACTGAAAAAAAATTCGCAATAAAACAGCGGATTTTCATTGAGCTAATTCAGAGCCCATTCACCAAAAACACGACGCAAACCTGAGTCGCCCGGGTTCACTTATTGCACAAGTCGATCATTGTATGCCTTAAAACGTAAAATACGCCAAGTTGTTGCGTACGACAAACCAAGCTGTTGAGAACAACGCCGAATCGATTCGTCAGGGTCTTCAGCTACACCATCAGCTGCAGCCGCTTTATTCTCTTCACTATATGCTGGTTGTGGTCTAATTGGCCGTATATCATCCAATAATGTACGCTGGGTTTCAAATTTGCGGAAGGTATTGGCCATAGTACATTTCTCACAGAATGCAGGTTTTCGTAATTCAGCTGAACAATTTGGATAAGTTGTTGTGGTGCAGGTCTTCCATGATGATCTGTCGATCAATAGTGAATAAAAATTATGCTAGAGTTTGATAAGAGTCATCCGTGGTCAGTCAAAGAAAGCAAATTTGAAAATCAAACCTCATAATGAATGACCCGTTATATCATACATGTACGACAAGGTCAATTTTATTTCTTTTTGTGCTAATTGCTTATAACCGCTATCGGATATAGCGACTGAGATAGATAGATTCTTCCAGTGTCGTTACATGCGGTTTTAACTGTATTTAAAACCTATTGAAAAAAGAAATATTTAAAGAATCTGTTTAAAGTGGTTTCATGTAATTTCATTTAAACATATTAGTTAACAGCTTACAATTCCATGTTAAAATAAAATTAAAGCATAAGGAGTTCAGCAAGTGCACTGGGCAAGTGATTTTTCGAGCCAAATTACAAAAACAAATCCCTATTTTCCTCTTTGATTGTCGATTGATAAATTCATAATATGACCGCTATTTGGTCCATTAACTTTCAAATATTTGCCATAATCCACTTAAATAGTAATTACTGTTATTGTTGCACTAATTAAAAAATTTAAATGACCAATGATCCGCTGAAAATTAATTGAACACCATACCATATTAAGTACACTGTAATCATCTAAATAATAAAATTGGTGGTACTAACAAGCGTAAGTAACATAAAATTGACAACATATCTTTAACAGTTATTCAGTTTCAACATCCTTCCAACTTTGTCACTAGATCTAGCAGAAGATTGGTCGTTTTAGCGTGATCTCTCATATGTCTAAATATTTAACACAGCTGTAATTACCATCTTTATAAGTTTGGCGGCTGATTTGTTCCTCAAGCAGTAAAAAATTGGTTGCTACGTAATTTGATTTATTTATTATTTGTCTAGAAAACAGTCCAATTTTTTAATATTTATTGGAAAGCAAAGTCAATTATTCTTCGGTGCATTAGAAGCTATCACAACGTGAAAACTCCTTACCCCTTAATATCTTCGCTCGTAAATTTCAACGAATGCTTGGGAATTGAGGGAAGTTTGGACGCGAAAACTGTTTATTGCCCTCTCTATCGTATTACAGCTCTATGGGTCTTTCCATCGAAACACACTAAACTTTTGATTGGATCTTCTCCAAATTTTCAGATACAAGTAAAATGAATCACAAAAACATCCGTTAAATTTGATTTAGTAGATAGTTGTTAGTAATATTGCAACGCAATGGCGGTAGGTTAAAATGGTGTAGCAATGATTTTTCTTTTAACTCTTTGCGGGGCAGGGGTATATATTTTATACCACATTTTCTAAAAATTTTCCTGGGCAGTGGTTTACTTTTAATACCATTGTATTCCATGCGACAAACTCATTTCTATCAAATGAATTTTTGTTTGTTTGCTCAGAACTCGACTTCTGAGTTTTGTAAAACCGTTATGCCGGTGCCTTGATCAGCACTTGAGAATGCTCATTTGGTTCGTATGTTTTCATGAGTACACAATACGCAAAGCTATTAAAAGCCAAAACGTAGTTGCTCCTCTGTTCGATAAATTGTTCAGTGTGATTGCTTTGAGTAAAAAGTGCAATACAAGGTTGGTATTACAGTTACAAGGAAGTGGTACAAAATACATACCATTTCCCATTGTAGTACATATTTACTAAAAACTTATGTTTCATCAAAGAAAGAGAGAATGAATGGAGAAAACCTCACGGAAGAAGAAATTCTATATTTCTTGCAACAAGATGAGGAGGAATGTGCTATATACCCTCTGATGGAGAATCCGTAGACCTCGAAAATTATGCAAGTGATTTGGAAGAATGTTTTTTGCCTCATGCCATCCACGTTGAAGACGGAAGGCTGTTGTATGTGAGCTATAAAATAGGTAACAAAAATAGATAAATTTTTTCACATTTGCATGTGGACAGGCTTTCAAAAGACATGTTGTTGGAGAGATATCAGAAATGTGTTGAACTTTTTAAATATGTTTGTAGTGAATTAGGTTTAGAAAACTGTTCGTAATGGATTGCAGCGATGGCCTACTGCCTCGGAGAAAGAGGATGTTGACATCCGCCGAGATTGGCCTTGTCTGGCCCGCAAATAAGAGTGGGACATCCAGGTGGAACCGGATCGAGATCCAAACGTAGCCATGGCCACGTATTTCCCATTTGAGTGAAAAACTCATACAAACGTACTTTGCATGACTCTTTCTATAAAATGAGGAATACAAATGTAGACAATTTATGTTATAGCGTTATGCGATGGAATCACATAACCCTATACCATAAAAGAGCACGCGAGTTGAAGGCCACGCTATCCGGCAAGAGCCCTTATTAACGAAAAGAAAGGAAGAGCGCACCCGATGGCTAGCCCATGTTAGAGGAGGAGCCTGCCATCGTTGCGGGTCCTGTACCCGGTCAAGTTTTCAAAAAAGAAAGACCTAGTTTCTTTTAACATTAACTCAACTTTATTTTATTGATTGGCAACTCAAAATAAAATAAATTATACATTGTATAATCAGAAAATATCTATATTAGTCGTTTTTTTTCAACGCATAAACCCTAATCAACACTTAACATTAAGACAAAAATACGGAGCAATTAAATATCTAAATTCATAAAGGTCAATACGACACAACTTTATGTGTGTACATGTTAAGCTTGGTCACGCATTGAGACCCCAAAACATATATTTATAATACACATCACAAAAGGCAAGTGCCTTAAACCAAACTTAAATAAAATTACCGCCCGATCAATTCAATTCAAATCAAAACGATTGTCCTATTTTTATATAAAATAATTAGAAAGAAAACTTATGCGACGTATATTATTAAGAGATTATAATGGAAAGTATTAGTTGTATAAGTGTTGTGGAAATTAATCAGAAATGCATTCATAATATTTATAAAAGTCGGTTTTATTAACATCACACCAACTTGCACAAACCTTAGTGTTCTGAGGAAGTCATGCAATTTAAGTTCAGTTTACGACACTAAATTTTTTAATTGTATGGTTTAAACAACTTGAACTAGTCCTAAATCGAAACAATTTAATTTTTAATGCATCTTTTGCGACAATCATCCTTAAATACGGTTTTTTAAATGATTTTCTCTATGATTTCAATTGCATATTTTTGATCGATTTATAATTAAATACTTATTTCGATTGATGACATTTTTTCGCTGTAATATCAGTATGAAGATTAACAACTTAAATTATTTTCTAATAACTTTAATAGAACATCAAGTAATATTTTTGTTGATTGCTTTTAAAAATTTTTCTTCATTCTTGATGCAAATTTCTTTAAAAGCAAGGGTGTAACATAATATTAGGACCTTGTTAAATAACTTAAGGCAAAGTGTGTCTCATGTATATATTATTTTGTTAGAATAAAAAGCAGTCTGTAAATGAACACGGAATTTGTAAGGATAGTCCAACTGATATTTATGGGACGTTTAATTACGATGGTTTATGATATTTTTCAGTCTTTGACATTAGGAATAATTTGTCAAATTTCAAATTATTATTTTAAAATGTCCTTCAAAAACCTTCCCGCGGTGCGTCTTGAAGTATGTAAAATGAAAGCTTTTGCCAACTTCTAGAAGCTTCACTAGATTTATTAAGAGTACACATGGAGAGTTTAACAAAGCAAGTTGTACTTCCCATAGTTGGTTCTCGTCTCTCACTGAGACTGCTGAAGTAAAAAGATTCCAGCATATTTCTATATTCTCATAAATCCATCGTTGACTTTCCTCAGCAATTTCTTGATAAACATCCTCGCGTTTACAAGCACCAACATTTCCACACACCAAACCAGTATGAATCATTTGTTTTGTACACAATTCTCAAGATTACCTTGTTTGCCAAACTGAGTTTGTAATTTTTTTTCTTTTGGTGGCGAAAACTGGCAAATAGTTCCTCATATATCCGCATATAAAAAAAAATGAAATAATAGCTACTAGTAAATGTATTCTCTATAAGCTATATAATACGTACTTTTTCTTTTGTGTCTGACTAATTATACAAGCATAACCCCTGTTAGCCTTCTTCATCTTCGCATTCATGCTCGCCATCTTCGTCGTCGCATTCATTTTCTTCAGATGACTATGCTTCTTCCTCACCATCCAGGTTTCCTAACCGAACATCATATTCTGAATGTTCCTCCGCTTCCTCCAAAATTTTGTCATCATCTTCTTCTTTATTATCATCTCCATTCTCTTCTTTGATTCTGCTGTTTTGTCACGTAACCCATAAATTGTGGCACCAAGCTCAAGATTCGATAACCATGTATTTTCTTTCACTTTTCCAATGCAGTAATGATGAAGAGTGTAAGCAGTGCGCCACATATCATTACGAGATTATTTAACATTACTCCCAGCCATGATCAGTACAAAGCGTTTTATGAGTTTTACTCTTTCGGAGCGGTTCGCAATCATTTCATTAGTTTACTTTATTAAATATCACCACTGACCAATTTTTATATTCATTGCTTTGCGCTCGTTCAATCGTTCCCGTTCTGTCTGAAGTAAATGGGTATATCACACTTTGCAGAATTAATATGTTTTTTAAAGCCGATCGACCGACAATTCAATTATCTCTGTAAATTTTACACATAACACAACCGTTTCCAAAACCTTCTGATTTACCTCTTTGCACTTCATACACGACCCATTATCATTTCGCACAAAAAACATGAGGCCTCCTCCCACGCGGTCAAATACAGTTTTTACCTGTCCATATCGTGTAGAAGCTAGAACCGGACTCCTTGTTTGTTGCTCGTCCTTGCCTTACGGGACCGCCCCAAAAACCTGTCGGCGAGCCTTCCATCCACTTTCCTTCTCATCGCGAAAGTGCGATCGTGGAAGAGCTCCGTCGGGAAGAGGGTTGCTGTATTCAGATTTCAATTGCAAATTAAAAATGATGAGTACTATTTTAAATTTACAATTGAAATTTGGATCCCCAATATGTTGGTTTTCGAGCAGCTTGCTTAGGTGACTGCTCGATTGTTAAATGCTACCATAGACCAGTCTATGATAAAATTCAAAGGAAGAAGTACCTTGAACGATATATGCCAAAGAAGCCAATAAAAGGTTACAAAGTTTTGATGCTTTGCGATAAAAGCGGCTATACTTAAATTTTGAAGTATATACCAGCAAAAAAGACAACGCAACAACAAAAAATTTGGGTGGAAGGATTGCTTTAGATTTGTCCTCAATTATAATCAATCGAAATCATAAATTATGTTTCGATCATTTTTTCACCTCACAAGATCTTCTTGTTGAACTGAAATAAAGGAGGATTTATGCATGTGGAACCACACAGTCCAAAAAGAAGCACTTATTAAATGATTTGATAGCCGATAAGCATTTACGCAGAGGTGATTTTGATTGGAAAATCTGTAATACTAATAAATAAATAATAATAAATGGATAGATAAAAAAGCGGTTATAGTTTTATCAAACTTTCACAATCCTTCTAATGTAATTGAAGTGCAAAGACGTGGATTCAATGGAAACTTTGAAAACGTTAAATTTCCTCACATAATACGTGACTACAATTGGCACATGAATAACGTTGATATCCTCTAGAATGCTTTCATCCAACAATCTAACGACTAAATATTTCGCAGTGCATATCATAAATGAACTCACACAAAATTAGTAAATAATTTAATTTCTAAATCAACGCTACTAAAATGCTGCCAATGTCAAAATCAAAATTAACTGTAAAATAAAAGCTCGCTCATCATCCGTAATTGAAAACAAAACAAAGCAAGTTCAGCGCCAGTAATTAAATTCTATGGCCTGTAGTAATTCAAAAAGTAATAATAAATTTCAATAAAAATAGGCACTGGCGCCAATCATAAACGGTTGAGCCCTAAGATGACGCCTTATCGCGTTGAAATTGATAATTTGTTGATAATAGTGGAATAATTTCTATCCGCGGGTCGCTTCCAGTATTTGAGCGATTATTTCAAACTGTACCGAAAAACTCGTATCAATGTAAGATGCTGGCGAAGTTTCTAAGGTTACTGTATTGAACTTTCTTTGGTTGAGAGCAGGATCGATCTAGACAGGAGATCCGGAGCTATTTGCAAATTCTGTGCATGCTCTCATTGAAGGGTTCTTATTTTAATTTTCTACTCATTGGCTTGCAGGAACCCTTAAGTAAAACGATTCCCTCTAGATAAATTTTGTCTCGCGTTGTGTATAGTTGGATTTCTGGTCTTCTCCAAAACATAAAGATGTTGGCCGTTCCGTTGTGGAAAACAAGAAAAAACCACGTCTTAGCCGATAAGAATTGACCGGACCTTATCAGCAAGAAATTGAAATTTTATTATACTCGGACGCCTCTTAAATCACTAATTCGTAGTTGTTGTGATTATCTATTTGTTGCCGCCACTGAAACGCGGGTGCTGTCGCGATTCCTCAATGTTTGACACTCATGGACATATTAATTGAATTATTTTGATATTTATTTGTAAACAATGTCAAGATGGATTAATTATCCGTCACCGTTTGTTGGAGAATTCTAAATTTAAAAAACAAAATGCTGCGATAAGCGAATGTTGCGCGTTCGTAAGAAAACAATTGGCGTGGAGCGCAGCAAAACGTAGTGGGAAAAATTTGATTTATTGGCGCAGCGCAGCCGTTGGCAGTGGCTGGAGGCTCATTAATCGTCCAAGTCGAAGTTGGTAATTAGGATTTGATTACAACTCTGATAGAGGCATACGGAACGACTGTAAACAAAGCGTTCATTGAGATAGTTGGTATCGGCTGATTCGCGGAGATTTCCATTCAGCATTCCATTTCACTTGTCGATTCAATCATGCGTATTTCGTACTCGTATATCAGTGGATTGAAGTGATTGAAAGTGAATTGGTCACCCCTTGCTTACGTTTTAATGCTTGGAGTGCCTATGTAATGCTTTTGGGATAGTTACAAACATGGCGGGCCATGGTAACTAGCATCCTGGTCCATTATCTCCCAGAGAATTGTGTCACCGTGGTGAAATGCTTTCTACTTCCCCCACATATCGTTCCATTCATATGTGAGTGAGTCGAAAAGGCTCTCCTACCCGGTGGCGAGCTTAGTATTAAAACGTTTCCACTCATCGTGGATTGGGTAGGAAAATTCTAGCGAGACGAATCACGGAGTGTAGCGTGATTTTTTACTCGAACAACTAATTAAATAAAGATCAATTGCAATCAACATGGAGAACAAAGGTCAAATGAGGTCGTGAGACAAATTTATTAACATGATCAAGTTCAAATCAAGTTATTGTTCGTTGCTGCCAACAAAGTTGAGATTTAAAGACGCTTGGAATTGCTCGCCCTGATTCGGATATTCTGTTTTGATCCAGTTTAAGGAAAAACCAACAGAAAATACGAATAAAAAATAAATCAGCACGAACTGTATTTAGACAAGAATCTCCTCGTAGGTAGTCCATTTTTTTATTTAATTTTTATTCGTTTAATATATTATGGAAATTATTTTTTGTCACCATTTAAGCACTTTTTTAAGCTAGTAGTTGATCAGGCAGAATAATAGCAGCCTAGTTCCTAGGGAAAGCGCAATGTTTTCACGTTTTATTCTCTTATTGATTCTTTCATTGACAACATTCAATGTCGCGGTTGTGCACAATTCGTGTCTACAATTATGAAACAACACAAAAAATATTCAAAGAATATGATAAGGAGGTTATAGCGCCATCCATTTACATTGTGGAAAGTAAAATACTTGTCTTACAATGTTGTATTGTTTTGTGTTTCAGTGATAATCGAGTAAGATTACATTCGCAATGAAGTATGCTGAGAGGAGATGCAAAATGGAAATTGCGGTTGAAATATGTGGAAGGAACCTTTGTGCTGTTTTCATTTGTCTGGTGTTATAAATGTGACTGAGGGTTTACCTAATTAAAAAGAAAAAAATGAGATAACTGAAAGAATTCAATGAAACTATGTTTTTTACCTATAGTTAAAGTCTTATGTTATGTATAGTAGAGTGTATGAGAACAAACTGGCCGTGTCGAAATCAGCAGTAAAGTATCTTAGCTTACTGATAAATAGGAGGATCTGTTTCTCCCAGTAAATTAGGGCATTGTCTGATAAGGCTACAGTGGCTGTATTGGTGCTCAGTCCACTGTGTAGCTTACATGCAGCTTTCGTCTTGTTCCCAAGAGCAACAGGAGGAATGCTGGCCGACTGGAATATTCTTCTAGGTTAGCATTCTTTGGGGAGTTTCACCCCCACGTACCCGAGGGAATTCGCGCAGGGGGAATAACGGTCGACAGGAGCACTCTTGGAGGCTAGTATCCTTTGGGGAGCACCGCCCCCACGGACCCGAGGGTATGGGAGGCGCCGTGAGGCTCCATCTTGGGATGACAGATAATGACCCTGACTGAATCTGGACTACGCTTTGGAAAATGAACTGGATTTGATTCTTTGGGCTAGCGGATATGATGGTTTGGATCTAGTTGCTTTGCACTGTAGCGCCGAGATAGCACTCGTGCGTGAACGGCTCCAATTCAACTATCATACTGTCTCCGTCCTAGCAAGGCAGGCCTCGGAGTACGTTCCAAGCTCGCACCATTGGGTTGCTGGTGCAGATTCGGTTAAGACGAACTCCCGATTAGCGCCGGTCTGATTCTTACCACATGTCCTCATAAGGGCTCGTGCCAACCCCCGCAGGGCATGACTGCTCTGCAAAGATGACCAAGGGACCAAAAGGCCGACTACACACACTAATGGAGATAGCGGCTCTGAGGGGGGACCCAATAAAACTGGAGCAACCAGAAACCCTAAAAAAAGGTAAAAAAACCAAAAAAGAAAGCAAAAATAACAGTGACGACGCGACCAGCGGCTGCAACCACGATGTTAGCATTAGATCGGGTACTGTACTAAAGATGGAAAAAACGGCGATGAATACAATGCCAGTGAAGACGGACGAAAAATGGAGATTAAGAGAGAGTCTTGTCCAGACTGAGATTCGTAAGCAGCAAGAAAATTATGTGAACGCTAGAGCGTCTTAAAAGGGAAGAGCGGGAAAATCTGTAGGACGCACCAGATGTTCGAGCGGTCGAGGAAAATATAAAGAACACCGAGAATTCCAGGTCCCTGCTGCGATCGCTACCGAAGTGACAAAAGCAGTGCAACGCATGGCCATCATTGATTTGACAGAAAAGGACGCCGAATAATTGGGTTATCTGCAGAATACGGCGAAAAGCAGCGCCTCTTCAATGTTTCAAATGCCTTGGCTATCTTCACACCGTACAAGTATGCAAAGGACCCGATAGGAGTTCCCTATATGCAGTGAAATGGGACATAAAACTAGAGAGTGTACAAAGGAGGCACGCTGTATTCTTTGCAAGGATGCAGATGCTACGCCGCAGTTGAACCGCCCAAAATCTACTTGAGCAGTTTGCGAGGGGCATGAAAGTCAACCTTTTGCTGCTGAGTGAGCAACACCATGATAAAAGTTCTTCATCATGGTATCCTGATGAAACTGGTACTACCGCCATCTGGGTTTGGAACAGTAATTTTCAGGCCGAGGGCTGTGGAGGGATGCTTTTGTGTGGGGGAATGGTTTCGTGTGGGTTCGGTGCTCAGGGACCACCTTCTTAAGTATGTACCTAATGTCAAACTAACGATATCATCTTTCCAAGCCAAGCTTAATGCTTTGGAGGACACTGTCTCGAATGCAGACGAACACGTGCTCTTTGGGGAAGATTTCAACGCTAAAGCAATCGAATGGGGCATGCCTCAAACAGATCTGCTAGGAAAACGAATCCTAGAGATGGCAGCAATGATGGCGCTTGTCGTACTAAACACCGGAAATACGCCGACTTTCCACCGTATTGGCCGTGAAGGAACTATACCGGACGTGCCATTTGCATTGGAGTCCTTAATATGGAGGATACAAAATTGGAGAGTATTAGAGGGTCATCAGTGCATTCTGCTTGAGACCAGTGATGTTGTCTTCCGATGTCCGTGCTGTGAGTACCTCTTTCGTCGAGGTACTCACAGCAGGTGCCCCACTGCAGGTAGATTCCCAGGGCACGGAGGAACTGGCTTGCAAAGATTCTATGCCCCGTCGGAAACCCCAGCACGGCAAGCCACCAGTGTACTGGTGGTCGACTGAAATCGCTGAAAAACGAAGAGAGTGTCACAAGTTTGGGCGTGAGGCTCAACGGGCACGGAGCCCTGAGGAGGCGTTCTACCGGCTAGCAGTATTTAACTCGACCAGGAAACGCCTTCGCAAATTGATTCACAACAGCAAGGCTCACTCCTGGCAAGATCTAGTGGATAATGTGAGCAAAGATTCGTGAGGCCTTGGCTACAAACTAATTATGCCGTAGCTCTGTGCCGTACGGAAACCTTGCATACTTGATGCGGAAAAGGTAGATGAGATGGTGCGGGCACTCTTCCCTGCCTACACCATCCATATTGACGCTGTCCATGGTGAAACAGCAGTCGAGTGTCCACACAGCATGTACTGGAAGAGGCAGTCCTTTCACTGAAAGCGATTAAGGCTCCAGTCCAGATGGTGTTCTAGCTGAGGTGTTGCAACTCGTGTATCAACATTGTTCTGATTTGCTGCTCAGTATATTCAACGCTTGCCTGCGGTGCGGGTTTTTTTTCGGTACGATGAAAGGTAGCGAGGCTCGTGATGATCAGCAAGGAGAAGGGAAATCCCGGATTGCCGTCTGCATATCGCCGGTTGTGCGTGCTAGACACTGCTGGGAAAGTGCCTCGGTAGTACGGTTCTAGAGCAGGACGCTCCACCATTGATGCGATTACAAAGGTGGTGAGCGTGTTTCAAAAGGCAGAGGCGTATAGCCAAACCCAGTAACGGGTAGTCCCATTGATAACACCCGACGTTAGAAATGCCTTCAACTCCGCTAGATGGGTGGATATTCTGATGCAGCTTCTGAGAGACTACCTGAAGGACTGAAGCCGGCTTTACGACATGACATAGGACCAACGAAGGATAGAAGTTACATCAGGTGTTACCCAGGGATCCTTGGTCCAGACCTGGGGAACGTATCTTACGATGGGTTACTGAGACTGAAGATACCAGATGAGTCGCGCTCCAATACTTATCAGAACCTCAACATCATCCACATAGAATTATGTTGCGGTTCTGGTAAATATTGGAGACATACTAATCGAATCGAAGCCAGCAGTGAAGTATCTGGGGCTACTGATCGACTCGAAGATGAGTTTTGTTACGGGTGAACATTGAGACTCCGTAGCGCCGCTCACCCGAACACTACCATACGCGATTACGTAAGATTTTAACCTACGCAATACCGAGCCGCACTTTACTAATTGTTGTTTCTAGTAGTCCGATGTTGTAACTTGCAACAAGTAATTTTAATTTCCATTCACGAAAGAATTATTATCTTACTTACAAACAGAAGCCACACAATAATTTTAAGCTTGATAATTGTTTTAATTACAACAGAAGCCACACAATAATTTTAAAACTTAATAATTGTCTTAATTACAAGCAGGAAGCCACATAGTAATTTTGCTTTGTAACTTAATGTACATTAAACTCATGTAGCTAGGTCGCTTCCGTTCCACACGCCATAATTACGGACAACGCAACCAGCAGCAAGCGGCGGAGGCACCAAGCACCAGCGCGAGCTCGAAAACGAAATGCGAATTACACACGGAGCGGAAACAGTCGTCATCCATTCAACATATGCGGCAGAGCATGCAACGCAATTGCATCGTCATAAGGCTTCGTACTCAAATCTCGCCCCATTCCAATGCAATGTTTGCGCACTCAAGCATGAGTACAGCGACTGTGGCAGATATTATGAAATATCCAAAACCCTAAAGACACATCGTATCGTACATACCGAGCCTAATAGGCGCAAGTGCACCGTCGGCGTTAAATCAGTCGATAATGCCCACAATGCTTAGACATGGGAAGCTACATTTGAACCCCAATGATAGTTGGGAAAGATTGCTGAGCAATTGGGAAGGTTAAGCGAACATCAATCCCACCTTCCGGCCAGGAGAGTCTTCATTTGCGGCTAAAGATGGTTGTTTCATCGTTCACGCGACATTGAATTTTTCATAATAAGACTCTATGGCTTAATAAATTGCGGGGAGTATTTGGTAAAGATTAAACATCCAAAGGATCATGAGAAACGAAGCCAACCAACGATTCAAATGATCGTCATCATTGGAGCATCATCAGTCGCCGAAGACGACACAGCAGACAAGTAAACGACGAATCATCAATACCAGACAATGGAGATGGAATCAATGCATTCGGCGATAGTACGTGCGATTCCCAATAGGATCGCCACGGGTAGTGTGTAGTTTGAGTGGAAACAAGCGAGGGGAGTTACTCGTGCAAAGTCACTCAAAACGAGTTTTTCCCGGTGGATAGAAGGGAAAAGAAAAAACGGGATTCAGTCAGAATATTTAAGCCGAGAAGATTGGCGCGGCGGTCTCTTTCCCTTCTTCCTTTTGAGCGGGCAGTTTTTTTGGATGTGCGAGCAACGGTGGAGCGGCGAAAAGAAAGTAATCAACGTCGGCAGTGAGTGCGGTACAAACTTCGACGAGACGGCTGTGGAAAGCGCGAGCCAACGGAATCGAGGGGCCCCTTTTTATGTTAGGAGATCAAAGTAAGTGGCTTCCTTTTAACATTAAGATATTGAATTGTTTGCTTTGACAAATAAACTTAAAGTAGATTTGAATATTCGATCTTTCTTTTCATATATCAAATGATTAACGTTTTTTTGTAGTTGGTGAGGAGTGCGGCTCGGGAAATCTTTTCCCGGGAGCGGTGACCAGGCATAAAGACCTGGGAGATTTAATGGTGGTGGTAGTGTTTGGCGAGGGTAGCGCATGTGTGTTTCTCGGTTTTTCAGTGCCAAGTGAAAGTTTTTGCTCCGGCGGTCGTCTTCTCGTTCGGACGACCCCTTGGGAGGCCCGGAAAACGGACGAGTGGCGCCCACGCCCGTCTTCGGGTGAGCTAGATTGGGGACGGTGGAGCCTCCGCCGGAGTAGCCGCAATAAAGCGGTGACCATACGGGGGAAACAGGGAATCCGTCGGTTACATTTTCCCCCTTTGGAAATTCGCGGGTAATAGTTTCTCTGAGCAAATCAGGGCGACGGCTGAGAAGGCTGCTTCTGGAGTAACGGCTCTCAGTTGAATTATGGCCTACGTACGTCCATCAAGAAGATGCCTCGTGATGAATATTGGGCGACGCTCTCAGTATGGAGGTATCCCGAAAACGCCTGGCACAGATGCAGAGAAGAGGAGCACTGAGGATTGCATCTTCGCATCCCACAGTCTCTGGCTCCGCGGTGAGAGTTATTGCTGGTGTGATACCTGTTGTCCTCCTTGCTAGAGAGTGACGTGCCATTTAGCTGTGTCGAAATGAAGACGCGAGGAAGATGGTTCTCCGCGAGGAGAGACAGTGCTTACTCAACGATTGGCAGCTGTCTTGGGTGAATTGCACGAAAGGAAGTAGACTATGTGCCTCATCTAGGATGTGAGACCATGGCTAAATTGAAGGCATGGTGAGACTGACTTCTAACTGACCCAGCTTAAGCGGGCATGGGTATTTTTAGTCTTACCTGCACAATGTTGGTAAGTCACGGTCTCCCGATTGTTAGTTTTGCCCAGGAGTGGAAGAAAATGCCTGCCGCATATTCCTTGCGTGCATAAAATGGGACAGACTGAGATGGGACTTCTACTGGTAGAGCTCATCCCGGGTAATATCGTCGCGGTGATGCTCGATTCAGTTGGCAAATGGGAGCAGGTGGTACATTATTTTCGGGCAGTCCTAAAAAATAAAAGGAGTCACAGTAGCTGGGGACATTGAGGCTGGGGGACTGCTTGCCTGGGAATTCCTCTTCCCCTCTCCCCTCCCACTAGAAGAGGGGCCCCCAGCTTGAAGGCGCCTCACGGTGTAACAGCCCGAGACCTGTCCCGAAGTAATGTATCAAACGGTTCCAGGCTGGGTTCTCGGGTTGACAGAGGAGGTGTTTAGTAGGTCGTCCAGTCACTCGCAAGCAACCACAAAAAAAAATCAGTTCTAGACTCAGCTGACAAGAGATGTATTTAGTGGGTACTCCTACTCCCAACAACACCAAAAAACATATATCTACCTACGTAGAAATGAAGATGACTGGAAAGCAGTTGCTTAAGAGGAAAGGCAACGGTCACGTTTCGATTGGTAACAAAGCTAGATGAACGAGACAAAAGGAAAATGCACAGTGCAGCTCATCGATGATCTGAGGTCGTGGCTAAACCGAACCCATTGTGAGACTGATTTCATCTTAACTCAGCTTTTAAGTGAGGACGGATGTTTCCCGTTTTACCTTCACAAGATTGGTACGAATCTGATCTTGGGATGTCTTTGACAAGGGCAGTTGTTGCCCATGATTAGAGGTGGGGCATCCCGATGGGACTAGATGAAAATTAATTTTCGTACCATTAATATCACAAATCTATCTGGTTGGCAAATTATCTACTTAATGTTTTTATCTGAGATACTTACGAGCAAAGCTCTTAGTTATACTTAATTGCCTTCGTAGTTATTAATAAGAACGCAGGCATCAAATAAACTCACTTAAATTTCTTCATATGTACGGATATTAATATAACTTTGTTAATATTTTTAGTTTGAAAAACATCGTTATTGCGGGTTTGGCAGGTTATAAAACCTCCTGAATTAATAGACCACAGTTAAAATTCCTCTACCAAAAATTATTAACTGATCAGGGTTGCGAACAATAAGCTTGTAGTTAACAAACGGTAGCACTAAAGTTAAACATAACAACATAACAAGACAAACATAACGGAGTAAATAAATCAACATTGAGCTATCAGTGGATCTTATAAATAACCTATATTTTTTTCATTTTCATAAACTTTATCAATCAGTTACAATCAAATTCGCATTCGGACCAATAACAAATTTTTACCCGATTCTTATCCCAGTTTAATCTTTTGGTTAAAGCCTTATTGAAAGAAAAATTTACTTTTAATTGGATACATAATTCAATCAAACGTCTACTTGTGTATAATTAATTTCGCGATACCAACTGATTGCCAAAATTTAAACAGTTTGAAAAACATTAGGTGTAGATAAAAAAAGAAAGCGGAAACTATGCGCGTATACTCGTTTCATGAGCGTTTAAGGATAGTGGCAGCTGGAAGTGAATCATGTTATGGCAACCATTCCATTTGTAATTTCCCATTCTTCTTCTTCTGTGTAGCACTACAGCGCTGGCCTTCGATTCCTGCAAAAAGTGCCTCCAACTATCTTGGTCCATCGACCGCTCCTCCGATGTTGAAATCCAAACAGTGATGAACTGTCTTCGTCGACTGAGTCAGACCAGCGTTTCCTCGGTTTCCCCACTTGTCTCCGCCCTTCAGGTCTCCCAACGAATAACTTCTTTGGTATACGTTGTTCATCCATACAATTCACGTGGCCAGCCCGTTGCAGTATCCGCAGTCTTACAATCGTTGAGAAATCAGGCTCGTCGGAAATTTCATACAGCTCATGGTTGTATTGAAGCCACCATTGGTCCTCGTCTAGCTTTGCTCCGATTATTTGCCTTAAGACCTGTGTCTCGAAGGCGTTCAATATATTTGTAGATACTTGGGTTACGGCCCATGTTTTGCATCCATAGCACAATACAGGTCTTATAACAGATTTGTATACTTGGAGCTTTATTTTCCTGTGTATGCAGCTGGTCTTCAAGATCACTGAAACTGAATAAAATATTTTATTTGCGAGCTGTATTCTTCAGTGTATTTCATCTCTTTTTATTGCTGGTTATTTTGGCGCCTAAATACGCAAAATTGCCATATTGTATTCACAAAATTGCCATATTGTATTCGCCAAGAGTGACATTTTGTGTATTTGAGGTAATTTTCCTCGACTGTGTCATCGGCTTTGTTTTATTCTCATTGATTTGTAGCCCCACTAATTTTGCTTTACTGCGAGTTTTCCTATTCTAGCAGTCCCGAGTGAACAGCATGAAGAGAAGATGGACTGCGCACCTCAGCCCTAATCTGAGACAGTAGTTCAATCGAACGTATGATGAGAATGACTTCTACCTGCCACAGCTCTTGAGCAGGTATGGGTGTTTTCAGCCTTACTTCCACAAGATTGGTAAGTCGTGATCTCCATACTATAAGTTTTGCGCAGGAGAGGAAGACGTTGATATTGTTTGCTTGCAAAATAATATATGTTCGGAGAGCTCTCCCTGGATAGTCTAATCAGTAAGGTGCTTGCATCGGCTGCCAAATGGAACCATGTAGCACATTATGTTTGGGCAGTCCTAAAAGATCTCCTGTAGAGAAGGGATGCCCCAACTTGAAGGTGCCCCACGGTGTAGCAAAACAAGAACCAGCCCGAAGTAATTCCTCCTTCACCTCCCAGCAACAAAAAGAAAATTGTTTCAAGCTATGACGTTATATGAAGTTTTCTTCTATTGTCGAGGAATCAAGGATATTAAATCCTTAACGCAAAATCATTCAAAATGGAAATCTACAGCGTTTTGATTATTTTTTGCTGTACAGTAGCTTAATTACGTTGTTTCTTTATTTCTAGGAACGCTCCAATCAAATGCTTACGTATTTTTCATCCTTATTACATTAAAATAAGGTTTTAGAAGCGTACATACTTTCATCATTGCAAAGTTTATGCTCTTAGTCTACTAAACCTATTAGCCAGTTATCCTGTCGAAGAATAATTCCACCATTTTGCTTGCAGCACCTTCGGATGTGAAATATTTGCTTACGTACACTAGTCAAGTAAATATCCTGTGAAGAAATCCAGAGCAATAATAGCGTTTTGCTAGGCTTGAAAATATTGCTTTGAGGACATGCGCAATGGCTTCTGGTTTGGTATACATTCTCAATTCTTGAAACCTCAGGGCTGTAAGCCCACATATACTTTTGGCAAAAAACTAAGAAACTGCAAAAACGTAGTAAAATATTGGAAAAGAAAACATTCCCATAAGGTAAAATTAATTATGAGCCACGTACATGAAAATATGGTGTGGAACATTTTTTCTTTTTGCAGAACTTAGCCAATTTGAATTATTAAATAATCCTTGACCGCAAAGAAATCCTTCTACAGAAGGAAAACAAATACAGAAACAGAATTTGCTTTCAACGAAACGGTAGATATAATTATGTAAAATTTTACTCTCTAAGTTCCTTGATCTAGAATTCATCACGGATGACGCAATGTATCCTGATGGGAGATTCCTTTGAAATAAGGACACTTGCCGCAACATCTTCGTGTATCAAGGTCTAAAGTGCTGCTGTGCAGTAAAAAATCAATTTAACTGTAATAATCTGGCCACTTGAGTTGTGATGAGAATTAAGCTGCTTGAGTCCCTATCAGAAACTTGTTTTATTTTTTTTAAGGTAAATTTCATTTAAAAGATCCATAATGTAGTAAAAAAAGATAAAGACCAACTATAACAACAATGTAATTACTTCTTCTTCTTTGTAGCGCTACAGCCACTCTCTGGGCTTTGCTTCCTGCAACAACCCCCTCCAACTGTCTCGGTCCATTGATTGCGTCCTTCAATTTCAAAATCCGAGCATCGATGAACTGTTCTCGTTTACCGAGTCAGATCACCGTTTCCTCGGTTCACTCACTAGTCTCCACCTTTCAGTTCTTCCAACTAATATCTTCTTGGGTATCCATTGCTTGTCGATGCAATTCACGTGGCAAGCCCATTGCAGCTTGAACAGTTTTGAAATCGTTGAGACCTCACACTCATCAAAAATTTCATACAGCTTATGGCTATATTGAATTCACCATTGGTCCTGTCTAACTTCACTTCGATTGTTCGCCTCAGGACGCGCCTTTCGAAGGCGTTCAATATGTTTGCGGATGCTTAGGTTAGGGTCCATGTTTCACACCCATAGCATAACACAGGTCTTATCGCTTTCCAAGAAGTATGATATTTTTAGCATTTGATTTATTATTCCTTGACTGCGTTATGAGCCTTGTTTTATTCTCATTTATTTGTAGCCCTATTAGTTTGGCTTTGCTCTCGAATTTCAGGAAAAGTTCTTTGGCAGTTGTTAACGACCGTGATAACATTTTTATGTCATTCGCATAGGCTACTACTTGGCTCGGCTTGTACAGTAACATACCTTTTGTAACGACAAGTATCTTTCTTATAACGTATTCCACCATCATTTGGTACAGTACGTCACGATCAATAATGTCATATGCTTGCTTAAAGTCAAAGAAAATTCGGTATACGTCTATATAAAACTCTCAGCACTTCTCAAGTACCTGCTTGACTGTAAATAGTTGGTCTATCGTCGATCTAACATGAATTAAAGCCGTCTTGATACTCCGCAATAATACTGATGGCATATGGTCTGATATTTTTCTAAGATCTTTGAAAATATTTTGTACGCTGTACAAAGTAGTGGTATGCCTCTATGGTTTTCGCACTGTAGCATGTCACCTTTTTTGTAGAGAAGGAATATAACTGATTGGGTCCACTCGTTGGACATATGTTCTTATCAAATGTGCTGTATGACTTTATGAATGGCTTTTTGAATAAAACAGCCACCATATTTAATGAGCTCCACTGGAATCTCACTCATCATCGAACAAATCATTGCTTTTGCACTGGGCATGATATCAGACCGTCTGTTTTTCTACGGCCTTAACTTCTACTTGGAATTTACTATCCAAAGCCTTGACAATCCTATCAGTAAACCATATTAGGTTAGTGGTTGAAGAACGATCTTTGAGAAAACCATACTGTTCACGCACACCAACGGAAAGCAAGGAGTCCGAAAGGTGGTTGTGAACGAGTCGCTCAAGTAATTTAGGAAACAAGGAATCATGGAAATGGGAAGATAATTGGACGCGAAAGATGGATCACGACTTTTATGGATTGGAACGAAACTAGCACTTTTCCAGAAAGTGGGAAAGGAATCAGTAGTTAGGCTATGGTTGAAATGGATAGACAATAGCATATTTAACGAAGGGGCTAAAGATTTTACACATGTTTTAGGAATACTAACTGGGCTGGGATTAATATTGGTGTCAATTGAGTTAATTAAGAAAAAGAGTCAGCTCACACCAAAGAGAATCATACAGAACTATTGAAGGTAAAATTGACTTAAAAATTAGCCGAAGCAGAAGCTGTAAAAGCCGAAGATGAGAATTGGAAAAAAAGATCTGAGATTGCTTTAGGGAAAGGACCCACTAAGGCATTCGAATGGATAGTGAAAGGATTAGACGAGGAAGATCAAAGCGACCTTTTGTAGGACCAAAGTGGTGTGTTGATTGCCCTGAGTGATTCCTCCATCAGAGGAAATAGTTCTTTAAGGCCTGTTTAGATTTTTTTTGGCTGCAGGACGTAGCAAAACAAAGTGTGACCTGCTTTTGTGGTACCAGACAATTTAACGTAATGATATTCTTTATTTTTGGCATTTAAAGCAATACGTACCCGCTTAGTAAACCAGGGTTTCCATTTCACTTTGCAAGAAGATTATAGTGGAATACAGCGAGTTATGAGATGATTGAAGTATCCACAAAAGTCCAATGAAACTTCCTTAGATTATCAAAACGTTGGCCAATCAACAGGAGAAAGTTCTGTGCTCAGTGCTTCATAATTTGCCTCGAGAAAGTTAATCTTTGCGTTTTGGATAGGCTTTGATCTTTTGACGTTGCTTTTCTGTTTTTAGCACGACAGTCCTTTTTGGGGTTTTGCTTGAAGAAAGTCAGGGTATCTTATTATCTTGGTCAAATTCATTGGCACTCGAGAAGGTGGTATGGTCAGTACTACTCTTCGGCTGTTGAACCATCCACCCAGCTCCGATACGTTCTGATTTTAAACCAATAAGTTATAATACGTAACTAGGGAATTCAATCCACGGGATCCTGAATCCCGAGAGTCTGGGAGGATTGATTAATCATTTTTGACCTTTTTATAAATACGGTGCTTGAAATGAGCTCCTCCGCTTTCACCTACAATTTGTCGACCTTTTGTTTTTGTTTGTTTAACTTGATTAGTTTTCCCTAGTCAATTCGATTAGTTTTTGAGTGCAGTGATAATCGGACAGATTCACGCTTTACAAAAAGTAAGTTTTTTTAAACATTAACATTATGGTTGGAAGAAATTCTTCATTAGAGTAGTTAGAGTGAAACAAGCAGACGTTGATTTTTTTCTTTCTACTTTAAAGCTATTGATTTTTAGTTTTATAGTAGCAAACGAGATATATTTGTTTGTTTCTAGATAGCATAAAGGGAGTAGCATGTCCACAAAAAGTGTCTATATTGAGCATAAAAAGATAGCGACGATTCCTCTATATGGAGTCATCTTTTTATTGCCAAAGAGGGAAATACAGCGCAATGTAAGCGTTCTCCAGCAGTTTTGAAAACACTTGGAGGATCTACCAAAGAATTACATACCTATCTCCAAGCGAAACACTCATTGACATTAAGCTCGACAATATCATCTACATCAAATGCTCATAACGTCGAAGTTTTTTTAAAACTGATACTCTTGACGATGTTTTAGCTCGGGTGACTGCTTTAGACGGCTTTTCTATGAGTGCATTTGTGACGTCAAATGATTTAAGGACTTTTATCCTATCAAAAGCGAAATCGCGTGATAAATTACAGCCATAAAATTAAAGCGCAAATAAAAGCTAAATTATGTGCATTAATAAACGAAGGAAGAAGATTCAGTTTAAGCTTTGACGGATGAACTTCGAGCTCAAACAAGAAACACATGAATATAAACATTCATTCATGTAATACAACCTGAACTTTGGGGCTGGTTCGCATAAATGAATCATTAACAGCTGAGGCATCTGTGCGAGTATTAAAGGAGTGCCTTTGTGAGCTACACATTTCTCTTGATTCTGATATTGTTGCAATAATAACTGATGGTGCAAACGTCATGCTTAGGATTGGAAAGCTTGTAAAAGCAGAGCAACAAGTTTGCTTTGCATATGGGATTCATTTAGCCGTTTGCGATTTGTTGTACAAACATATAGAAGATTCAATTATGAGCCAATCTTTGAACGTGGATTCAAATGATGATGACGAAGATCTTAGATCAAGTTTAATTATCTTATCAAGCCATTTTCAATATTTGTGGTTAAAAAAGTTCGTCGAACAGCTGTTCTGTTCAAAAGATCACCTATGAAGAATGGTACAATTCTTCAAAAATATGTACAGCAGGAACATAGAAAAGAGCTAACCTTGTTGTTTGACTGTAAGACAAGATGGAACAGCCTCTTCACTATGCTGGCACGCTCTGTTCTTATAAAGAATAGCGTTCAAAAAGCTCTTATAGATCTGAATAATCCAGAGATTTTCAATGAATCTGATTTAGATATCATAAATGAAATATTCAATGTCTTGGCGCCAGTTAAGCTATCCGTAGAAGGATTTTGTCGTTCTGACGCAAATTTGTACACGACTGATACAACTTTAAAGTTTCTTTTTAAGCAGTTGAGTGGCAATGAGTCAATTATGGTGACTAGATTGAAATCAAATTTTTTAAAACGCTTACAACATCGCCGACGTAATTAATTGAGTGGCGTGTTAAATTATTTACCAAATTCGAGAGTAGTTGTTTAGATGATGATGTAAAAGATTTATTTTCATGTCCAAGCAAAGTCCAAATTGAAAAACGGATAATTTCATTATTTGAAAGGTTGAATACCACTTTTTGTGTAAGTAGTGAAGAAAATTATCCTAACACGCTAATGGAGTTGACATCTTGCAGTACGGCGACTTTAACATTAAAAGATAAGCTTCAGCTGGAAATCAACAATAGAATGAAAACATTAACTCCTGAGGGTATCAAAGAAACAGAATTTTCAAAATTGATCAAGCAAGAAATGGCTCTTTTCGAAGCAACTAAAATTCGGGGTCACAATTTGCAACAAATTATAAATATTTGTTGACAATTCCTCCGACTTCCATCGAGGCGGAACGCGCTTTCTCAGCGTCTGCTTATATGTGCAACAAATTGAGAACTAGGCTTGGGGGAGGAACATTGGATGCGTTAGTTTTTCCGTAATGCAAATAAGATGTAAAAGGTTAATACCTTAAATTCACCTCGTTAATTTAATAATATTAATCATGATATCTGGAAAATATTTTGTTTATTATAGGCGAAAATTTAATAAGTTGATTTTAGAATGTCAAACATTAATGTGTTTATGAGAAAAACTAATTGATTAATTTAAGTTGAAGCCAAATTTTGTGGAATTAAGTGACAAAGTATTATATCTGATAACTTTATGTAATGATAACAGTTGATATACGTAGAAAAATTATGAATTTATTAAGGTGCAGCCCCCAGTAAAACTGCAAATTTGGTTAAACTTTACAGCCGTCCATCTCAGAAACCTTACAAATATTTGCAAAATTTTTTTAAGAAGAAATAAGAATGAGCCTTTGGCTGTTGAATCAAATCATTACATTTTGCAAAAAGTTTGTTGCGAAAATTATAAAATTCAAACAAAATATCATGGTTTCGTAAAAAAATGTAGTCAATCTCGGAACCTACTTAGCGTACCGAGTTGATTTAAACTATGTTTGTTAACTCGTCAAAAATTTAAAAAAGATTTTTCAAAAAATTCCTAGAGTAAAACATGTAATTTGCACACACTGAACAAATATCATGCATGCACATTGATTTCCACATTTTTTTCTAGGAAATTTTTGGCAAAAAACTATTTTAAATTTTTGATGAGTTAATTCAATGTAAAGAATTTAGATCTAACAAATATAGCTCAAATAAACTCGGTGCGTTAAGTGCTTTCCGAGATTTACAACATCTTTTAACGAAAACATGCTGTTTTGTTTGAATTTAATAACTTTTGAAATAAACTTTTTGCAAAATATAATGAGTTGACTCAATAGCCAAAGGTTAGTTCTGACTTCTTGGTAAAAAAATTTTTGCAAATATTCGTAACGCTTCTGAGGTGACCGGCTGTAAAGTTTACCCAAATTTGCAGTTTTACTGGGGGCTGCACCTTAAGGCCATCTAAGATTAGTTGAGTTGTTTTAATTGCGAGCTTCAAGGTTTTATGTAAATAAGTTGTTAGTTTATTATAAGAGATTTAGGTTTGCTTAGTTTTATATTGAATTTTCCTGCATTTGTGATGATCATGAAAACATAAGATAATGAAAAAACTTGATTTTTGAAGAGCACTCAGACTTTTATTCCCTTTTTAAATTTCCTGGGATCCCGGGAGTATCTAGAGACAATCGTGGAATTGGAAAAAAGGATCGGGATTGAATTCCCTATACGTAACTGAATGGGCTAATAGCCATGTCGCATGCATTAGGTCATTTGAAACAAATTTCGTTGTGACCAACGGGATTTGAACCAGGAACCTTCGGCTTACGGGGTGAATAAGTAAAACGGCGATATCAAAGGATAGTGGAGGGTGATATGAGCCAATAGCAACATAAGGACGCAGAGCATAAGTAACGGGTGAGGAACGAGGCGGTACATTTGAAAAAACAAGATCAAGGAGACGACCGTTACAATTTAGGGCATGATGAAGCTATGAAAGCGAGTACTGGGGAAAAAAGAACGAGACCGCTAGGGGGAAGGAATTGGTAGAGAGAATAGTTGGAGTAAAAAGGGTTGACCATTCTATAGAGGCAAGGTTAAAGTCACCGCAAACAAACATTTTCCAGTGGGGATGGCGTTTCAGACGATCGAAAGATAAATGATCAAAGAACTGCCCGAATACATGCAAAAGCGAGCTTCAAGGAATAAAGACAGAGAAGACTAGCAAAAATTTCCTATGTGATAAAGGGATTTGAGTCATGACACATTTCAAAATATTAGCATCAGAGCAAAGGGGGCTAGATAGAGCTTTGTTTGCGGCAACTAAAACGCCACCACCATCAGACTTGCTTGTAGCTTTTAGATCATGAGCCAATCGGTAGACGTTAGGGTAAGACAATCTTTCATATAATCACATAGCCTGAAGCATTCAGAGTGAACTCTAAACCATTTCGCATCATATCATCACCGTGCTATTTAGGCATTTCATTTCAACGCCCAAATAATTTTTGTCAAAAACTTCGAAGCACATAAGTATGAGTTTCGGCAATATAAATGTTAAGATATTGGAATTATACTATATTATAATTTCGCACGTTTTCGAAGATTTAGTAAACTGTACAAGTGCAGCAAATAATTTGATTTGGACTTCATTACACCAACAATCCTTGACAATAAAGGCTAAGGATCCTGGTGGTCGACAAAATTTATTCGCCCTAGTCCTTATATTTTCTGACCAGATTTGGAAATTCTTTAAAAATAGTTTCCATGATATCTCACACATTACTAATTACCTTAGGTGAAATACTAACCTTAAAAAAATTGAAAATATCAAAATTGAAAATATCAAACTGTTGAATTTCGTAATATATAGTTACTGAGAATAGTTGGATTGGCTCATGCAGAATATAATTGCCGAAATTGTTTTTTAAACATGTTTTTTTACGGAACCCCATCAGAACGTGTCGTGAAAAAATGTGCATTAAATACACATTTTTTATTGACAACGTAAAATCAAAAATATACCGAATACATCAAGTGAAATCCGATTAACTTTGCTACAAAAATAACCCAAGCACCCGATGAAAGTGTATTTCAAAATAACACGTCTCATTGCGAACAACAAATTATCCAATCGACCTTTCGCAATCGTACTCGTATTTATAAATTTAATTAAGAGCGCATTCAAGGGTCACGTAATTGAGTGCAATGGAGCCCTCATGATTGTATTCTGTCGTCATCATCAGCTCATTTCCTAGCCATGTCGCATGCATCAGGTCCCGCGGATGACGTGGATCGTGCGCCTCGTAATTTATTACTCGCTGGCAGGACGTCGTCGACGAGGAAAGATGCAACAAGCGGGAAAAGCGATAGGCCATGAGATGTGCATGTCGTCTTAAGTTGTTAATGCTATCAAAACATAAACACTTTGGCCGATTCCGTTCCCGATGCATGAATGCGCTAAGCGCCTGGCGCCAAGTTTTTTTTGGCGGACCTTAGGCAAGTCGCTATACTCGTATATGTGTGTATTTGTTTGTGCCTCCCGATTTTGGCTGAAGGGTTAGAAACGGTTTGTTGAGTAGTGCCATAGTAAGTCTTTTGAATTTCTACTCGCTTCCCAAATGATTTTTCTCGATACAAAGAACCTGAAGTTATTGCAATTTGACAACTTTAATGCTCCAAAATAGCTTAAATTAGGTAGCGTGAACTTTTAAGACTTAGGAGCTAGTTTACAAATTGTGTAATCATGTTTGGTAACCCTATACCTAGCCCTCATTCGGCGATACTTCTTCAGTGCCACGGAGGATATGGAGCAACGCTCCAGAGTGTGTTCTCTGCCACGCTAAGATGATTTAATCGCTATCCATTAGTTAATTGATTAATTGCATTACAAGCCCATTCGGCTGCTGGTCTTGCGTTGGAGCTGTTGGCGCTAAGACCGTCGCGGCTACGGTAGCAATTGCAACAAGCAGTAAATTAACATTTCTTTCGTGAGACAGCTGCGAATTCCTAACATTTTCCTCTCCGTTCGAGGAGTGACTGATATTTGGCCTCCGGCAGAAGATTTTTCCTGTTTTTGTCTTGACGATTATTTATAACTGAACATTCCTCACATTCCAATAAATACAGCCGGCGGCGGGAGTTACGGCATTAATCTGTTATCTTATGCTAATTATAGACTTGTTGAACATATTCGGAGGAGTCGATCGCATCCTAACATCAAAACTAGCTTGCTTGCATTCTGCGACATGTCGTCTTGGTGTGAACTGGTGAGCGATTATTATGCAACCTTAATCTAGTGAACTTCAATACAGAAATAGATCGTCCAATGAATAAATTTTCCAATAACGGTTAGCCGTTTAATAAGTGATTGACATTGAGGCGCCTACAGTAGCCGCGAAAATATTTGATCAAGATGAGATTTTTTATAATTGTTTGTTTTAGGATGTTTTTATAATGGATTTTGAGAAATATTCGGTGATAACCACACATTCTAAAGCTATTAATTCAAATTTAAAAAAAAGAAGAAAGAAAACGCACTAAAACATCTGACATAAAGTTTGATAGAATCGGACCCAAACCCGTTTTCCACGTTTTAGTTATGATTGATTAATAAATTTTTGTCAGTCACATTTTATAAGGCGGAAACATTTGTTCCGATTCCATAAACTTTATTTCATCCTTTAATTACGTTTTGAAGTTTTTCCTTAAAAATGTTTATTTCATGATTTTTGGTGGCAACAGTTGCTTCCCAACAAAATAATTACTTGGGGTAATGCTGAATTAACAATGATTTACTTCTAAATTATAGATCTAATTTTCCAAATGGCGGGAGCAACTTTGAAAAACATGGAGCTTATAAATAGAATTAAGAACACTAAAAACCGCGAACTGCTACTTGAACTTAGTGAAAAAGTATTTTTCAGCGCGTTCTAAATTCCCTTGAATCTTTTGTTGAGAAAGAAATATTACTGGATGTCACTCATTATGGTCAATTCATTCAGCTCCTCTTGTAGCAACCACTTCAGTTTTCCAAATAATTAAGTAAAAATTCATCTAAAAAGCTCATATGCACTCCAGATTCCGTAACCACTCAAGTTTTCCTTAAAATCAATCACATACAATTTACACACAATAATTATTGAAGGAGATGGTATTACACAAGATCGTCACAATTTTCTTAAAAAAAAAACGAGCGACACAAAAAAACTTTGGGTGATTTCAACTCTAAGGTTGGCAATGAGCTTTCTCATCGGGGAACGACTGAAGGATATAGCCTCCACGATGCGATAAATGACTACAGCCAGTGCCTGATTGACTTTCCATGTAGCATACATCTAGTCATATGCTCGACTTGCTTCCATCATCGACACATATATAAAATTACCTGGGTATCGCCGGACTGTAACACATAAAACCCAATCGACCATGTTCTGATCCAACAACGTTGGGCTTTGAGTATACGAGTAGTTGACACCCGTACATACCGAGGACTCAATTGTAACTCAGATCATTACTTGATCAAATTAACTTATCGATGTCGTATTTCAAAGACATACTCAACAAAGACCAGCCCGCTACAAAAATTTCACATCGAAGCGCTCCAAACGGCGTCTGTGGCCAAAAATTTCACGGAGACCCTCGACAGCCAGCTGGCTTCCATTTTATCAGACACGTCGCTGAAACCAAGCAACGAGCTCTGGATGGAAGTGAAAGCGGCTATAAAGACCGTAGCAGAACAGACAATCCGACATTGAGCCCGGTGAAAGGGAAATAATTGGTTCGATGATGAGTGCCAAAATGCGCTTGACAAAAAGAATCAGGTCTGCAAAGAATATGTAGGTAGGAAAACCAAGACGAAGAGATTATGAAAATCTCAGAAGATTAGTGAATAAGATAATTAGAACCAAGAAGAGCAAATACTATGATGGCAAATGGATAGGTATCGATGTGAGTCTAGCGACCAACAACAGAAGGCAAGCATATAAAGTAGTGAAAAGCCTGAAACGAGGTTATCAGCTCAAAACCACGCTCTGTCGTTATGACATCGGCTATAGCATCGCTGATGAAACCAAGATCAAGGAAAAATGTCTCAGATATTTTACTTCAGCTGCAAAAAGAGTACACTTGTTGGGACTAAGTTTGAAGCTCGCCAGTCACAATCGAGACATGCTCTTCGAACGTTCTCCCGATGGCAATGATGTCATCTAGGTACACCAAACAGGTCTTCCAGTTTAGGCCTCGTAGAACGCATCCCATCAGGCGTTTGAAGGTGGCTGGAGCTTTGCAAAGGCCAAATGGCATCACCACAAATTTCCACAATCCAGTCTCAACTGAAAATGGTTACTGGCAGGTATAAATTGAAATTTATTTCGGTTGACTGTTTTTGCGAATCTGGCTTCAAACCAGTGATTTCGATCACCTGTTGGTCTAGCTTCGTTGATTGGTCCTCCAGCTTCTTTGTGATGTCTGCCTTGATTTCGAATGCTTGTTAGTTTAGCTTCGGGTTTAGCTTCGCACTTGAACTGGATGACTGTTGTCGCTGCTCTTGCTGCATCTGTATCAACATTTGCATCAGCGTATTTGCTGGTTCCTTTGATTTTGGTGTCTCTGCTTCTCCACCTTCTGCGCCTTTTCCCGCATCTGAGGGCTCACCCGAATCCAGATACATGCCTTCTGATTCAATCCCGTCACGTAAGCGTGCAATCAGTGTGGTCTTTGTACGTTGCGTAGCGGGATTTCGCTGTTCCAACTCTTTCTTAAGGTGTGGCATGGTCAATTCATTAATTTTCAAATGTGAGCTTCGTGTCATTTTTATTATTTGGGCTTTTTTCCCCCACCAGTTTCCACGTTAAATTTCACTATTGTGCACTTTAGAAATGGTTAAAAGTTTTCACTTTCGAAATTTTCTTTTTCACTTCTGACACCACTGTCGTTTGTTACGGTTCGCGGCCGATAAGTTGATTGACCCAGAGAAGCCAAAACGCACTGTCTTTTAAATTAAGTTAAAAGAGTT
This sequence comes from Odontomyia ornata, assembly GCA_963969285.1. NCBI lineage: Eukaryota > Metazoa > Arthropoda > Insecta > Diptera > Stratiomyidae > Odontomyia > Odontomyia ornata. The sequence goes on from OZ017741.1 coordinate 313,142,069, forward strand.
TATTTACTAAGAATGCACAATAATTAAGTTCACTATTTTACAAATTGAATTTTAATTTACTTTTCACTTGTATTATCAATTTATATTTCACTGTCTTCAAATATATCATAAAAATCTTTTACTTCACTATCAATCAATGTCAACTTCAATTCGCGCTCTGCTCTTATTACAGTTTCACCATATGCCCATTCATTCAGCTTGGCTTTATATAGGGTCTCTAGTCACTCAATCCATTTCACGTATATTGGCGAATGTTCTGACGAGAACTACTTGGGATATTCGAGAAATTCTGAATACACGCAGTGACGTCACTTGCTTACCTACTTGGTCCCTTCTTGTGCTTTCGAGTACACGCTTTTGACGTCATTCGTTTACTTTTCTTGGTTGCTTCTTTTAAATCAATGTTGATCATGATATTATTTACGGTTGCGACGACAGTTGCGACAGTAGCTCGCAGAATTGTATGGACATGTAAGAATACGTTTAAGTTTTTTTCAGTTTTCAACACCCGTTTTAATGGTTTTATTGATTTATTTGGTTGTGCTAAAAAGCTGATCTTGTGTTATTTCAGGAAGGCTCACAAACACATTCATGTAGAGTTCGGTAGAATTATTATTTTTGAAAGCGTTTTTAATTGTATTATTCTTTTAAATTACAGCTATTTTAGATGGTATTTTCAGTAGTTAGTGAAGCATATATACTCTATTGTCTGAAAGAATAATTTTTTAATACAAAACAAGGAAAAAACTTAATATTAAAATTATAGAAATAAACAGTCAAAAATGCTCATGGTGTACAAACAAGTAAGGGTGATCGATCGATTATTTCTTGTAGCATCTTATAAGGAAGCGTAATAAAGGGATCGCAAACTCAAGATAAAATTGACCAAATCAATTTCATCGCAGAAACATAATTGATTTCATCCTAGTGGCGATAAACATAAGCTGCGCTCTTCCATCTGAACAAGCCTGTGTTTCATAATATTTATAGAAAATACTCAAAAAAAATATGAATCTAATTCCTTTTTAAAAAGATTCGGAAACCATTCGAGCGTTCACAAATTCGACAAAAAGTCACGCAGTTACGAAGGTAAGAATTTGGAGATCAATGAATTTACAGAAATATCTGAACAAAAAGTTTCCAAATCTATTGAAAACTGATGGGAAGTATGAGCTGATGAAATTAAATCCGTCTATACGCGCCAACATGATGCTAAGAGTAAAAAGACCCCATTTTTGTGTTTTAAATACAATTGTAAATTGTATTGTAAGGCGCGCTTCCATTGCTACTTACTGCTAACTGTTGAGTATGTTTACTAAACGATGTTCGATTACATAATGTTGTGGTGCTCTCTATTAGAAATGGATTAAACTAAAGTCTCTACACAAACCTTTGGGGAACGGAACAAATGTAGAGGCTATGCTCATATAAACTCCGTAGGAAATGAAAAGACCGCATTCCTGAGGCTGGTTGTCATTTAATTTCCAATAATTTCTAATTTCTCCTCTCATGAGGTTGATCGTCAATTCGATGACCAAACATGGACGCGAAATTTTACTTGCGCGTGAGATACGATTCGAAATTTAGTCGTTTTTAAGGGTTTTGTCTTAAAAGAAGAAATACACGAAAAATGTGTTTCCCCCCTCGCGATTGGACACCTGTGATCTAAAAAATCTGGAAAATTGACAAGGGAGATATTTACGAGCATAATAATAACAAATACCTCACAAGTCAAAATTCGTTCAACTTTGTTAATAATAGTACGATCTTCGAATTTCACATATTCTCCAATAAAATCGTATGGATGTCTTAAAACCCAACAAAACTCGGTATTTAAGTAGCCTTACACAAGATCCTAATATTCTGTAAGCTTGATGAAATTTGTATCATATTCACGGAAGTTATAGCCAATTTCTTCAATTACAACAACAATAACACATAATTTTGGTATTTTACGGACTTTCCATCGAATCAGGCACTGAAGTTTTGATTTGATCTTCTTAAAATTTTCAGATAAGATCGATGACATAAATGCTCTTGGGATTTCACGATTTGAGTGATTTTTGCTAGTTCCAAATGGAGAAACAATGAATTTTCCTTTAAACGAGCAAATCTCTTTGACTTTGCGACAACGTGGACATATGGTGTCCACACCGGTTTTATCTTGTTCCTCAAAGTCACAAAATCAATGTAGATGCTCCTTCCTTGCTTACTTCTCTGTTAGCTTTGAGCTGAATCACACGCTTTGTAACCAAGTAAATATTTTATTATAATAAATCCATTCAATTTTTACTAGACTGTTTTTTTTTTCTACTCTAAAACTCTGCTCGCAATACTTACACGATGCTAATGATGCTTCACCATTTCAACACCAGGATGACTAAAACGTTTCATGAATTCCTGTGCACATCAAATACACGTCCGACTGGCGTCAACAAAAGTCCGGTCTACATTTACCCCTGAGCGAAATGGCACGGGCGTCCACGATGAATGGCAGCCTTTTCATTGACTGTCACACGGGAATGAGGTTTTCCTCTGGATTGTCATTTCTGATATCTGGACTGCTCTCCCGGGTGCACGTGGTAATGCCATGATGTTGTACTGGTTTTTTGCGCAATTCCGCATTTTTATTCTATTACATCTTATGTGTAAATTTACTGCACTCTGATACGGGCAATACTTAAACCCTTAATTATATTCGTCAGCATTAACTCATTGCAACTGAATTATTTTTTAATTAATTTGGTACGTTTACCTAGTTTTTTGCACTTCGGGTAACACAGCACCAGATAAAGCGGTACCATTCAACTATTATTCTTAACAGAAATTTTATTCGCACTGAGAATTCACTGTTCAATAGTATTAGTCCATTTCTTCTGAAATCAATTTCTTTTCCTCGTCACTTTTCCAAATTTTTGTTATTGACGTACTTTGCTTACGCCAAGAAGAATTCCTGCAATCCATTCACTTTCATAAACAATTAGTTCCCCGGAAAATTAAATAGCATGAACTAATAGAAAACTCTGAACTGATGCTCTCATATAAACTTAACTATTTTTTTCAAAAAATTCTAGACTCAAACTCCAGTCCGCCACAAACTGACCGTAGGAAGCTACAACCTTGGCATGGTGGAGAGCTTTGTTTATATTGAAGCCAACCTGAAAAGAAGAGGTGACAAAGAGGATGAGATCGAATGCGCATAAACGCCGCATATAAAGCATATTTCTCCATACTTCCCACTCTAAGGTCCAGAGTTGTGCACAGGAAAAATAAGCTTCGTATTTACAAATCACTAGTCAAACCAGCGCTGTTATATGGAAGTGAAACATGGACCCTAGTGAGCGAACCCGAAAAGGCAGTGGACATGTTTGAACGCAAAGTGCTCTGAAAAATCTACAGCCCAGTGAAACAAGGAATAGAGTGGAGACTAAGTTACAACGATGAGTTGTATGACCTATTTGACAAACCAGGTGTATTTACTTGAGTAAAGTTACGTAAATTGCAGTGGGCGGACCATGTAAAAACAAGTTGAAGTAGCAGGAGAGTGCCCCTGCCGGAAGGGTATTGTAAAACAATGAGTAAATCAAACAATATATTCTGATTATCAAAACTTGACTAATTCCATAAATTGAGTTCGAAATATCATTATGGTTATGGTTATTATGATTTTAAACTCACCACCATTTTGTTTCAAGTGTTTTTACCCCGTCGCTTGATTAGTCATGATAACATATCAATATTACAAACGATTTCTTAAATTTTTATCAAAATTCCTACATATTTGTAGTGTCTAGGTCCGTTGCAAACGTGTATCTCCCTAGGATCACGTGTTAATGTTGTTGTAATTGTTAAATATTCAATAAGCTGTAACTGAGCTGTTTATTCTTCAATTATTGTGAAATTTACAGGACGGTTGCAATTACTTTTAAAAAACTTAAATTGTAGGTTTTGGGAAATTTAAGGGTCTTGATTTTATAGGCAAAAATGTAAAATTTATAAAATGTATTATTATTGACAAAGTTGATCGAATTTCGACTTCTGAGGTATTTGATGCCCTTGTACTCTTAAAGTTACAATTCTGTGATTTTTTTCAGAATTTTCGGGTCAAAGTTGGTCAAAGGGGGACACAAAATTTTCGTATATTTCCCCTTCCCCTGCACCCCTTAAAGCAAAATTTGTTAGTTTGCTTTGAAAAGTTCTCATTAAGACCTTTTATTTGATACCCATATTGCCTACATGCGATGAAAACTTTTTTTAGGGGGCAACTCCCCTATATGGGGACCCCCCCCCCTATAAACCTTATAATTTTTTTTTTCGTAGTAAAACTTTGAAGAGTGCGTCACTTTGCACCTACCTACAAAATTTTATGTTTCTACCTTATGCAATTTGCGAGGAAAAGTGGTGTAATACACGAACGGACGGACAGACAGGACGCGATTTTAGTAGGGTATTGTAAAATGATTTTACAATACCTTAAAATATCGACAAAAACCGTCTGCCTAAAAGAACATTAAAGTCTAGAGAACAAAGGTAGACCTCCAGCGGGAAGACCGAGAACTCAGTGAGAAGACATGATCCTTGCTGGGAGTGATCAACTGGCGAACGAAGTCGCAGAACCATGATGATTGGAAGATTTATCCTGAAAACCAAGACCCTGCTTGAGCTGTCACACCATAGATGATAATGATGAAGCAGTTCATAAGCAGAATGTACTCTGTTGTAATCACATTAGGTGGTAGCTTTGTAAAGAATAAATTAACTATTAGTGAAATCAGTGAAATGAGCCCAAGGCAGGAATCAGATTCCCTCGATAAGGTTTCTCTTGTTGATGACGCTCTTGATGTTGCTTTGGAATAAACTTCAATAAATTTGATAACATTTATGAGATTCAGCTAGTATATTGGATAGTCTAAAAAGTATTGAGGCTTTTATGTCATTAGATAGTGTTCGTTGTCATATATCGGGCAATACTAATCACATTGAGCCAAACTGACATACGTTTGAAACCTGACATTCCAGTCTACAATTTTCATATGGACAGTTTTGTATTTCGTCATTCATGTCAAAAGTTGTATACATTTAAAAATGAGTGAAATTTCTGAAAAAAATCGTTATATTTTACAATATCACTACGATCAAGGTGAGAATGCATCGTAGGCTCGTGAAAAAATTGGTGGTGTCTACGGTCAAGATATTTTATCAAAAGCCACAGCCAAGAGATGGTTCGCTCGCTTTCATTCTGGAATTTTCGATGTCAAAGATGCACCTCACTCAGTTCGACCAATCACTGAAAAAGTCGATCAAACCTTACAAAATTTTGAAGAAAACCGACCCATAAGCAGCTATGACACTGCTAAGGAACTGAATATCCATCACCATTTAATTTTGAACCATTTGCGTAAGGCTGGATACACAAAGAAGCTCGACGTTTGGGTGACGCATGAATTGACACAAAAAAATTTGATCGATCGAATTTCCATTAGCGAAATGCTAATAAAACGCAATGAAATCGAGCCATTTTTGTAGCAAATCATTACGCGCGATAAAAAATGGGTAAAATACGAGAAAAAGGTGAATCATCACAAACGACTTCAAAGCCAGGATTGATACCAAAAAAGATTATGCGATGTGTATGGTGGGATTAGAAGGGAATTGTTTATCATGAGGTGCTACAAGTAAAACTTGGTCAAACACTCAATTTGGCTCTGTACTCTCAGCAATTAACCAGGTTGCAAAAAGGAATTCAAAAAACCGGCCCGAATTGATCAATAGAAAGGGAGTTGTTTTCCATCATGACAATGCCAGACCACACACATCTTTGATGACCCGGCAAAAATTGACAGAGCTTGGCTGGGAAGCTTTGATGCATCCACTGTATAGTCCAGATCTGCACCACTAGACTACCATTTGTTTCGGTCTCTGCAAAACTTCCTTAATGAAAAGAAATTGACTACAAAAAGGGACTGTGAAAACCACTTGGCTAAGTTTTTCGCCGATAAACCACAGAAGTTTTACACAGATGGAATAATGGCTCTACCCAAAAAATGGTAAAAGGCCATAGATAATAATGGACAATATGTACTTAAATAAAATCCATTTTAACTAAAAGAAATATTCAATAGAAAAATGACAAAAAAGGCTCTTTACTTTTTGGACTTACCAATATATCACGTGTATGTGACCTAACTCCTTCCATATTAAAGGTAATAATTTAATAAAGAGCCTCTAAAATTTAGTCAGAATGAAATTAGGTAACGCGAATTTTTTCCAAGAACTTGAACAAGATTGAGACAAAGAGGCGAACGCTAAAATTGAAACCAGAGGGATACCAAATCTATTGAGAAAACCCTATTTTCTTCCTCAAATGAAAATAGACAAAATTAAAAGAAAAGCTTGCACAACGAATAAAACTCTTCAAAATCTAAATCATGCTTTCACGAAAACTCGACACTGCGATAAATATAAAAATAAAGTCTACAGGTGTTTAACTTTTTATCCTTAAATATCAGCTTTTTTACTTTTAATCAAACAAAAAATAACCATATATTTCTTCATTCCAGATCAGTACCGGAAACGCCGTTCCGAGGATTATCGAACATAGAATACTTGAGTCTGGCAGAAAATGATCTAGAAGAGATACCTAAGCACGTGCTAAATCATTTACCAAAGATTCGAACCCTTGACTTAGGGAGAGGAAAAATAAAATCCGTGAACCACGATGACTTCAAAGGCATACCGGATGTAAATCATTTGTTTTTGGTCACAAACCAGATAACACGCATCGACAAAGGATCTTTCCCGAAGAACCTGCTCACCTTGCATATCGGGCGTAACAAAATAGAGACCCTGAATGGAACTCTCCGTGATTTAAGTGAGCTCAAGTCTCTATTCATTAACATGAATAACATAACGTCATTGGAAGATGAGCTTCCACCAGCCTCCGAGATGATCCTTATTCTAGCGCAGAACAATCGAATTGAGAAGTTGCCGCAAAGTATGAAGGACCTACCGAACTTGGAATCACTCTATTTTGAAAACAATCAGTTAAAGTCGTTTGATGGTGTATTCAAGAACGGTCGTCATCTGCAGCGTTTGTACGCAATGAATAATAAAATTGAGTATTTAGCTGAGGATGAGTTCCAGGAAGCTGATTTGGTTGAAGAACTCGATCTGGCATACAACCATTTGAAATCGTTGAACAAATCGTTACTGCCGATTGCAAAGCTTCGAATTGCTAACTTTTCATTTAATGATATTGAGGAGTTTTCTATGAATGAGATCAGAGGGTTGAGATACCTTCACACGTTCGATATTTCCTACAACGAAATCAAAAGGTTGACGGGTCGAATGGAAAACTTGATCGAGCCTAATACGTTCGTTTTGGACTTACGATTGAACAACAACCAGTTGAAATCGCTGGACGGTGCACTGGTGGGCCTAAACAAAATGAGGACGCTAGTCCTTCGACACAATCAGATTGAGAAGATTCTGCCGGATGATTTCATTGGATTGGAGAACTTAGAGCTATTAGACTTGTCACATAATCAATTGCTTAGTTTGGAGGAGACCTCAACGGTAGGTTCTTAGACACACTTTGGAATGTTTGTTCAATGCTTTCATTTTAGACGTACCTTCCATCATTAAAAATACTGAATGCAGCTTACAACAATCTAACCAAGTTGGAGAGAGATTTCCACGGCTTACCAGTTTTATGCCAGGCCAATGTAACAAACAACCAGATCCAATCAATTTCCTCAGAGCTTGTAGAGAAAACAAGATGTAAAAACCATGGAGTTCCTGAGAAGCTTGAAATTTGGCTGGAAAGTAAGATTTTTTAAAATTCATTACAACCGTTGTAAACTTATGAGTTTAAATTCTTTTTCAGATAATCCAATAATGTGCAGTGAATCAGTTCGGGATCTTTGCCCAGTAATGGAAAGCCAGGAGGCTCGATTGCGTGGACGCTCACAATGCCTTCGGCCAGGATACAATGAGGAAATTTGTAGCGATCGTCCAATCATTCTTCAAGCACCGTTACCATTGATCCCGCAGATTCTGCAGGCCCAGCTGCAACAAGGAGCGAGTCCAGCCATAGTTCAGGTCATTGTGCCAGCTCCTCTGGGAGGTGGAACTACAGTCATTAAAGCTGAGGTGCCAAAGCCAATAATTTCTCCACCAACAACGACTACAACGACTACTACTACGACCACGACAACGACTACAACAACTGAGGCTCCAGTTTCGACCACAGAACTAGTGAAAGCGGAACATCCGGAGGTTGTAGTACAAACTCCGCGGCCTCTGGAACAACCATCTGCGATTGCGTCCACGGAAATAACGGCAGCAATTGTGCCAGAGTTGCCTGCTTTTGAGGGTGACGTGCAGACTGAATTCGATGAGACGATCCAGTATTCACCCATCATTGAGACAAGACAATCATCGAGCTCCTCCGAAGCAGACGATAACTCAGTGCATGAGGAATTCTCACCAATTGTCCTATCAGCGCCGGACAACACGCAGTTACGATTAATGCCCGAAGAGCCGCCTGAGACTCCTTAGGAACCTTAAGTATTTAAGAATTACTTTTACGATTACTTTTAATATTATTTTGTAGTTAGTCGAACTCTTCTTCTAGTTAAACCTCGTAAAATATATAAGCAATTATTGGAATAGGAGATGAGTTTATTTTCAACATGCTCCATCACAGTGGAGGACTGTAAAGATAGTTGGTAAAACGATGACTATAGATGTCGCCAGTGCAGTGATGCAAGTAGCTTACTTGTGACTAGTGAGAGCAGAATCAAATAAAATGCTTCCTTTTGTATAGTGTAGGTTCATAGCAGATCATTGACGAATATAATATAGTTATTGAAAAAATGTCTGAAATGTTAATGTTGAATCGAGACATGGAGTCGTACAGAATAAGAATCACATCATGTTCATTTGTTGCTGATAATTTATTTAGAGCTTTCGATTAACTGAAATTGTAGTTTCCAAATAGCTGCAGCTAAAGTGTAAACAAATAAATAAACTAGGTTAGATATAATCACTTGATTTATTTTATCTTCGACGCTGAAGTGGAGGCGGCATTTTTCATATAAAGCTGAAGAGAAAATATAAATACTTAAAAATGTTCACAGTTAAGTTATATCTTCACTGAACTATTATTTTACGCATCGCACCATATTTCATGGTTGTGCTCAAGCTACTATATACTCGTATATTAAAGCCGGCTAACTTTAGGAAAAGTCAATGCGGGACGTTGTTGGTTATACAAGTAGGTATACGCGGTGGGGAGCTGGGTAGATGACTGAGTGTAAGTGGAAAGGTTTTCAGGAGTCGATCTACTTAAATTAAACAACAAACAAGCCTGAATTACTCAAGTTGGTTTTATTTAATTTTGAAATCATATTTTTCCCAAATGTGGCATTTTACACTAATTTTGATTGAGAAGGTAAACGTTTTCGCAGCCACCCCACACATTGGATTTTGCAATGACGAGTGCATTTTTAAAATTCAACTGTGTGTACGCTATCTTGTTTTACTGTATCCCAGCATTCTTTTGTATTCTGTCCCTGCTTCTTTGCAAAAATCTTTAGAATTTGCTACACGTACAGTATACAAGTGCGTTCCAAAATAATCGAGACTGAGCTAAAATAGAAACGACAGGAGCTTTGTTCTGATAAATTCGAGTTTATTTATTCAAAATAGTCTCCTCCGGCCTCGATACACTGTTTTGCGCGATCCAAAAGCTTTTCGAAAGAGTGTTTCAGATTCTTGACGGAATGTCCTTCATGATGTCGGTACAAGCCTTTTGGATGCCCTCTACGCAGGCAGAGTGCTTTCCTTTCATGGCCAAATGCAATTTTCCGAATAGATAGAAGTCACAGGAAGCCATATCAGGCGAATACGGTGAGTTATTGATGGTTAAAATGCGATTTCTAGTCAAAAAATCAGTCACAAGAGTGGATCGATGAGATGGTGCATTGTCATGCAATAAGCGCCAGCTTCCTCCTTCGCGGAATTCAGGCCGAATTCGACGAATACGACGCAACAAACGCTTGAAAACGCCAAGATAGAAAATCGCATTGACGGTTTGGCCCGTTGGCACGAACTTCTTGTGGACAATTCCCTTGCAATCATAAAAACAAATGTACATCGACCTGACTGATGACTTCTCCAAACGCGATTTTTTGGGTGGTTGCTCGTCTGGGACCTTTCACCACGTTTCATCACCAGTCACAATGTTCTTAAGGAAGTCCGTCTTTTCTCGCCTCTTTATGTTGAATTCTGGGCAATTTTTGGTCATTAGTTAACTTGTGCGGAACAAAACGTCCACAGACCTTTCGTAAGCCCAAATTATCGGTTAAAATGCGATAAATCGATGTTTTGGGGATATTCAACTCCGATTCCATGAATTTCAACGATGATTTCGACTCATTTTTGATAAATTCACGGACAATTTCGATGGAGTTTTCGGTGATCACTGATTTTGGGCGGCCCATATGTTCATCGTCATTTATATCCTCACGACCATCTCTGAAACAAGTAGATTTTTTGACAAAAGTCTCGTTTATTTTGGAACGCACTATATAAACAAGTACGAATAACTTTTCGTAATTATGTTTTTTTTACATCTACTGGTAATACAATAAATTGGCAGCGGTATGAAAAGCATTGTGTATGATATGTGCTGCGTGGACTACACCCACTATTTATCCTGTGTTTTCATGTTTTCCAATTAAACGCTATTATTTTGTTTTTTTCCAACAAATATAAATTTCGGGAACAACTTACTCCCGAAATATATATTTGTCGGAAAAAACAACTTACTCCCGAAATATATATTTTTCGGAAAAACACAGGATAGTCTGGAAGCGCGAAACATGGGAAAATACACAGAGTACCCAATATTTGTCTTTTTCAAACCTCTTGGAGTTTTTTGAAAATGTTGCATTGGTCTTCGTGTTAAGCCTTACCAAAAATTGTGTTGGTGTTATCCCTACATGCAGGAAAGGAAGGCCCGATAGAGGCTGTAGTGCTACGAACAAGAAGAAGGAGGAGGATCTCTACAAAATTCAATCGCTTTCTCTTTGAGGTTGCGTTTTTCGGTTGTTTCCATTATAGAAGCGTATTAACAATTACGGTTTCATCAGGTAAATTCAAGAGATCTAATATTTTGATTTTTTTTGTGGTGGAGAGGTGAATGTTCATTTACGCACAGAGTTTGGAACTTTCATGCTCGCAAGAAGGCGGCAGGATTACCCACTAAACATCTACCCTGTCAACCTGAGAACCTAGCCTGGGACCGTTTAACCATTACTTCGGGTCAGGTCTCGGTTTGTTACGCCGTGAGGCGCCTTCATGCTGGGGGATCACTCTTCTAGCGGAAGGGGAAAGGGGAAGAGGAAGTGCCAGACAAGCAATCCCCCAGCCCCTACGCCCCCGGCTGCTGTGAGTCCCCTTTATCTTTTAGGACTGCTTGTGACATAATGTGACACTTGGTTCCAATTGTCAACCGAATCGAGCATCACCACAACTATATTATCCGGGGTAAGCTCTTTCGCCTCCCTATAGAGGTCCCTTCGCAGCCTGTCCCATATTATGCACGCATAAATTGTCTGGCAGGCATTGTCTTCCTCTCCTGGACAATACCGACAATCTCACCCTACAACGGACATCAATATTTTGTTGTTGATGTCCGTTGTAGGGTGAAAGTATTCGACAAAAATAAGAAAGATTTTGATATCTCTTTATCGCTAAATTCTGTCTTGATAACATTTGAAGAATATGGTTCTATGCCATTTTATCCAATTGCTTCACACTTAGTTTAACCGCAGGAAAACTTTTTATCAAAAACTTTTTTTGATTCAATTTGGAAGTGCACTCCATCGATCGAAAACTTTGGTTGTAACATACTGTATGGATAGCCCATAGACTTTCAGTTTTTCTGAGCTTTGCTTCTTTTTCGCCATATTTGTCATGATGGAAGTAAGTTGCAAGTGAAAAGGACGTACTTACGGAGATTAGTGCTTTTTTGTTTGTCGAATATCAAATGCCTTTGAATATCATGTCTGCCGCCATGAACAGCAGAACACCTACACTTCACTCCTGTTGGCGGCATTAGTGAAAAACTCACAAACATATACATACGAGTATACATAAAGGCTATAAATTACAGTCGCGTCCCAGTCACATAGTGGCGCGTACTGACTAAATAATTTCGATCGAATCGCTAAACGGTCGATCACCATAAGCAGTACACTGGCTCTCTGTACATACACAATCGTCAAAATTTTGCCTCTCTTACCTTGCCGCACTAGCTTTTGTCATCAGAAATAGTTTTCTCCAACCCCGTCATAAGCAAAGCGAGGATAAATTAACGGTTCTCACTGAATCGTTAGCATTGTGTGAGGTGTACCGAAGCCTGTATACTGTTCTACAAGTTATACAATGTTCGGATCCACTTGCTTAACGTTCGACGCCTGAAAACAAACAGAGCGATCGCTCTCACAAATTGACATATTGCCTGCCCACAAGTAAATATACGAGTACATGCAATATAAGTTAACGAGCGATACCACGATTCTACCTGCCAGACGCTAATGCAGCAAATTCGTGGGAACCAAGGTTGAGCACTGGTATTCACATATTCAGGGAAACTGCAACTACAGCAATTAAAACAGATAAATTAAATGAATCTTTGTAATCATACATATTGTAATATTTTCATTCGTAGGGGGAACTCCTACCCCTTTTTCATTATAAATTTTTTTGTTAAAACTTTAACTAAAAGTGTTAACTTATATAGGGTTTTCCATTAACGACATAACAAATCGATTATGAGACGTGTTCATCCAATTTTGGCCACAAATAATCTTCCAACATGACACGATAGCGTTCTCCATTGACGGTAACATGACGGTCGTTTTCATCCACGAAAAAATACATAACAGTCATTCTTTGCAAATGCAACGATGTCTCAAGAAGCATATGTGGTTTTGTTGCAGATTATTAATGCATAATTTGATTATTAACAAAGCCATTGAGCCAGAAATGAGGTTCATCGCTGAAGATGATTTTTCGATGAAACTAACTAACTAATTTTCAAATATAGGTGGTTCGTGAACTTTACCATGATGAAAATGTTGACTTTAGCTAAAGTTTTGACATTGACAGTTCATTAGAAAATTTAAAGGTGCGTTCGTATGAAAATACGAAATTTTTATGTCCCTAATAGAAAACCTTATACATCAAAATACAAATGCTTCGTAGCGTGATTGACTCAGGAATGTAACTTAATCTTCGTTTGGCTGTTGTTTTTTGTTACGCATTGATTAGACTTAGAGAATGCGGAACACAGTTGACATTTCGCGAGACTGTTTTATTAATTTTTGAATGCGCGACTGTAACTGGTATTACGGGACGGTCCCGAAAAATACGGTCACCTTATATACTTATATATATATATAATATATATATATATATATATATATATATATATATATATATATATATATATATATATATATATATATATATGTACTGCAAAAAACTAATCTATGTGCATGGTAGGCTGCGGGTTAGATTTCCTCAATGTAGTAGTTCGAAAATTTAATTTTCTTTAGCTGCCACCAAAAAAACTGACAGCCTAAATCGTTAGTTAAATCTGGATTGGAACACAAGTGCAGCAGGCTGTAAGGAAGAGAGACAATACTCACTCAGCGAGTGGCAACAATCCTGGGTGAGGGAATGGGAGATGAGCCGCATGAGTCAGTGACAATTTGTGTCTGTAACTTAATCGAAGGCACGGTGAGACTGACTTCTGTCTGCCCTAGATTTTGAACAAGCATGCATGTTTTCAATCTTACCTGCACAATATTGGTAAACCAAGGCCTCCAGACTGCATGTTTTGTGCAGTTAAAAAAGATTTTTTTTGCCTGCAAGAAATAGGACAAAAAGTATGGTAACTTACTTAATGTGAGAGCTCTCTCTAGATAGTCTAATAGAAGAGATGATTATATTGGTTGGAAAATGAAACAGAACGGCAGATTGCACTCAGGAAGGGCTCACAGTGAAATAAAGCGTATTCTCATGCCTGGAGGCGTCGAGGGTGAAAAGATCAATGACACCTTGAAGCATGGGGAAACGAGGCTTAGTACAATTTAATGCGTCAAAATATTCCAAACTAAGTCCTCGAGTTGATAGAGGAGTTATTTAGTGAGTAGTCCAAAAGTTTTGTGGGTCCGATAGCCCCATAGTAAGGCGTGAGTACTCTTTTAGTATAAGATCTAATTAGATTCCAACCGATAAAAAGATCAAATGGATGGACCAGAAAAATATTTAAGGGCTTGAGAAACACTACATTTTTTTTTGGTAAGGAGGTGAGGTTATCGATTTTTTTATTTTTTTGTGTAGGTACACTCGTCACGGACATTTATTTACAGTTTCAGCTTTATAATATGTTTAGCTTGTTTTTGAGTGGCGGAACATTTAGAAGTATTTTGCGTGCTCGGCGATTTTTTACTATGGAAAAAAATGAATCAAATATCAATAATTTTTTGGCCAAAAACAACACCACAATCATGCCTTAGCCACCATATTCACTGGATTTGGCCTTATGTGATTTTTTCTTGTTCCCTAAACTGGAGAGACCTATGAAAGGACGGAGAGTTGCAACGATTGAGCAGATAAAGATTGCATCGCTGGAAGAGCTCAAGGCTATAGCAAAAAGTGCTAATGAGAAGATTACTTTGAAGGGGACAACATAAATATTGACGAATAAATAAATATTTTTTCCTTAAAAATTCAAAGTCATCTTACTTTCTGAACAAAATATATGAATGACTCAACATGTTGTTGAACAATATGCAATTATTCCAAATAGCAACCTCAGGCAAATGTCGAAGAACTATATTTGGAATACCGTCAATACTAAATGATTTCTTGTTGTTTATCCTGCGAAATATGAAACACAAGCCTTCATAGATGACAAAATAACCAATAAGACTCAAGCTCGGTATGAGGTCAGATGCCAAGGTTTCATTGAAATGAAAAATTGATTCGCCATTCAGGGTTGACTTGATGTCAAAACCTTTTACTTGAACAGCCAATGAAAATGTTTGATTTGGTAGACTAACCAATTCAAAATGTGTTCCACAGGGCATGTTTCTGCAATTCATCCACTTGAAGCTTTGCCGAATCCGTTCTTTTGAAATTCAACTGATGATTTTCATGTTGAACAAGAATGAGGAAAACATCATCCCTTTGATAATTGATTTCAATTAGGATTTTATAATGGCCGCCATCGTTAGGAAGCATTTGCAGTCTCCTTTGAGGGCTATTAAAACTGAATTCAAGCCTTGCGTCAGCAATGCAGAGATCCAAGTATGAATTTGTCCTGGGGAATGGTGGGAACTCCGACCCATAAAGATTGCACCTATATTCAATTTGGTTCTGTGTTATCCACGATTTCAGGAACACACTTCTTGAATTATTTTTGGCGTTCAGCCATAATGCATGCTTGGCATTCAGGTCATCGGCAAGAATACCAATAATAATTATATAGCTTGTTCAATTCGAGTATTTCAAATAAGGAATTGTGCTCCTCCTTGAACTTTAGAACGTTTCAACCAGTTGCATACGCAGATATAACGAAATCATTCTCACCTGGCAGTGAAATTTTAATAAGAAATTCTAAGTTTTTAATCCACTTTTTCAATATTTTAGAAACAATAAAATCTTCTAACAAATATCCTGGTACCACCTCCCCCATTATCCTTTCGTTTCTTACAAATTCAACATCTTTGAATGTCATGGAGTGTCCTAAATTGAGGTGGGTATCAGTGAAAAGTATGATGTCAAGCTTTTGCTTAGCAATGAATTTAAGGAGACAGTCAAGTTGATGTAGAGTAACAATGGGGCTGACATTGATTGAGATGCGACAATGCCTTGTCATGGGAATGTGACTGAATGACAAGTTATTTTGAGACATTTGAAAGATCTAAACGCTGAAAAACCAAGTCAATTTTTGAATCTTGTTTATCAACTCTCTTCGATAAAGAATTAAGTTGCTGGCAAATTTTAAGAAGCAGCTCATTATTCACAGTATTTATAGCATTATCTGCTGGTCCTCTAGCAGCAAATGCAAATGATGCCCCGGGCAGGTAATGCACTGCGGTGTACTTGTGTTTATTTTAGAATAAATTTAAGTGTTGTGTGTTTTGACATCGAAAGCATCCTCGAAATTATGCTGGATGATCAAATACTCCGCAGTAAACGCAGTACAATTTTTCTTTTGGCTCCGTCTGAGCCAACTCGTACTCACCGGAGGCATGAACATCTTTGTGAACGGCGCAGTTGGCAGCGGAATGATTAAATCATTGACACTGGTAACACTGTTTGACTTCTCTTTTCTGGAGGCATTCTCACCTCACCAGTCTGAAATTCAAGTAACTTACTTTTAAAGGGTACTTAGATTGCTTTTATTTGAAATTTGTACCAGATAAAGTGATAAATTTTTCTTTTCTATGGCCGATCCCCTTGTTGCAAAGATTTTCACAGAACTGAGTTCAATTTCTGGTGCAGCTTCCTTGAGCACCTGAAGAAATTGACCGTATCCTCTCCGTAGTCCTGGCATGTCAACAAAAAGGGTAAAGAGTGGAACCTTCCCGAAGTTCAGTGCATCTTTGGTTGAGTTAAAATTAACCAGTGATTTCGTTTTAATAGTTAACTTTTCTGCGTTTGCACTTTTGATTTTGAAATTGCTTAATTTATTTTCCGCTGCCAATAACTAAATCATATCTCTTCCATTTTGTCCTGAAAACATTGATTAGCGGAACTTTTTCTGCCTTGTTGGTGGCTTTTTCAGAGGAACCAGCAGAACTACGAGTTGGTTTCTTCTTCTTATCTTCAGTTTTTAAATACGGAATTAAATTCATTTTCATTATCTTTATCAGCATTACCTTCGATACTTTCTTCAACTTCTATTTCTTCTGTTAACCCATTCGGCACTGCAAAATAATTTTGGCTATCGCTAGTGTGACCGGCACTTAGAATTACTTTTGGGATCGTTTCTTTTGTAGTTTTTTTTAAGTTTTATTTCCTTTTGGACTTGCTCTTCCGATTGCGGGTTTTGAATCTTCGTCCCTTTCTTGACTAAATCTTCGAGGGACTGTAGCCAAAGCCTTAGTTTATGATTTTGTTTTCATAGTCTGATCACTTCTTCCTTGTCGTCGACTTTTTAAAGTTTACATCCGTCATCTGCGGAGCCTTCGTTATCATGTTTTCTTTTGTAGACGGTTAGCAACAGTTTCATGTTTGATATCTCTCCAGGCTCTCCCAACGGTGGGAAGCCGTCGGGCCCTCTATACCAGTAGTCTCGAAGTTGTCTTTGGATTATTCGCTTTTCTTTGTGTATTGAAGTAAGAATATTCTATATAAATTCCTTATGTTGATTGCTTCAACAATATAAGCCTTTTCCAATAAAAATTAACTATTGACTGACGTTTTAAAAAATTAATCTAAATTTTTGAAAATTTTTGACAGGAGCGATCTACAAACATGTCTGTACGCAACGAATACTAGACGCATAATTTTAATTTTTCAGCTGCTTTTTCCCTGTGGTGCTAACTCCACTTTGACCGGTTGGCCGCCGGCTGGATGCTGGTTGCACGCTGGGTGTGTGCGAGCTGTAATATAGAATGATTTTATGAAACATGTCTGTATGCTAGCGACATCTAGCGATGATCGTTCCACTAAAATTAATCATGTGTAAGCTGTGCGGGCTAAAGCTCAGATCAAGCCGAACTGTCAAGGCGACTGGTTCGTGTATTCACGTGTAATAAGGTAGTCTTAATGTAATAAAGTATATTAATCATTACAAGTTGTAATTATTAGTGATTACCTTTTATCCTTATTTAATATACTACAACTCTGCCAAGGTGGTAATATATTACACAAGCTAGTTTGGGCGTACTTAGTGTTGCCTAGACTGGGTACTGGCTGCCCTCTATTATATGATTTGAGAGTCATCAGTTGACTCGAGGGTGAAGGTCCTACAGGAATCAAATGATGCGGTTGGTATGGTTCTACTTGCAATGAAGAGCTTAGGTAACCCCTATGTTGCTTGTAACTTCACAGGTACGGCTGAAGAGGAAGCGTGAACTACATTTGAAGTTGCGGCAGTTTATAAAGTTGTAGGAGTTGTGCTTGAGGAGTGGTGGTGGCCGTCGATGTGGCCATCCAGGTGCCTGCTGTTCCATGAATGATAAATGACTTTGAACTGCGGCCCCGTATAGTGCATGATGCTGCGTTAGTCAATCTATAGTTGATCTTAGTTCATAAACCCAATCGCCAATATAGACGTAAATTACTACTTCCATCTAAAAATGGTATATAAAAAAATAAATATTTTAATAATTTTATTTAATATGATGCATTGTAAAAAATTTATGAAAAAACATTCTTTATTAATAGATCAGTAACTGACTACAACCTCAAGAGAACGATGAATTTATACATATTTTAAATTGTCACGGCATACTATCGCCACATATCTTTTTCCTTTGTTTTCAGATGAATACTTTTAACTACGTGAATAAGATCTAACACTTTTTCACACTATTTTCGGTTATCATGAGCAGATTTTCGGATTAATTTTAGAATCAAATTTATCATTTAAGTTTTTTGGTCTATTTTGAAAACATATTGCATAGGAAAGTATTTCATACTGAATCCTGCGTGAAGAAATAGTTAAAGATTATAATGAGTGACTGTTATGAAAACAATGATTAATGCCTCCTTCTTGTGGTTAATTTATACATAGGTTTTGCATTTGGTGCAAAATTCTTTTGCTCACACGCCACCTCATACAAGTTCAATACTCTTCGATTAAATTTTGATGAATTTTGCTATTTGCTTGTAGTGGCAGCAGTTTTATATTAACTTAAGTTGATTTTAGCACGACAATGTGGAGTAACCAAAGTCCAAATAAATTTGGACTGGACAATGGCTTTATGGAGAAATTCATTAGTTCAATGATTTTACATTTTATGGTGAATACTAAATTGATCTAACATAACCGTCCACCAAGAGCCGTCAAGGCCTTAAAGACGTGTTCGTTGTATGAGATTTTAATGCGTTGGAAGTGCTGGTCTCTCTCGTGTATGAATATTTGCCGATACATTTTTTCAATGACGGCTGCAATTACGTATTTATGCTGCCTCCACAGCTTTAAAAGATGAAGGAGGTTTCCTTGGATGGTGTGCCCAGCATGAAGAAGATCTTTTAAGGATTTCCCCTTGGAACCCTGTTGGGATGCGTTAAATACCATTCTCAGTTTGGTGGTACTACTGCTTTCTTTCACCACAGCATGCTGTGGTAGATAAAATGCCGCAGTCATCTTCATACGGTCTGCAGATACTCTTGAAATGTGCCTTAGGTCAATATATTCTTGCAAAAAGCTTCGGTATTGTTCATATAACGCTGGGTTACGTGCCAATCGGTGTTTCAATTGTCGGAACTTTATGTACACAATCTTTTGTGTGTGACCAATCTCAGATAAAGGATCTGCACTGTGTTTGAATGGCAAGCTAATAGAGTACCTTCCTGATGGCTGCCGGTAAATGGTCTGCACGAAATCTGCTTCATTTGCTTTCTCTTCGTTTATTAGGTGTCTTATTTCTGGTAGTTCTTCTGTTTTCCAGAACTTCCGTACTGTTTCGTCCAGGCCTTGATAAGAGACAAAAGCGCATAATGACGTTGAAGTTTTGCATGGAACGGTTCCGAACAATACCAATCCAAGTTTTGTCTTCTGGGCACATGGCTTCCCAGGTAGAAACTCTGGTAGCAATAATGGGTCATATAAGTCTACTCTGATGAGAATGTCTATGGCTGATGGTATGTTGTATTTTGGATCTGCTAAATCGTCAATCGTCAATCCCTTCCGAATCGTCAAATGTGTTTTGTTACATGGTAAAGGCGCAGTTATCGTTGTGAGGATGAGGGATTTGTCGCCAGCTTGTAACTTTGCTTCTCCCCTTTGTTGCACAAAATCAGTATACCCTATGTATACTGGCATGCACTGGGAGCTTGATATGATGTGTATCCTATATACACACCAAGGCTCCGGAGGAGAGAGAGATATTCCTGTATAACACTTACCTGCTACTTTATGCGTGTCAACTAGATCAGTGAAATGGTGCTTTTGTTTAATGATTTAATTTTTATTTTATTCTTTGCTTGGTTATATAAGTACACTTTCAGTTGACTTTACTAATATTGATAACATATTTTGCTATTGAATTCTTTTAATAATTAATTTATTACAGAGACGTATAAAGTTCGAGCATTAATGGAACTTGTAAAATTTTTGCGATTTACATTTACTTTATTTATATTTGTTTGTTTTTCAGAGGGAAAAGGAAATTTGAAGAAACCAATCTATTTATTTAAGCTTTAACTGCTGCTCGGGCTGACGCCTTGAGCACAAAGTTATATTAGCGAATCAATTGATTATAAACCAAGTGCTAGCCCCGGGGACAAAGCCTTGGGACACTAATACTCCAGCTATTGCCTTGAGTACGCAGTCAGATTAATAAATCAATCAATTATTAGTTAATCTGCAGGCCCCAGGCATAACTGCCTTGGGGCGCTTATATCGGGCCGATGCCTTGAGTTCGCAGTTGAACGTATCCTAAATTCGCTTATCCCGGGCTAAGTGCCTTGGGATAGAATAAACTCGGGCGCACGCCTTGAGCCAGCGAATAGAGAAATACTTCTCGATTTTCTTGCTTCTATAATTTTCTTTTACACTTTAATCATGCTGACTTAATTGCTTACCAACTAAAATAATGAAGACAATTTACCATTTAAAAGATCAAATTTCAACTGTGATGTTTTTGTTTAATGCCATCTCTCTGTGCTTGGTGCAACCACAAAGCTATAGCTTGCGCTCGATTTGCAATGCGTGTAACCAATTCGTTCCACTGGGTGGTACGTTCGATTGCGAAGTCTTGTGTGTATATGTTTGATACTTAATACGAGTATGGATACACACCCACTTCTGCTAATCCATGATACGACGACACGCCCACAGATGCTTTGATTACAATTTGCAGCTTTTCGTATATGTATGTTGTCATTTACAGTACACAGAGAGGAACGACGGAAAACGAACCGAGCAATATTTGGACTGCGGCTCCCGTAACGCCTTGATGTAACATTCTCCACGACACCAATACCACTGATTCGAAATTTGGCACTGGTGCGTGTGGCCTGTGGAATTTGTACAGCTGCTTCACTTATAAAGGATCGCTGTGCTCTAGAGTGCAGCAATGCTCGAAACGTTACATACTCTCCACCTGGACGGCGTATTTTTATGCACGCCGCGGGGAGCAGTATAGTATGTACGCTTGCTTCGTGTATACACCGTGGCCGTGTATGATTGCTGGTATTGATGGTTTGTTGTGCAGCATATTTTCTGTAGGCGTCACATGCAGTAAGGTGTTGTGTTTTTTACTGGAAACTTTGCATCCATGTGTGGAAGTGCATTCATTGACCCTGCGTTGTCTGAAACAATTAAAACACGAATTAGAAGGCTTAACAATCTCGCGGCTCGCTTTAACACTGGCTTGTTTAAATGAGGTGCATTCAAACAGCTTATATGCACCCTTGCACATTGAACACGAACCCACTAATTTGTGTTGTATTTGCTTTCACAGTTTTTGTTTTTATCTTCCCAGTGGTTAGGGCTTCCAGCATTGCGAACCTTTGTTTTAAGAAGTCCAGGAACTATTGCAAAGACGGAATCCGATCTGAATT
This sequence comes from Odontomyia ornata, assembly GCA_963969285.1. Lineage (NCBI taxonomy): Eukaryota > Metazoa > Arthropoda > Insecta > Diptera > Stratiomyidae > Odontomyia > Odontomyia ornata. The sequence goes on from OZ017741.1 coordinate 313,163,891, forward strand.
GGAGAAAGTTCGTTGCCATTCCTTCCTGATTAAGCATGAAGACAGTTGATCACGTGAAAGAGTCAGCGTTCAAGGTTTTGATGCCTGTGAGTAGTTGGTTCATTGTATCGAGCATTTGCCTTAGACCTGACGGATCTTTATGTGTGCGATTCTCTACATTGAAGAGTTTCTGTATCATCTCTTGTGCTATGATATGATGATTATCATGTCGTTTACAAACCAGTGCCCATACAGGATCGTAGTAACCCTCCGTAACACTTAGATGATTAATGAGTAGTTCTGGTTCCCCGCGAAGAGCGCTCCTCAGGTATTGAAATTTCTGTACCTTCGTCAGTTGAGCATTTTTACAAACCATACTTGCGAGCAAACTATGGAATACAAACCAGTCGCTATATATACAATTAAAAGACGATATTCAAACCCTCTCTGACTTAAAAGAATCAGGCGGAGCTGATGCTGCCATTATGGGTGTATATCCGTTGATTTAAGACTAGAACAGCGTGAGGTAATCCATGATTAATTCCTCCAGGCGCTCAAACTCCATGTTGTACTCTTCGAGTTCATTATTGTCTTCCTTTAAGCGCATGCATTCTGCCTCATGTTGCTCCTCGCACTTTACCCATATAGCCTTTAATTTTTGTAACCTTGTTTGGAAATACGCTAGACTATACCTTAAATAGCTGCCCTTGTAAAAGTCGTAATGAGCTTCTGAACTTGCTTGAACGCGGTATCTTCACAACTCATAGTGAACTTTCTGCCAACTTATTGACCCAACGACAAATTCGTTCTAAAGTCTACAGCTCAATCGCCCATGTTAACGCTACAATCATTGATTGGGACCAGGAGCCCAATGAATTTATCAAAGGAAAATGATTGCACTTCCAGGATATCAAACCAGTCCAACGCGCAATTGACTACAACTCCACTTGCACATGGAATCTTTCCACAAAAGATTCTTCTGATCCGCTAACTTCCTTGCAGATTTGGTAAGTTAAATTTTGATCTAAGTGAACTTCCCGCATGACTTACAAACTCCTATTCTTAATGTAGATCGTCCTTCTACTATGTGCTACTGTACGACTGCTAATATTTCGTGTAATTTCCACTGTTGATACTCCTCCAAATCCAAGCTAAGTTAATCCGTCTCGACGGACCAATGAATCCTGCGTGAAGAAATAATTAAAGATTATAATGCGTGACTGTTATGAAAACAAAGATTTATTCCTCATTCTTGTGGTTAATTTATACATACGAGGGTCATTCAACAAGTGCTTAGCCTCACCGCTCGATGGCGCTGCTATTACAAAAGAGTTTGACCATCGTGCAGTACATTCAACGAAGCTAATGAAGGGAATTGACTGAAACTTTGAGAGTGGGCTACTAAAAGAATGTACTGTACGATGGTAAAACTCTTTTGTAATAGCAGCGCCATCGAGCAGTGAGGCTAAGTACTTGTTGAATGACCCACGTAGTTTTTGCATTTGGTGCAAAATTCTTTTGCTCGCCCATGTATGGTAAATAGTGCCATCTCAAGCAAGTTCAATACTCTTCGATTGAACTGTTATGAATTTTGCTATTTGCTTGCGGTAGCAGTAATTCTACATTAACCTAAGTTAATTTTAGCAATGCAATGTGGAGTATGCAAAATTCAAATAAATTTGGACTGGACAATGACTTTAAAGAGAAATTCATAAGTTCAATGATTTTAATTTTTATGGTGAATACTAAAATGTTGATCGAACACATGTAATAACTAAGGTCAAAGTTGTACAGAAAAACGTTTTATTTTAAGTGGTTTTCAGCAAATATATACGATTCAATACTTTTTTCACCAGTGTGAATGCAGTTAGAGAGGGCACTCCATTTCAGGCCTCCATAAGGTTGCAAAGTTGGTAATAAAGAGTTTTCCAATAAGAGGTGTTATTTTGAATAGTCCGCTATTTCGGTAATTGTCACTTTTAAAGCTGTTAATTTTTAACATTTCACAAATAAAAACTACACCATTAATATTAATGGAACAATACATGCTTCAAAAATGCAAGCTGAAAGTGTTGAAGAAAACCCAGATTTGTCCATTCCTCGTCGTTCTTTGGAATTAGGCATTCCACAAACGTGATTACACCGTATTTTGCACAAAAATTTGGATCTTAAGGCTTATAAAGTTCAGTTAACACAAGAACTCAAGCCGGTCGATCCTCAACAATGTCGTGTCTTTGTTGATTGGGTCTTTGAAATGCATGAAAATGATCCGGAACTCTATCAAAAAATCATCTTGAGTGATGAGGCCCATTTCCACCTCGGTGGCTTCGTCAACAAGCAAAATTGTCGCATCTGGGGCTCGGAAAACCCAAGAGTTATTGTTGAAAAGCCTCTCTATCCTCAATGTGTGACTGTTTTTGGTGCGGTTTATGGTCCGATTTAACACCTTGCAACTTACTCCTTTGGAGCCACGTGAAAGAAAAGGTCTACGCCAATAGTCCAGCGTCGATTCAAGACCTCAAAGATGGAATTCGTTAGGCTATCGAGGACCTAGGGCAGCCACTTTGTGATTTGGTTATGGAAAATTTCATGAAAAGGATATGGTCCTGTAAGCGTGGTTGTGATGGTCATTTGTCTGATGTTATTTATTACTGTCAACGGCATACCTTCTTCGTTATAATGATATAAACATCCGATCTTTTATATTAAAAATGGTATTTTTCTTTCAATATTAAAAAAAACACCTCTTATTGGAAAGCCCTGTTTGAAAAAGTTGCTTATATCACAGAGTTGGGAATATTGCAGATTTGGTAATATCACTCAGTAGCAGTTTCTCAATGACTCAACGCTATTTTCAAAAAAACGATTAAAGATTAAGTATTTGGTTCAATGGCAAGTAAAAACCGGATGCTATTGTTTTTGTAATCAAAAATATTTCAAATGGTTACATCTAATCATTACTAATTAAATTGAAACAGGACTAGATAACTTAATATTGGACTACCTTATACAAAATTTCATGGGAATGAACGGGGAAGGGGATTTCAGTAGGTTGTGCTAAGTGAGTACTAACAACTTCGAAGAACATCTTGGCAAAGCTCAGTAAATGTAGGCAGGAAATGATACACAAATACTGTAGAATAACGTAGAACTATTGAAATTTGTGGGATTCCGTGCACATAAATCTTTCAACCTGATTGTTTCGAAAATTTCATTAATCACAAGCAATTTCCTCAATTCTGTGAATTCACAATAGTGTTAATCGAGTCTTCAAACCTATTCTGTACACAAACCTAAGAACCACTCTTGGGACATTTGTGACATGCTTCAGTGGTTTCGAATAAAGCTAGGTTATGTTACAAACCACCTGTCCCATGCATGTGTGGAGCTGTACTAAGCTAAGTTTTGAATCATCATCCCAGGAAATTTAAATGTCATAATGGCGGCTTTTTACATATCTCAACTACAGTTACTGATTAGGAATGTTGCACGATGATCAAATAATAAAAGTGAATCGACAAAGAAAGCCTAAAGTATCACATTGAAAAATCCTAAAAAGAAACGTTTGGGTAACATTTTTGGACTTAAGAGGCATGGGAGAATCATCAATCATCATAATCGAAAAAGTTTCAATTGCTTGTAATGGAAAGAAAAGAAAACATGTATATCAAAATGCAGAATAGGGTTCTAAAAAGCCATTCATTTCACTAGCAAAAAAACTCGCGTAAAACAGGAGGAAATAATTGAGTACAAAACGTGTTCGGAATTTTAAATTGGAGGATACGTTCATTGGATCGAGAATACTGAGTACGAAATACGGGAGGCTCAAATTTGGGCTATAGTGCCATACATGAAGTTGATAAAGTCAGAAGCGAGGAACGGATGGGTTGTTGTTGAATTTTTTTCTTGTAAATGTTTGAAAATAAAGGAGTTCCGCGAAGTAATGTTGATCAAATTCGAGCAATTAGTCGCGAGAGCCATAATTCAGAACTCTGTCATGTAAGATTTTTTCGACAAGAAGCTGAAGTGGCTGTTTATGGGCAAACATTTCGACAATGTCGTGCGACTGGTTAGCAACCATTGGCTCTGATGAACTATAGGCGTTGAAATATTTTGTAATACCTATATCATATACTTACGTATGCAATAACTTAATTTCTCATACTCACCTTTTAATTGACCTATCTGAAATATACTTACATATTACAAAACATTTCCTTCAGTTACAAAACAATACAAACATTTCCTGCATTCATATGTAGAATCTTATCATTCTTAAACGATAAATATCTACATACCTTCATATGTGCATATGCACATGAAGTACGTAATCAATATAAACAATAAATTGTCCGGCATGCTTAAGTCTTCTTCTTTATATGCATGAAGTAATGTCACATGCAGATGGTCAATGCATGTGCATGAAGAATAATATATGGATAGCGAAATTTAGGTATCATAGGTCAGGGTAGATTTGTAAAGTAAAATTGAATAGAGTTATACAAAATTAATGAGAAGTGTTTCATTTTAAAATTTTGAACAAGGATATCACGAAGTGATCGCAAAGATAATTATTTGCTTGATCTTAGTTATCATGGCATCCTGGTCTGTAAAATCCTAGCCACTCTATCTGCGGAGCAATCCGCTCTTTAAGTAAATAATACATTATTCCCTGGTAGTCTGCTTAAATTAATTCAGAAGTGATATAGTTTGAAAGAAGACAACACAGCTAGCTCGTTTCAATTCTTTCGAGTTTCTTCTGGATCCTGTTCGACGTAGAAATAATAAATGAATTGTAGTTATAGCTACTACAATAAATGGGAAAATGAAATGAAAAGTACAAACCCGTGTTAAGGTTGCGTTGCAAATCCTCCTCTAATTTATTGAAATAAACCCGTTCCTAGGTATGGAATAGCTGATAAATGATTTGTAATGACAGTTGCTTTATGTTTATTACTTAATTGCCACATTGCATGTAAATGCCTTTTTAATCGAAAAAAATTTGAAGACCTCATGGACAAATTCTGTGATTCTTTATTGACTGACTGATTATTATAATATTTAAAAAATGTATTCGAAGAAAATCAGTTCTCTACAAAAATTTGATATCGAAAAGCTCAAAACGACGTCTGTACAAAAAAAAAATCATGAAGATCCTCGACAACTAGCTGGCTAACATCTTATGAGATATGTCACTGAAAACAAGCAATGAGCTGTGTGTGGAAGTGAAAGCGGCAATTATGACCGTGACAGGACATAATCAGGCATCAAGCCCGGTGCAAAAGAAACGATATGTTCGATAATGAGCGCCAGAATGTGTTGGGCAAAAAAGATTCAGGCATACAAATAATGTTTCGGTAGAGAAACCAGAACAAAAAGATGACGTTATGAGAATCTCAAAAGAGTAGCGAATATGATAATTAGAATTAAGAAAAGAACAACTGACGACCAATTAAAAAGCACCGACGTAAGTCTAGCGAGCAACAAAACAAGACAGGCATACAAAGTAGTAGAAAGAATTCAAGAGGTTATCAGCCCAAGACCACGCTTTATCGCGATGTCATCGGCAATATCGAAGAAGAAAACAAGATTTTGGAAAGATGGGCATCATAATTCAAGGATCTCGTTAATCCTACGTATACCTCTAGAGCATTGGAGCGAAGATATATTACCGAAGAGCTTCCACTGGCCCCACCAACTCTTGGTGAATTTTGTTCCACCATCAAGGCCTAAAAGTATAATGAAGCACCCGGCATCGATGAGATGCTAGTGGAGCTCATGAAATATGATGGCAGCAGTTCTCAGGAAGCTACCCATAAAATCTCCTGGTGCATTTGGAAAAAATATATGACAAACAAGTTGGGCCAATCAATTATATCCCCTATTCACAAAAAAGTTGAAAGGCTACAGTGTGAACACGATAGAGGCATATCACTGCTTTTTATGGCATGCAAAATATTTTCAAAGATCGTAGATAATAAAATCACATCATACGCCAACAGTATTATTAGGTTATTTCATCGTGAAAGTTGGCAATGAGATATCTCAGAGGACATAGCCTCCACGATGAAACACATGACAACGTCCAGTGCTTTTCATGTAGCAGGAATCTGGTATGCCTTCGACTTGCTTCTTTCATTGACGCCCACATAAAATTACCTGGGTATCACCACATGATCCAAGCCACGAGCTTTCTTCACGTCCGTACATACCGAGGAGCCAATTGTAATTCAGATCATTATTTGATCAAATCAACATTTCAACGTCGTATATCAAAAGCGTATTCATCGAAGACTAGCCCGCTACAAAAATTTGAAATTTCACGGAGACTCACGACAACCAGCTAGCTTCCATCTCATCAGACACATCGCTGAAAACAAGCAACGAGCTTAGACGGAAGTCAAAGTGGCTATTAAGACAGTAGCCGAACACACAATCGGACATCAAGCACGTCGCGAAAGAAATGATTTTTTTGTGGTAGGGAGGTGAATGCCATTTATGCACAGAGTGTGGGACTTCCATGCTCGCAAGAAGGTGACTAAACACCTCCCCTGTCAACCTGAGAACCCAGCCTGGAACCGTTTGACACATTACTTCGGGCCAGGTCTCGTTTTGTTCCGTCGTGAGGCACCTTCAAGATCCCTTACCTAGCGGGAAGGGAGAGGGGAAGAGGAAGTGCCAGAAAAGTGATCCCCCAGCCCCAGCGCCCCCCGCTGCTGTGAGTCCCTTTCATCTTTTAGGACTGCCCGAGCATAATGTGCCACCTGGTTCCATTTGTCAACCGATTTGAGTATCACCGCGACAATATTATCCGGAGTGAGCTCTTCCGTCTTCCTGTAGAGTTCCCTTCGCAGCCCAACCCATTTTGTAGACGCAAAAAATGTGTGGCAGGCGTTGTCCTCCTCTCCTGGGCAAAACCGTTAATCGGGGGACCATGACTTACCAATCTTGGGCAGGTAGGACTGGAAACACTCATGTCTGCTCAAAAGCTGGGTCAGATAGAAGTCAGTCTCACCAGGCCTTCGATTCAGCCACGGTCTCACATCCGGGATGAGGCACGCAGTCCACCTTCCCTTCGTGCAATTGACCCAAGACTGCTGCTAATCGTTGAGCGAGCGCTGTCTCTCTCCGCAGATAACCATCTCCCTCGCATCTTCGTTTCAGCGCAGGTAAATAGCGGGGCGCTCTCTAGCAAGGAGGGTATCACGCCTGCAATAATTCTCACCGCCGGATCAGAAACTGTCAGATACGAAGATGCAATCCTCAGTGCTCCTCTTCTCTGTACCTTTGCCAAACGTTTTTGGTATACCTCCTTGCTGAGAGCGTCACCCCATACTTCTGCTCCGTACAGTAGCACTGACCCTACAGCACTCATCAAGAGGCGTCTTCTTGACGGGCTGGGTCTCCCTACGTTGGCCATAAGTCAACTCAGAGCCAATATTCCCGAAGCAGCCTTCTCAGCCATTGCTCTGATTTGCTCAGAGAAACTCATCTTCGAGTCGATCAGTAGCCCCAGGTACTTCACCGATGGCTCCGATTCGTATATCTCCAATACTGATCATCCTTACTCTAGGGATTATCTTTTTTGTCAAGATGACCACTTCGGTTTTCTCCAGTGCTAGACTGGATCCACGAGCAGTCATTCAGTCCCTCACTCAGCGCATAAGCCTAAATTGCGCTTGTTCAACGGTGCGTCCAGTAACCAGAGCCGCAACATCATCCGCATAGCCAACCATAGCCAGCCAATTGTGTTTCAGATCATTATTTGATCAAATTAACATATCAATGTCGTATGTCAAGGGCATATTCATCGAAGACCAGCCTGCTACAAATCACGGAGACCCACGTCAACAAACTAGCTCCCATCTTATCAGATACATCGCTGAAAACAAGTAACGAGCCTAAGATGGATGTGGAAGTGGCTATTAAGACAGTAGCTGAACACACAATCGGACATCAAGTACGGCGCAAGAGGAATGATTGGTTCGATGATAGGTACCAGAATGCATTAGACAAAAAGAATCAGGCGTACAAAGAATACGTAGGTGGGAAAACCAGGACAAAGAGAGAACACTATGAAAATCTCAGTAGAGTAGCGAATAAGATAATTAGAATTAAGAAAAGAAAATAATATGATGAACAGTTGAGAACTATCGATGTAAGCCTTGTGAAAAATAATACTAAATAAGCGTACAAAGTAGTGAAAAGCCTGAAACGAGGTTATCAGCCCCAAACCACGCTCTGCCGTGATGACATTAGCAATATCATTGCTAATAAAGCCAAGATTAAGGTGTGATAACCTCGATCTCGTGGATCAATATTCCTCTGAGATCTGTCACCCCTATATATAAATGCCCCAACTAGCTGATGAGGATGGTTGACAGACCTCTGCAACCGAACACCACTGACATCGATGGGTGGGGAGAGAATTAAACAAAAATCGAGCAATCGCGTGTGAAAAACGAGCATTGAGTGCAAAATTTTATTTAATTTGAGCCCAATATTGCTGTAATCTGAACGGAAAGGTCATCGTAGTTAGAGACGAATAGCTTTCTTAGTAAAGTCTCAAGAAACAGGTTCCGGTCAATGTAATCGGGGAAAGGTGAAGATTTCTGAAATATAGAAGTGTGTGACTAGCAACTAATGCGCAAACAGTTGAAATTAGGGTGAACGTTTTTGTATAATTAATTAAGAGTTCACACATACCGTATCAAGTGATATAGTGTAGCAACCAGCTTAGTAGGTAGCAACTACCAGTTTCTGTGCACCAGCGAAGCCTACAGTCACTCGGCCAACTGGACTGGCTCTTTTCGAATATTCTCAAGTGAAGCAAAAAACTCATTGCAGCAGTTAGTTGAGCGAAGTTCTGCATAAAATTCCCCAGCAAAATATTAAAAAGCATCTCCAGCTTAATTTGTCATCTGCAACTCGTGATTGCAGCGTGTCTTGCGCACTTCTTACCTTTTTGCAATCGCGGCGCATAGTTTCGAGGGGAAACCACTCAATATCGACACGACAGTGCCAGTTGAAATGCACCACAATAGCTGCCGTCACTACAATAGGAAGGAATTTCGCGAGATAATTGAAAAAATGGGCGGAGTTCGTGGCTCGCAATAGGAAAGTTAATATAAAAGGTGGTGAAACATTTTTACGCAATTTAAATTATAAGTTGTAACATGCAAGTAAGCAAGGAAATGAATCCAGATTTATCATCAGTGACATCGAAATCGAAGAATCGCTCATGAATATATATTGTTCCATAGAAGACAAAATGTTTGTAAAAGTACCAATGACGTTTAAATTTGTAGTTAACAATCCAACAGCAAAAGTTATCCTCCTAATCACATCACTAAGTAACACAGACAGTTTCATGTGTTCTGTTCATAAGTAGCTTAATATATCAATTTTCTCACAATCTGAAAAAGAAATCATCTACAACTTATGACCGTTGAAAGTAGGATGGAAAAACTTACCAGAACTCAATCTCCAACGCAAACATTTCTAGTAACACGAGGCCTGATGCCTGCCGTACACAATATGAACTGATTTAGAAAGGTATGTACATATTATTTAATCAAGGTTTTGAAGAATTTAACCTCTTTGTAAAGGTTTCGTGGATTTATAGGGTGGTCCTACAAAACGCAAGATGTTAATTGTAAATTAAACAAAAAGCATTCGGAGAATTATGTCAATATTTTTTATTATAATAGAAGAACCTAAGACAATTATGTGTAAAAAAAAATATTGCCCAAATGCTGGCCATGGCTACGGCGGCATACTTCTATCCGATGGTCCATATTTTCAATGACTCTGAGACATAATTGAGGTTCAATGTCGTTAATATTGTTACATGTCCAATCATCATTCTACAAGCTACTGTCGCAATTGTTGTCGCAACTATTATTAACACCATGATCAATAAATGCAGGTACTCGAAAGCACAAGAATAGACCAAGTAGATCCATGATCAACATTTGAAAGTGACGTCACTGCGGCCATTCAGAATTGCTCAAATAGTCCAGGTAGTTCTCGCCAGAACATTCGCCAATGTACGAGAAATGGATTGAATGACTAGAGACCCTATATAAAGCCAAGCTGAATGAATGGGAGAAATAATAAAATTGCGATAGTAGAAACTGCGATAGTGTGGAGTGCGAATTAAAGGCGATAAAGTCGAAGTGGAAAATAACATTGTTATTAATTCTTGTAAAACAGTGAAATTAATGATTTTGCATTCTTAGTAAATAAAATCTGTTAACTTAATTTAAAAGACAGTGCATTTTCACTTTCCCGGAACATTAAAATTATCGGCCACGAACTATAACACGCGACAGTGGTTTCGAGAAGTGAGAGAGAAAACTTTTTAAAATTTTTAAAGTGCACAATAGTGAAATTTAACGTGGAAACTGGTGGAAGAAAAAGCCGAAATATTAAAAATGCCACGAAACCTACATTTAAAATTAATGAATTGACCATGTCTGAGCTCAAGGAAGAGTTGGAACAGCGAAATCTTGCTACGCAAAGCACAATGGCCACACTGCTTGCACGCTTGCGTGACGCGATTGAATCGGCAAGCGTGCATCTGAATTCGGGTCAACACTCAGATGCGGAAATAGTCGCAGAAGGTGGAGAAGCAGAAACACCAAAATCAAACCCGAAAATGCGCTGATGCAAATGTTGATGATGATGCAGCAAGAGCAGCGACAACAGTCTTCCAGTTTAACCGCGAAGCTAACTTAACAGTCATGCAGTTTAACTGCGAAGCCAGATGAACAATCAGCGAAGGTGGACCAACAAGCGATCGAAATCAAGGCAGATTTGCTAAAACAGTCAGCCAAAATAAAACGGAGCTCGGTAGTCTCAACAAACAAATTAAATGCTTCGAGGAAAAGATTTACCAGGTTGATTTATTCGTTCAAAAACCCGGTTTTGCCCGGAGATTTTTTCCTTCCGGTTTAATCCAGTTTTTTTCAAATTAAAGAACCAGATTAAAAATCCCCGTTGGCATACTAGCCAAAAAGGTAATTTTCTCGTATATAGCGTAAGATTTCGAAAAAGAATTTGGCTCGGCTATTACTCGACTTCTGACTGCAATTTTCGTAGCACCACATGGGTATTTATTAGCAAAAAAATAATCTTCCGACGTTCGTGTTTAGAGGCCCTTTATAGAGGCGCAAATATTTTGCTAATTAAATTGCGTTTTACACTTATGGATCACATATTGAAAATCGGCAGATAATAAATTGTTACAAACATAGAAATACAGGTTTCGTCCTTCTCACATTTGCTGTTAACACATTTCACAGTGGTAACCACACAAAGTTGGTAACTCGTCGGCTTAAATAAATCAAAAAGCTAACATAATTTCAAAAGATTACCATAAAAGTTTAATCAGTACTTGCGTTGCCATCAATATACATTTTGAATTTGAGCGTTTGCTTTTTAGTTATTTCCACAGATATCAGTCGCAACTGCTATGCTGAATCTTATTCGAATTGGAGTTTCTCTCTGAAGAGCACAAAAATTTCCGATTTTTATTGAAAACTGCTGCTAAAAATATTAAACTGTAAATTTCCCACTTTTTTATTTGTCATCCGAATTAACTTGTCGTAATAACTTATAATTTCAAGTTCCATCGGGGTCTGTTGAGAAACTTGGCTGCTACAGGGCTACAGAAATAAAAGAAAAAACCCCTGTATAAGGAGACCCGCCTTGAACACCTTAAAATATTTTCTTGCACTGCAAATTTCGAGAGCCACCACTTTTGACCTACGCAGAAAATTTCCTCATTCTAGCTCATGTGGTTTGCAAGAGAACTTGCTGTGATGCACGAATACGGACGGACGGTCAGACAAGTCACAATTTTATAATTTTTTAGGGTATTGTAAAAATATTTTACAATATCCTAAAAATGTTCTACTTTATAAATACTTCCAAGATAAGTCATTTAAAACGTTTCCATGAAAAATATTCATTATTTCAGTTGCTACTAAAATAGCGAATTGCGCTTACCTTCTGGCCTTTGGAGGCCGCCATTTTGAATGCATGCATTTGATTTTGGATTATTTTAAATCTTTGTGTACTAGGACCTCATCAATCAATGTGCCAAATCTCGTTGAAATCGGAGTTTCACTCACTTTTTGACTTTTTTATTTTGCATTCGATTTTAATACTTTTTTGCACATACAAGAACTTAGTATAGAGATCCATAATCTCAAGTTTCATCAAAATCCGTTGGAAAAAGTGACCGCTAGAGGGCCACTAAAACCTGAAAAAATCGCATATTAAAACCACTGCTATTTTGAAAATTTCACATGCATGATCACAAAAATGACAAAGTACTAAGATCCTATCAATTTTCATCTTGAAACCAAGTTTCATATACATTTTAAAAGCCTTTGAAGTTTTGAGCTACAACTAGCCGCCATTTTGTTTTTCGGAACCTGACTTCCAGTTTTTTTACATAGTTCTCTAGATACTTATAGTTTTATCAAATTACAGAATTTCATTAACATCGGTTGAAAGCTTTGGTCACAACTACATCAACAAAATTTTTTACGTTTTTCCACCTTTTAGCGCCCGCCATTTTTTTCAGACCAGCCGATTTTGGATTTTTTATTGTGAGGCTCATCACATATATCAGTGAACCTTTGTGCCAAATTTCATCTAAATCGGAATGTACTTTGGTCAGAACAGGGCTCACGATTTTTCATCTATAATAACCGCCATTTTGTTTTCGCTCCTTGCATAGACCTTTGAGCTAAGCAGGCGTTTGATTTACATAGTCACAACGTAGTGTTTATTATTCCGAGTTCCACAGTAACTATTCACAGTAAATTTTTCTTTACTGGATACGTTCTTTTGGTGTTAATTCAAGTTACATATTGAGTTCTTGTACAACTGAAATCTCCTACCCTGCTCAAAGCAGGAAAAGAAGCCGGGAATCTTCCCCGGCGGGTAATTTTCTCCGTGTCAAGTTTAAAATGGCGCAAATTCCGGCATCCAGCTCATCGAGCTCCAACAGATTCTTGCCATTAGCTAACCTTCCGGATAGCAATGAAAGTGATCAACAACTCAACGTTGAAGTAAAAACTAAGGTGAGAGTTCCTCCAATAACATTTACGGATTTGCCTTGAGTCACGATAGACACCATTCTTAAAGAATTGAATGTAACGAATTTTCAAATAAAATAATTACAATTGGTATGAGGCTTTTCCTTACCAATCTGGCGGACTACGAGACCATGGAAAGACATTCGAAAGCTAAGAAAGTGAATTATTTCACATTCCAACGGGCAGATTTACGACCGCTAAAAGTAGTTTTAACAGGGTTGTATAAAATTTCCCCAGAAGAGCTAAAAAAGCTTCTCAAAACAGAACATAATATAAATGCTATTGATATGAAATTATTCAATCCCAAAGCAAGAGATCGCGAAACCATTTACTATCTCTTATATCAACAAAAGGGTACGAAAATGACCGAGCTAAACAAAATCAACACGATCATTCACACTATTGCGCGATGGAGCTTCTACACAAGCAGCCGAAAAGGCCCTACACAATGTAGGAATTATTTGCGCTTTGGGCATGGGATATCTTACTGCCCATAGTATACTCAAATAGTAGCCACACCTTTCATTTACCCTGTGTTGCACACTTTTTGAATTTTCCCAGGGGCACGTCAGCTGATCCGGGGCATGACAGCTGATCCCATGTTTGGCGCGCTCAAGAAACAAAGCAAAATGCAAATAAAATTTCCGACGCACGTGTTCTTTTACGCATTTCAGAACATAGGAGTGCTGCCAAATCCTAATAAAAAACTAAAAAATTGCATGGAACGAATTTGTTTTTCTGCAATGTTATTGATTTTTTAGCTCTGGTAGCCCTGAAATCTCTCATCGAAGCATATGTTTATATTCGCGCCATTCCTCGCATCAGCGTTTGCCATCTACCTGCTACCGAAGATTTATGGCTCGCTGTTCGGCTTGTGTTCGAATTTTTCCGGAGGGTTGATGGAGTGTGGTTACTAGTTGAGTATACTATGTTACTGCCATCTTCCCACAAGATGCGCTATATGTAGTGTTGAGCATGTTTATTATAATGCCCGCTAAAAGAAAGGCAACATAATGAAATCCATTTTAGCAATCGCAAAGAAGCGCACTTCGCCAATTCTGTTGATTGTAAGGCAAGAATGGACTATATAAAGCTGAAAGAAAAGCTGAATAGTCGGGGAAAAAATTCGAGAAGCTCCCCAATTCCTGCCCAGAGAACTACAAGCAGCTCCGATATTACAAGCACAAATTTCCCTTCGCTGACAAAAGCTCCAACACATACACCAACCCTACGCCGAGACAGCAGAGATGCAACATAAATTCGAAAAAAGTCGGAAAATTTAGCTGAGTCCATCTATGACCTACAGTATGGCTATCAAGCAAAACCCACAATCTACAAATAGTATATGCGACAACCTCTTTTCACCCGAATGCCTTTTGACCAAAACGGACGTAAGAGAGGAAGCCATATGGCAGCAGCGCTTACTACCAACACATGGCCATTAGTAGGCCGACTTTGCTGGGTGACTTACATGGGGTTATATGAAGAATTGTGGAGGTACCAACAAAAATTCGAGATTTTGTATGGTTTAGAGACGGATTTCTACAGTGAAATCCAGATGGTCTGCGGAGAACACAATAGCGCTCCTATGAAGTGAAAATTAGTTCAGTTCTTATAGTCGTTTAATTTTTATCGCCTTTCAAAGTGAATGAATAGAATTTTGTTTACTTCTCAACGCCAAGATATCAGTGGGAGGTGCAAAACATGCGCTTCATATGCTCGTCTTGAAAAGTTTAGGAGTACAGTGGACAGTGCAAGGTGAATTTTAAGCATGCACGGAATGCGTTTCGTACGTTTTCATTCGGAAAATAGTATATAATACGTGATATAAGAATTTGCTTATGCCGCAGTTGGCTGCTAGCCACGAAAGCTTATCCAATAGTAGGCCGACTAATACATATGCAAATTGCTACCATATGGCTTCCTATGTTACGTCACTTCTGCTTTTGACCATTTCTCATGAACTAATTACTAATTTAAGTAAATGTAGAACAAAGCAAGATCAGTTTAATGTCATTGTAGAGCTATCCATAAAACTTTTATATGGATAAACAATTAAATGTACTAGTTTGGGATGCACAAAGCATTGAAAATAAACATATTGAAGCGTTCGATTTCGCTGTTCAAAATAATATAGACATATTTGCCATAACGGAGACTTGGTTAAAGCCAAATGATAGTTTTAAGCATCCCTACTTTCATATATATACAGATATGATCGCGTTGGTAAAACTAGCGAGTAGTATTGCCTCAAAGTCCAACATCGGTAATTGAAAATATTGGCGTTATTATCGAAGAACCAAATATAAAATTATACGGTATTTACTTTCCTGGGACGAAATTAAGCAAGGAAAAAGTCGAACTTTTCAGAAGAGATCTGAAATGGTTTAGCAAGACTTACCAAAGGTATCTACTTTGCAGAGACCTGAACGCTAGACATTGGCACAAGAATCGCAAACGAAACAACAAAATGGGGCACATCTTATTTAATCTCACCAGAGAGGCAAATGTCTACGTGCATTTCCCTAAAGAACCCACGTTCTACTCTCCCCGTGGAGTTGGTTTCACTCTGGGTCTGGTTCTTAGTGACCAAAATATTACTCCCTCCGAGCTGAGTGTTTTGCAAGCCGTCTCATCTCCTCATCTACCTGTAATATTTTCCTTAGAAACGACGAGGAATAACAGTAATGCACCAAAAATATACTATTTCTATAAAAAAAACAAAATGATCTGAATTCCGGAGTTTTATTAATGAAAGAGTGACCTTAACATCAAGAACGATAGAATCACTCAATATGTGAAGAGCAAATTGAAGAATTCGCAAACATCTAGCAAGCTATCAAGTGTAGTGTCCCAAAACAATCGAAAGCTTCTTATAATTTAGAATTTGACAAAGAAACGTACAATCTAATAAGAAAACGAAAATCTTTGCGGCGTAAATGGCAAAAAACTCGCATTACGTCTCTCAAAATTGGTGCTAATAGCCTCGCTCTTGCAATAAAGAACAAAATTAAGGAGCTCCGGGGTCTCCGATGAAACATGCTAACAAATCTAGACTAAAACTCGCGGAAAGTCCAGTTTTTAAATAGAAATTTTAAACGCAAGTATCATGCGTTACCATATTCGATAATAAATAACAACGAAAAGCATATTTACTCAAATCAAGGAAAAGCAGATATACTTGCAGATAAATTTAATCAGTTCCAAAATATTTCCAATAGGTTCTGCAATAATCTAGCAGAAATGATGGTGGCTAAAGCTTTGGAACAAGAACCTAACCAAACATCTTTACCTCTTGGTGCATTAATGAAAACCAGAGAGTTAATAGGTTTACTTAAAACAGTTAAAAACGGCAAAGCTCCAGGTATCGGTTGCTTGCCGAATATACTACTTAAAAATTTACCCAAAAAAGGAATAGTCTTCATATGCCTCCTATTCAACGCTTGCCTTAGGTTCTCCTTCTTTCCATCCATCTGGAAACAAGCTCTAGTTATACCTGTCCTGAAGCCTGGAAGAGAGCCGCACTCTCCTGACAACTACAGGCCCATAAGCTTACTACCAGGTTTAGGTAAGCTCTTTGAAAGAGTAGTCCTAAAAAGATTAAATGATTTAATGGCTAACCATAATATCCTAACTGACTTCCAATTCGGCTTCAGAAACAGATATTCGACAGAGCATCAGCTTTTCCGTGTTACGAAGGACGTCAAAGCAGCGATGTACAATAAATTGTCTGTAGGTTTGGTGACGCTGGACATAGAAAAAGCCTTCCATCCAGTCTGGTATGATGCTCTGGTCTATGAACTTTAGAAATATAACACACCCTCATACTTGTTGAACCTTTTACAAGCATTTTTAACTGACAGGCCGTTCCAGGTCAAAGTAGGGGAAAGCATTTCCCTAGCGAAAAGTATTACTGCCAGTGTTCCGCAAGGCTCCTGCCTTAGCCTATCACTATATACGTCTGACCTCCCTTCCTTACCAAACTGCCAACTTGCAACTTACGCAGACGACATTTGCATATACAGCATAGGCGCAGAGCCAAATTCCATTATTACCAGCCTCGAAACAGCGTTAGAACTTACATACCCATACTACCATAGATGTAAAATTAAAATTAATGTTGCAAAAACCAAGTCAATATTCTTCACCAGGAAGCGTAAGCCTGCTCACCTACCCAAGCGACCAATAAATTTTTTAGATTAAACTATTTCCTCGAGTGAGAATCTCAATTATCTTGGACTTATATTCAACAAAAAACTAACCTTCAAAAGTCATATTGAGCATATTAGCTCCAAACCATTTAAGGCCGTGCTCTCGCTATACCCCCTTTTACATCGTGATTTGCGTCCCAACAACAGAAACAAAGTCCTCAACGTCAAAATGGCAATCCAACTGATCATCCTAAACGGCTCACTACCTGGATCCAATGTGCTAAATATCTAGTAACAAATCTTTAGATCACGCAAAATAGATATCTGAAAATGGTACTTAATAAACCGTTCCACTTCTCTTCTGAAAAACTACACAGTTTTGCTGGCGTCAGTCCAATTTATAAGCTCGCTGCATCGCGCCGTGATAAATTAATCGTGAAAGCAAATGACTCGTCCAATTCGCTAATTCGTGCCCTGGCGAACTGAATCATGACAATGAGATAGTCTTACATCTCTAAGCGAAGGCCCGAAAGGGGCTGTAGTGGTACGAAAAAAAAAAATTGTAATATTCATAATGAAATACGATACTACACATCGTTTTAAGTAATATTCAAACGATGGTGAGCTGACTTTGTCAGAACACCTACTATATTATAAGGCCTCTGTACCCATGCATTCTAATAAAGAAAAATTATATATAAAAAAATACCTTTTGTTTTTGCCAGGCCGATAAAGCTGGTTCACGAACTTAACCAAAATATATACTCAATACCCCTTTCCTGAAAATTTGGTGCAAATCGGGGCAAAATTGCAACCTCTAGCGTGGTCACAAATTTCATTATATCCCTCACATATCTCCGCAATAGGTAAATTTCTCTCGAGAAATTTACATAAAACCGGATACAAAGGAATAAAAAAATCTTCTTGTCCTTCTTCGTAGCGCTATAGCCCCTATCGGGCCTTAGCAAAATACCCAAGACAAAAAGCCGGAAAACAGTTTTTTCGCCATCGCTACCTAGCCAGCATTATTGACCACTGTCCCCAGAGCAAAGTGAATTTTTATGTTTGATTGGTTTTTGGTATTAGATGCTTATATTTCGTTTTAATGTGGAGGACACACAAACAAAATAAATGCAAAATGATTGGGGACTGAACTGAATGTTCTTTCATCCTTGTATTATAAATGAATGCTTTAGCTTAACAGTAAGCTATCGGCTTGGATTTCAATACATATTCTCTTATTTTTAACATAAAGATAAAATATCCTTCAGTTTATTTTAATTTAAATAATTTAGTGAGTAAAATATCGAAAAACCATTTGCCCCTAAAGCTAATCAATGGACATAAAAATATACTATTAGTTTTTTGATTTAAAAAATTTGCTAAGAAAAAAACCGAGCACTCAAGCCAACTGCTCGGAAACCTTCCTATCCTCTACTTTTAATTTTATGTGGCAGATTTAGAAAAGTAATTAATTAATTCCGTTCATAATCGTTATTTGGGAAATAGTTTTCTTTCTCATTATTATTGTTAATTTTTTGATTTAGGGCATCTCTCCTAGTTTTTCTTTTGTAAAAATATTTGAAAAAAACAAAAAAATTCATTAATCAAAAACAAGACACAATAGAGATTTTTCCAAGTGTATGTTCATAACACGGCTTGTTGGGATTGTATGAGCAGAACAATTATTTTTAGCAAATTGATTTCAAGTTGAGGAGACGAACGACAAAAAGTGCATGCACTCTTTAGCATAATTAAAACTTATGTAAAAATACTTTGAAAGTTTAAAAGTAAAACCCAACCCCAAAGTGAATATGGAATATTCTTCTCCTGCATATTTATAATTTTTAAATAGTCATTTTATACTTATTAACCTACCATTAGGATTGCATACAATCTTTAGCAAATTGTTATCGGACAATATAGTAGATTTTACGCAAAAAAAAAAAATTCTTTAGATTAGCATGTTGTATTTATGAACGCAAAGCATTTCATATGTGCTTTGTTTGAGTTTAGATTTAGTGGAGACTATAAAAATAAATTTAAAAGAATCATTTATGTTATAATAAGAATTAATTAAATAGAATTATTAGTTGGATGAATAAAATGGATTCAAAAACCGTAACCTTTCGGTCTTTCCATTTCGTGCGACCAGACCGGGTACCCGCATCGATGGTAGGCTTTTTCTCTATGGGCTAGCCATCGGGCGCGCTCCACCGTTTTGTCACTTACCAGGGGCTCTTGCCGGGTAGAGTGGCCTTCTGCTCGCATGTCCTTTTATGATATAAGGTTATGTGATTTCATTACATAACTCTATAGCATAAATTGGTTACGTTTGTGCTTCACATTTAAGGGAAAGAGTCATACAAAGTGTTTTCGTATGAGTTTTTCTCTCAAATGGGAAACAAATGGCCACGTCTACGTTTGAATCTTGATCCGGTTGGTAAGGTGCGAGGGGGCACCACCTCTATCTGGATGCCCCACTCTTATTTGTGGTCCATAAGTATCGTCGGGTAACGACGAAGTCACCTTAAGTCCCTCTGTCTTCCCTAGGTCCAGTTTGTCCTTTTTCATCTGCAATCGCCAACCCTTAGTTGGTTACCTCCTTTTTTCGACTTTCTGTTTTGTGTCCCAGGAATTCGTGAATGCGAAATTCTTTTGTAGTGGGTCCTTGTGCTGGGGGAAAGAAACCGCCCCATGACACCGCAGCGCTAACCTGCCAGCGCATTCATGCCTCCCCAGACAAGGCCAATCTCGGCGGATCTTACCATCCTCTTTCGCCGAGGCAGCAGACCATCACTGCAGTCTTTTACAGACATTTTTATATACCTATTTCACTACACATGCAAGCAGCGTTCCGGAACAAACATCTCTAGGTTGAGAAGAGAAGTAACCGTTGTTTGCCTATCATGTATAGCAATCTAATATTTCATTGTGCCTTAAACGTACTATCTTTTTATTCTATACTACGCAATGAATAATTACATCATTTTACTAGGAAACTATGAATGTTCGTTAAGACCAACCAACCCAATCTCACCTTTACATTTCTACGTTTGCCAAAATTCATGACCACTCCCGAAAACACATACACAAAACACTCGAAATAATTATAATGATAAAATATAATTAATTAAAATAACAGTTAATTATTCTCCATTATTTTTATTATGTTGTTATTTTTATTGTCTGTAAAGTGTTAGCCTCATGTTATATTGTAAATTAACTCAATTTATCAGTTATCAATATTTTTCCTTTCTGTAATTCTGATATATTGCATTCAACACTTCAGCCATCGTGACTTCTCAGCTTCAAGCTCGAAAGATAAATGGCCGGGGTCGATTTTTGTCAATTAGAACACTATGGCAGATTTGCAGACTACGTTGTACATAATTTAGTCACGAATTATTATTCAATTTTAAAACGGTTCTTTATAATTTGTCTGTCTTCCGGATCAATTGTTCAAACAGCGAAATTTTTAATTAAAATTCAAAATATACAATGCTAAGCCGTTAAGATTGTAACATCTCTAGTTCTTTACACGAATGCTAGTTCAGAATATGTAGACATTTTACAGATATAGCCAAACAAGCTGGGACGAGAGTTAGTTAAACGTTTTTTCAAGAGGTACTCGTGCCTGTAACGCTAAACCGCAAAAAGGTAGTAAAAGGAGGGAACAAAGGTAATTGACGTGGTTGGAGGAGGTAAGAAGAGAATTGGTTATCAAGGTGGGAATTGTATTTACAGTGCGTTATTTACAAATATCGGAGTAATTATGTTTACAAAAATAGTAAGTTTATATTTGGAGAAGCAGGAGAAGAGTTCGGACTATCTGAAAGTGAAAATTCAAGACTTTCCTTTTGGGCTGCATTAATTGTATAGAAAAAGAGGAGAGAATGAAAATCACCGGCAAGGTGTACATTGTTGTAAAGTAAATAATTTAACAGACAACAGAACTTACGTAATATATATATGGAATTGAGTGGAACTGCGCATACTTTAAAACTCATTGAATTCATGGATTGCTATATTCTTAACTTTGGAGTGATACTGAGCTAGTTAGTCTTCCAACATTTTTTTTGTTTGGCTTAGATGAAAATCAATGTTCCGATCTTAATTTAAGCGAAATCCTTAGCATGCATGTTAAGCATTGCTGCAGGAAAGCCGTCCAATGTGGTACATTATGAATTAGATATGTTTATTCCTTTTACGTCGCTAACGAAGCTCAGCGTCTTAAATTCCAATCTCAATCAATTCTCGGGGGTGCCCTAACAGAATAAAATATGCTCTCAAAAACATGACACGTTTAATAGCATTGCACTTTAAGCACTTGACAAGGCATAACAAGATGGCTCAGTACAATCTGATAAAATATTGATAAAACAATAAAAACTGAGTCGACTTTTAGCTTAACATAAAATTGAAATAACTAAAGCTAACTAAGAACTAAGTCAAATACCTTCTTGGGTACTTTCAGCTCTATTTGAAGCGTTTACGTGTGAACTTACAAACTAATTTCGCTTTCGCTCTGTATAGCTGCATGCCTAGCGTCGTCCTTTTAGTTTGTCGCCACTGCTCTCGTTTCACAATGGCGCCCGTCACACAAAGTTCCATTCATTTTTATTTACTTTTGTGGATTACCTTGAGCTAAATCTGGACTACCACTTAATAGATAGCTACACCGTCTATTCTTTATGCTGCTCTAATGCTTAGCCTAATGCTTAACACTTAGTTCCAATTATGACACACTTAAAGAGTAATCAGATTTACATTGACTATACAACAGGATGCTTAGATTAGGATCATTTAGCCTGAAGTCGGTCGGTGGCTGGGCCAGTTCGAGCCTAGTTGCCCCCACTAGAGTAAGTCGTCGCATCCGTCGGTCCTTCCGTGCGCCCGCTTCCTTTTCCTATGGCTAATGATGATGGTGATGCTTGTGCTGCTTCTTATGGTCGCTGTGATGATGATGATGATTATGGTGGAACGGCAATGGCTGCACATTCGGACTTCGATGATGATGATGCTGAAGCTGTTTGAGCTGCCGTTTCGACACAGCCGCAAGGCTGCTTAGTCTTTTCTTTTTCCGGTGGCGATTGTGTTTAACCTGACCTCATGACGTCGTCGACAGATCATCCTTAAGCCATTGTGGAATTGGACGGGAACCCAACTTCTTGAGTAGTTTCACTAAGGCCGTATTGTGGCTGAGGTAATATCTGGAATGAGAAAAGAATAAGTTTTCATTAGCATTATTAGGTTTCATATTTAAAACATGTAAGTTGGATGCATTATATGGAGTAACATTTTAATTTTGATCTAGATTAGTAGTATATTCAGTACGGATTTCAAATAATTAAGCGATAAATTTTATTTGCATTAGAATTCGATGGTGTTTGCTCCAGCTTAAATTTGATCTTAATGACTTTGCATTCTACGTTTTCCAAATGATATGAACATCGTAGCTGGAGGGTGTATATATTAACTTACAGTACTTTCGTGATAAAGCTGTCTCCGACTAATTTTTGAATTAGAAAATTATCCTATCAACATCAAGATTGTTTAAAAATCATGCCTTCCATAACATAGCCAAGTAACTGTTTGATTTATTAAGGTGTTGTGGTTTATGTGCATAAAACTCATCAACAAATTTTATTGGATTATTTATTTGCATTTAAAGAGCAGAAGAATGAGATACGTGACGCACAGGTGAAACTATTAAGCTGTGGAAGAACCAAAAGGAAACCACATATGGAGACGAATTGCTAATTATTAAGTCAACAAAAAAATTTTCAAAGTCAAACGTTTTCACAGGGGCAAGCAGGAACTGAAGTTTTTGGCGAAGCTGCTGGTTGCTAAATCATACCACTCTGATGCCCTTCAGGTCTGAGAAAACATATGGAGACGTACCGGTTCATTTTTTTTTTTTTTTGTTGGAAGGTGCGACCGGACTATCTCCTGGCAACCGAGCCTGGAACAGTTGACATATTATTTCGGCCCAAGTCTCGTTTTACAACGCCGTGAGGAACCTTTAAACAGGGGGAAGGGGCAGACAAGCGATCCCCAGTCCCGACGTCCCCGGCTACTATGAGTCCCTCTTATCTTTTAGGACTGAACGAACATAATGTGCTCCAAGGTTCCATTTGTCAACCGATCCGAGCATCACCGCGACTGTACTGTCCGGGGTGAGCTCTCCCGTCTCCCTGTAGAGGTTCCGTCACAGCCTTTCCCAATTTTTGCACGCAAAAAATGTGTGGCAGGAATCGTCTTCCCCTCTTGGGCAAAACCGGCAATCAGGGAACCGTGACTTACTAATCTTGTGCAGGCAAGACTGAAAACACCCATGTCCGCTCAAAAGCTGGGTGAGATAGAAGTCAGTCTCATCATGCCTTCGATTTAGCCAGGGTCTCAAATCCGGGATGAGCCACGCAGCCCGCTTTCCCTTCGTGCAATTTACCCTAAACTACTGCCATTCGTTGAGTGAGCGTTGTCTCTCCTCGCGGGCAACGGTTGCCCTCATGTCCTCACTTCAACGCAGGTAAATAGCGCGCCGCTTTCTAGCAAGGAGGGCAACAGGTAACACGCCTGCAATAACTCCCACCGCCGGATCAGAGACTGTCGGATATGAAGATGAAATTCTCAGTGCTCCTTTTTTCTGTACCTGTCCCAACTGTTTTCTTGTACAGTAGCACTGATCCTACGGCACTCATCAAGAGGCGTCTTGATAAGTGCAGTATGGCCCCCTAAGTTGGTCATAAGTCGACTCAGAGCCAATGCTACTGAAGCAGCCTTCTCAGCCGTTGCCCTGATTTGCTTAGAGAAACTCATTTTCGAGTCGATCAGTAGTCCCAGGTACTTCACCGCTGGCTTTGATTCAATTATTATGTCTCCAATACTGATCATCCTTACTTTTGAGATTTTATTTTTTGTCAAGATGACCACTTCGGTTTTCTCGAGTACTAGACTGAGCCCACGAGCTGTCATCCAGTGTCTCACTTGGCGCATTAGCATACCTAGCCTAAGTTGCGCTTGTTCAACGGTGCGTCCAGCGCAACTCGTCTGGCATTTCTAGTCTAAGTAGCCCGTCGTAAGATACGTTCCACAGGTCTAAACCAAAGATAGATCCCTCGGCAATATTCGATGTAACTTCCATCCTTCGTTGGCTCTGTATTGTGTCATAAAGCAGGTTTTGGTCCTTCAGGTAGTCCCTCAGAAGTCGCATCAAATATTCTGAAATTTGACTAGGGTGTTCCAGCTTATCCAGAATATCCGCCCATCTAGCGGAGATGGAGGCGTTCCTAACTTCGAGTGTCACCAACAGAACGATCCGTCGCTTGGTATGATTACCTTTGCATCACATCGATGCTGGGAACTCTGAAGCTCTAAAGCCGCACTGCCGAGGAGATAGGTCCCTGGCAACACGGATTGTTTCTCTAGCACTTTCCCAACCGTGTCTAGCATGCATGATGGGCAGTATGCAGACGGCGATCCAGGATTCCTCTCCCCTTGCTAATCAGCACAAGCCACGCCACCTTCCATCGTACCGGGAAAACCCCGTCCCGTAGGCAAGCGTTGAATGTGCTGAGCAGCAATTCAGGACAATGGTGGTGGACAAGCTGCAACATCTCAGCTAGAACACCATCTGGACCTGAAGCCTTCCTCGCTTTCAGTTAAAGGACTGCCTTTTCCAGTTCCGGCTGTGTGAAGAGTGGACACTCGACTGCTGTTTCACTATGGACAGTGTCAACATCATCTTTTCCGCATCATGTATGCAAGGCACCCGTAGGGCACCAAGCTTCTGCATAACCAGCTTGTCGCCAAGGCCCCTCGGATCCTTGTTCACATTGTCTATTATATCTTGCCAGCAGCGAGCCTTGATGTTGTTAATCAATTGGCGAAGGCATTTCCTGACCGACTTATATGCTGCCACCCGGTTGCATGCCTCGTCACGGTTCCGTGCCCGTTGAGCCTCACGGCGAAGCTTATATCATTCCCTTCGCTTTTCAGCGATTTCAGTGGATCACCAGTACACTGGGGGCTTGCCATTCCGGGATTTTCGATGGGGCATAGAAGTACTGCAAGAAGTCGTGGTGATGCTCATAGTAGAGTTCATCACGTCTTGAGCTACCAGTTCTTCTGTCCCCTGTGAATCAACCTGCAACGGAGTACCTACTTCTAAACGTCCATCCATGTGACGTTCCAACCAATTGTAGAGGGTCGACAGCACGGATGTTGCGAGACAACATCATCGATCTCATGTGCTGGGGATCACTGGCTGAGTAGTCCTCTAATACTCTCCACTTGTATATCCTCTGTACTTAGGACTCCGAGGCGAATCTCACGTCCGGTATGGTTTCTTCGCAACAAATACGGCAGAAGGTTGACGTACTTCCGATGTTCAGTACGACGAGCGCCGTTCTAACCGCCATTTCTAGGATTCGTTTTTCCTGCAGGTCTGTTAAAGGCATGCCCCATTCGATTGTTTTAGCGTTGAAGTCTCTCCGACGAGCACGTTGCTATCTGCATTCGAGACAGCGCCCTCCAAAGCATTGAGCTTGGCTTGGGAAAATGATATCCGCTTATTCAGCGTTCGGTACACACTAAAGGAGGTTCTCCATTAGCACCAGACCCCCACGAAACCATACCCCCACCCACAGCCCTCCACCTGGAACTCACTGTTCCGAACCCAGATGGCGGCAGTACAAGTTTCATCAGGATACCATGATGCAGAACTTTTATCATGGTGTTGCTCACCCAACAGCAAAAAGTTAGCTTTCATGTCCCTCGCAAACTGATCAAGCAGGTTTTAGGCGGGTGAACTGCGGCGTAGGTTTACCTGCAGGATACGGGTCATCGAAGTTTTGATTTCGTCTTGGCAAGAGAATACAGTGTGCCTCCTTCGTACTCTCATTTCTTTGATGTCCCAGTTCACCGCATTTATAATATAGGGAACTCCTATCGGGTCCTTTGTATACTTGTGAGGCGTGCCATAGCCAAGGCATTTGAAACATTGAAGAAGTGCTCTTCTTCGCAGTATCCTGCAGACAACCTACCCTATTCTTACTTTGCCCATATTTAGAAATTGTTATTCTTATGGTTTCTGTTGGCAGCCTCACTTTGACCATACCCACGCTAGGGAGTTCCCTTTTGATAGCCTCTTCTACTGCGGCCAGGTCCATGATGCAGTCGATGCCTCTTATTTCGATCATTGCCATCGGCTCGAGTGAGACTATTGTTGCGCTTTTGCCGAAGACTTTCTTTACTGCGTCGAAGAATGCTTCTTTATTGTCGGGCTTTGATCCGAATTTGACCAGTATGTGGTCCTACCGGGTTGGTCGTGTTACTTTAATAGCAGTGTTTATGCCTTTGGGCCTGATATTTTCCCTGATATCCCACAAAATTTCTACGTAGGATCGGCCACAAAGCAGTGCCTGCTGCCGGGGTCTTCTTTGTGGCTTTTGTCTCTCCTGTTTCGCTTCAGGCATTTTTTCTTGCTGGCCAAACGTGCGAACTTTATATTCCTTCTTTTATCTCGATCTCTTTTGATTGGGCTAGACGCCATTTTTTATTCACGTTTTATGTTGGGGCTGTTTGCGTGTGTCTTTTAGGCTTAGCCCTGAGCGCTCGTTAGCCTTCTGCTCTTCTTCAGCCTTCTGGTCATCTTCGGTCTTTAACAAGCTACTCCGGTAATGCTCTATGTGGTCTAGGAAATTCTCTAGTTCAAATAAGTTATTCTTTACACCTTTGCAGATTTTTGGCAAGTTACATGCTGATTTTATTCTTTTTAGAACGTCTCCCGCTTTTCGAAGTAGCTATTTTTCTTACTGTTGCTAGACGGCAATTGTACTTTGCGACCTTTCTTGGGAGAAGTTATCAGCTTCCGTTCCGAGTACAGTACCTCAGGCACATTTTTGAGGGTGGCGGTGAAATCACACAACGGCGATGCGTTTGTCTGGTTACTCCTTTCTTTATCTCTCGTGATCGCTTTGTGGCCTTCAGGATGGTTTGTTATTATTTCGGCATTTAAGAACCTTGCTTCGGTCGCTTCGGTAGCGGCCACAGCAGTAACTATCTAATTCTTGATATTCTTTCTATTTTCCTCCACCACGCAAACATCTGGCGCGTCCTACACAACTCCCCGCTCTTCCTTTTTAGGACGCTCTGGCGTTCGTAGAATTTCTTTTACTGCGCCCGAACCTCGCAAGAATTTCAGTTTGGACAAAGCTGTTCGTTGTTCTCGGTTTTGGATCCTCCCTCCTTCGTGTGTGTAGTCGCCTTTTTGGTCTCATGGTTATCTTTGCAGAGCAGGGAGGCCATGCAAGGGTGGGCACAAGCTCTTCTGGGGACAAGTGTTCAGTGCCAGACCAGTGCTAATCGGGAGGCCGTCTCAATCGAACATACACCACCAACCACATGGTGGGAGCTTCGAACGTACTATCGGGATAGAGACGAATGATAGTTGAATTAGAGCTGTTCACAGATGAGTGTCACATCAGCGCTATTGTGCAAAACAACCAAGTCCAAACCATCATGTCCGTCAGCCCAAAGCATCAATTCCAGTTTATTGTCCAAAGCGTAGCCCAGATACAGTCAGGGTCGTTAGGTGTCACCCCAGGAGGAACCTCACGGCGACCTGCATATCCTAGGGCTCATGGGGGCGGCTCTCCCCAAAGAATGCTAGCCTCCAAGAGTATTCTTGTCGGCCGTTCATTAGAAGTTAGCCTCAATCTGTCAAATGAGCTACGGATCAAACAAATACATAACTTTGCCACCTCCGAGGGAAGGAGCTGATCTCGTGGCTTCAGAGCTGGGGAATTATTTTTGTTGTGAATTCAAACACCACTTGTTTCTTAAACGGCATAGAGCACAGCCAAAGATAATTGTAAATACAATAGATAAAAAAAGTGGGTTTAACCAAACCAGTAAGCGTATGTACCAGTGTGATGTACGAGTATGTACGCTTAAATCCACTGGTTGCTTATAGATAGCGTTAGTGAGTTACCACTTGAAGCATATTGATACTTGATGTAGACTTTCCTATCCATGTTTACAATATGCTGTCTTGGAATAAAAGTATTTTTGTAACAATTAACAATTTAATAACTCGAATTTCGGAACAAATATTTCAGTTGGTCGGAAGAACGATTCTCTCTCAATGCATCAGCGCAACGTAGCCGTCAAGTTGTGGCTAAGAGCGCCACAGTCACCCCCTTCCCAGTATTATTGTGTGACGATGCGCGACCACATGTTTTGAGAGGTGTGCGTTTGTTTCCTTCGCTGACATCGTTTGTTCAATGTGCTGGTTTCAGTCGATCTGTGGAGGTGGTGGCGTCCTATTCCTTGATATTGATGATGAAAACTTGATAATTTATGCGTTGATCACCTCATGTGGCCCAGTGTCAGGGGGCTTGAGAGGTTGTCTCACTCTGTCAACTCACAGGAAGACATGTGTATACAGATCTTTGCAAATAAATAGGCGCCCCAGGTGCTTGCAAAACTTTTCCACGCAACCAACTGGATCGGGTGGCACTTCCTACTTCGTAAAAAATTCGCCCGGTATGCACAATTATTCGCCATAAAGTAAATCAGCGGGCGATGCCTTCAGGTCCTCCTTGAGAGCCGTTCGGAGTCCGAGTACGAATGTCGGAAGTAGTTCGAGCTACGACAATGGTTGGTGGTACATAAGTGCAACTTTGAATGTTCTGTGCCAGCGTTCAATAGCACTATTTGAGGCTGGATGGTAAGAAGTCGTTCGAATACGTTTGGTCCTGGCGGGATTTGTAAGGGCTTGAAATAGTGCATTTTAAAATTGTGTCCCTTGATTATTCCAAGCTACCCAGACGTTGAAAACGACGATGGTGACTGTGTCTGCTATGATTTCTAATAGGGGGGGCTACCTCTGGCGATCGAGGAAACCTATCTACCATTGTATGTATATATAAACATGGTCGTTCGTTGGTCACGTTGATTACAATGGGCGTATTTTTGGTGTACCGTTGAATTTTCGCCCGTTAGCAGCCAATGAATCTGTGAGTCCATTGGATTGTGTCTCGCCGTATATTTGGCCAGCTTTATTTTGGGCGCAACCGGTGAAAAGTAGCTGTGCAGCTCACATGGGGCATCAGGCTTCACATGTGGACAGAGGCAAACCCTTTTTGACGTAGTTGAAGTGGTGCATACGGACGAATGCGTCCTATTCAAATGCTACAGTAAATGTTCGTTGAATCAAATGTCAGCTGCTGTAGCTCGAGTCCACTGTTGTTATTGTTGCAAAAATTTTGTAGTTCCGCAGATCATGTCAAGCTGTAGCTAGCGAATCTTGTTCGATGGTGAATGCTCACTCGGTGAGAGGGCGTGTTGTGAGAACCCGATTTTTAGACTATTTCTGAGGTAAATTGGGATATGTAGTCCAATTGCCATAACTGCTTTGTCCAAGTTTTTCGCAAAAACATAGACCAACGGTTTGTGGTTCATTTTAATGACGAAGTGTCGT
This sequence comes from Odontomyia ornata, assembly GCA_963969285.1. Lineage (NCBI taxonomy): Eukaryota > Metazoa > Arthropoda > Insecta > Diptera > Stratiomyidae > Odontomyia > Odontomyia ornata. The sequence continues at coordinate 313,193,620 of OZ017741.1, forward strand.
CCTTCCATTTAATTGGATTTAATGCCTGTGAGTGATTCTCAGTCCGCATTATATTTAGTTTCCGCTGAACCGTGTTTGCGTGAGAAAAAACTAAGTGGATATCAATGCTCACCATTCAACTGCTCCAGTATTACTCCCATCGCACTGTCGGATGCGTCACTCACCAGTGCAAGCAACGCCTTATGGTCTGGGGGTACTAGTAAAGCTGCATCTGCAAGGCTACGTTTAAGATTTTCGAAGTCAGCTTCAGTTTCAGATGTCCATGCGACATTCAGATTGTCATTCTTTTTACTATTTTGAAGGAATTGATCCAACGAGGACTGATGAGGGGTTGCATGTTAAATATAATGTTTGTAGTAGTTAACAGCACCCAAGAATCGACGTAATTCTAGATTCTTTACAGTTTTCGTAGTTGAGAAGAGCCGTAACCCATTTTTGTGGTGGGTGACAGCCGTTCTTATTTATGGTACATATATCTCAAATAATATATCATAGTTAGCCTCAAACTGAAAGAATGAAGGCTTTTCTGAGTTTATTTGCAGCCCGTGTTGTTGCTGTCACTGAGTTATTACGCTTAAATGTTTTCGATGCTGTTCCATTGTTTCAGACATCATGCTAGCAAAATATAAAGTATAATTCATGGAAGATATAGTCCATATGGCAGGACCAAAACTCAAAAAGTTGAAACGGTGTTGTGACAGCTGTTTTATATGTCAATTTCAGCCATTGGTAGTCATGGTAGCAAAATATAAAGTATAATTCATGGAGGATATAGTCCATATGGCATGACCAAAAACTCGAAAAGTTGAAACGGTGTTGTGACAGCTGTTTTATATGTCAATTTCAGCCATTGGTATTTGATAATAGGTCCTCTCCAAGTCCTCTACCGAAAACGCTGTTTGCCACAGCAATCTATCAGCAACATTGTGGATGTGTGACATTGGGTATCGACCCAGGACAATTGGCTCGTTCAGCTTGCGGTAGTGACCGCAAACTTTCCAGTCTGTTAATTTTTGACTACTAGATGTATGACGCAGTCGAGGGAAAATTCCTCAAATGTACAACATGTCACACTTGGCAATAACAGTATAGAAAATGTGGGAAAATATATGTTAACAATGCAAGAGACAGAATACGCCGAAGAATATAGCTCGCAAATAAAATATTTTATTTCGTTTTGATGATGTTGAAGAAGTATACAAAATTTGTGAAAAGACCTTTGATATGCTATGGGTGTGAAACATTGACCGTAACCCAAGTAGCCGTAAACATATTGAACACCTTCCAAAGACGAATTCTGAGACGAATAATTGGAGAGAAGCTAGACGGGATCAAATAGTGGATTCGATACATCCATGAGCTGTATGAAATTTTTGACGAGCAGGAGGTGCCAACGATTGTAAGAATGCGGAGGCTGCAATGAGCTGGCGCCACGTGAATCGTATGGGCGAGCGATGGATACCCAAAAAGGTATTCATAAGGAGAACTAAAAGGCGGAAACTAGTGGGGAAACCAAGGATACACTAGTCTGACTCGGTCGACGAAGATAGTTCATCGTTGCTCGGATTTCAAAATTGGAGAACGCGGTCAATAGACCGGGACAGTTGGAGGCACTTTTTGTATGAAACGAAGGCCCGAGATGGGCTGTATTGCTACCAAGAAGAAGATGTATTGGGCTGACCCAAGGGCTGTTCGATTTTGGGCAAATACCTCGTCTTAGCATGAGCTGCCTCAAGTTTGTCGCCAGTGAGGCGCCAAGGGCGTTGGACGACTGGAGGTCCTGTGGGCTCAATGAAGTGTGCTAACGAACTAGTTGGACATATTGCAGTTGATGTTATGTTGGTCAGTACTATCGCGTTGATCAGAGGTTGTTTGGTTGTTTTTTTGCTGATAAGATGGCTTGTGACATGCAGCCATTGATGCAGCATCAAATGTCATCAATGAGTAGGTAATGATCGCCTTTGTGCTTGTTGCAGTTCCACTAGGCCTCTTAGGTATCACAAACACGTTCACTTGTTCTAGATGTCCTGAGTTCGATTGCAAAGAGTTGGGGCTGATTAATTTCCTGTTTCATAGCTTAACCAAAAGTCGGAAGCGCGTCAGGAACTCTGCCGCAAATTTAGCTAATTTCCAAGTTTTGAGTCTTCATTTGCACTCAAAATACGTCTTACATTCACAGATGATCATTTTCACCATAAAGATTTAATTATTTTTTCGGAGAGCGTTGCAGGTGCACGACTTTGCATTTCACGCAAAAGTGTAAACGTGCTATTAAACGTTGTTTCAGAGTGATGTACGAGCATTTGTCTGTGATATGAGATGCTCGAATAATATCTGAAACTTGCTGACAAATATCCATATGTAATGCGGCGATAATTATGTAGCGTCGTGCATTATCCAGTATAAGTTCATTTGTATAAAATTGTGCGTCGGTCTGAAAAAAATACAATGTTGGATCGTTTCTCTTTCTCCATGCTGATCAGCATAAGCCTCCTTGTAGACCATGTCGTCCATCAATTCTTACCAGCAACTGTCCTTGCTGTTGTTGATAAGTTTCCGAAGACGCTTTCTGGCCGAACTGTATGCAGCGAGCTTTGTGCATGTTTCTTCAGAAGCTCATGCGCGCCAGGTCTCTCGTTGGGGCTTGAGAAATTCACTAAGCTGCTCAGCTATATTAGATGACCATCAGTACACTGGAGGCTTGCCGTGCCGAGGGCTGCAATGAGGCATAGAGGCCGTGCAGGCAGGCGTCGCAATACTCATAGTTGAGTTCACCTCATCCATAGCTGCTAGTCCTCATAGTTGAGTTCACCTCATCCATAGCTGCTAGTCCTCCCTACGAAGGTCCCGACATCAAGGCACGTGTCATAAACACGCCAACAATCTTTTCAACGTCTTTCTTCCCAGTGTTCCATCCACGACTGGGAGACTGAGCATTTGTACGCCAAGAAGGACTATCGGTTACCTCAAGCGCTATATACTGGTGATCACTAGTTGAGTAGTCTTCTAGAACTCTTCAGTTGGGTACCTTTGGTACTATGGATTCCGATGTGAATGTTACATCTGCAATGGTTTCAACGCAGCTCCAGCGACGAAGCGAAGGTGTGATGCCGTTGTTTAACACAACAAGCTCAGCTCTGGCTACCATATCTAGGACTTGTTTTCTTCTAGGATTCGACAGAGGCATGCCCCATTCAATGGCTTTCGCACTGGAGTCTCCCCCGAGTACACGCGCTCGAGACAGCGTTTTTAGAGCGTTGAGACTGATCTGGGACAGTAATGGTTCATTTGAGATAAGATACACACTAAAGGGTGTTGTGTATACACACCGCACCCACGTGAAGCCATCCTTCTACCCGTGACTCTGCACCCGTAAATAATCGCTGCCTCGAACCCAGATGTATGCGGAGTCTCGTATCCAGATATGAGCGCTGTCTCGCACCCAGATGGCCGCAGCACCATATTCATCAGGGAGGCCATGCCGATGAACTCTTGGCATGATGATGCCCGTTGAGCAACAGGAAGTCAGCTTTCATTTCATTTGAAAACTGCCAGCATTGCTCGATGGCCAGCATTGCTCCCTACTTGTTTTGGAGATGAAATTTGTTTCACAGTCAAAGCCCAAAAGAATAATAAAGCGCCGGGCATCGACGAGATTCCAGTGGAGCTCGTCAAATATGGTGGCAGCAGTGTTCATCAAGCTATTCATAAAGTCATCCAGCACACTTGGCAACAAGAACATATGCCGAAAGACTGAATCCCTATCCACAAAAAAGGTGACAAGCTACAGTGCGAAAATTATAGAGGCATATCACTACTTTGTAGGCGTACAAAATATTTTCAAAGATCTTAGAAAACAAAATCAGATCATACGCCAACGGTATTTTTGGGGAGTATCAAGTTGGTTTTAGAGCAGGTAGATCGACAATAGACCAGTTCTTCATAGTCAAGTAGGTATTTGAGCAACACTGGGAGTTCAACATAGACGAACACCAAATTTTGGTTGACAGTATTGATCGTAACATACTGTATCAAATAATGCTTTGCTTTGGCAACCCAGCCAAATTAGTCATCTTACCAAAATGACAATGACGTTGACGATCTCCCAAGTCCGCATCAATAACCAATTCACCGATGTCTTTGATACAAATATTGGACTAAAGCAGGGAGAAGGGCTGGCCCCATTGCTATTCAATTCGGCTTTGGAGTACGTCATAAGAAAGCTACCTGTCGATACAAGAGGTACATTACTATACAAGTCGAGCCAAGTGGTAGGCTCTGTGGACGACATCAACATTTTGTCACGGTCATTAACAATTGCCAAAGAACTCTTCCTGAAACTCGACAGCGAAATAAAACGAATAGGGTTACAAACCAAGGAAAATAAAACAAAGCTCATGATGCAGTCAACAAACAAGTTGGGTAAACAGACCTATGTTCATGTCAGAAGGGTTTTGTACCCAACTTCTCCGAAATGCAGTCATCAGCAATGAATAACGTCAAGAAATATGTCAAAGAGATGTGCACGTTCAAAGGAAAATCCATTGTTTTTCTACTTTCAACGGTCGCCATTTTGTTGCAAACCGACAAAAATCACTCAAATCATGAATTCTCAAAAATATTAATGTTATTGACCTTACTGGAAAATTTCAAGAAGCTCAGATCAAAACTGCAGTGACTGATTGAATGGAAAGTCCATAAAATACCAAAATCATGTGTTATTGTTGTTGTAATTGGAGAAATTTCAAATGGCTATAACTTCCGTATATATCATTCGATTTTCATCAAACTTACAAAGTATAAGAGCCCTTAGTAGGACTACGTAAATGTCGAATTTCGTTTAGTTTAAGGGTACCGATGCGATTTTATTCGGGAAAATGTGAAATGTGAAGATCATACTATTATTAACAAAGTTGAGCGAATTTTGACTTCTAAGGTATTTGTTGTTGTTGTACTCATAAAAATCTACCACTATAATTTTTTTCAGATTTTTCGGATCACAGGTGTCCAATCGCGAGGGGGGACGCAAATTTTTCGTGTATTTCCCCTCCCTGCGCGTCCCTCGAAGCATTAAGTATCAAGTTAAGACCTGTTTTGAAAAGTTCTCATCAAGACCTTTCATTTGATACCCATATCGGCTACTTTTGGTATAATTTTTTTTTTCGGAGGCCACTCCCCTATATGAGGAGACCCCCCCTTAAATACCTTATAAAATTTTTTGTAATCGAACTTTGAAGAGAGCGCCACTCTACACCTGCATACAAAATTTGATGTTTCTAGCTAAAGTAGTTTGCGAGAAAAAGTGCTGTGACACACGGACGGGCGGACAGACGGACAGACAGGTCGCGAAACTAGTAGGGTTTTGTAAAATTATTTTACAAAACCCTAAAAAGAGCTCAAATACACAAAATATCACACTTGGCGAATATAGTATGTAAAATGTGAGCAAATTTGTGTATTTAGGCGCAAAAATAACGAGAGCCGGTAATAAAAGGGACAAAATGCGCCGAAGAGTACAGCTCGCAAATAAAATATTTTATTCAGCTTTGACGATCTTGAAAACCAGCTGCATACACAGGAAAACAAAGCTCAAGTATACAAATCTGTGTTATACTATGGGTGTGAAACATGGACCCTAACCCAAGAATCCGCAAATATACTGAACGCCTTTGAGCGATAGGTCCTGAGGCCAATAATTTGAGCGAAGCTAGGTGGGGACCAATGATGAATTCGATACAACCATGAGTTGTATGAAATTTTTAACGAGCCGGAGGTCTCAACGAGTGTAAGACTGCGAAAGCTGCAATGGGCTGGCCACCGTCGCTTCAGCCTGACGCCGTCTTCAATCTGTAGCTGTTTGAGCTAAAACTGAAGCAATCAAAATAAAGGTATCTTTTCCTCTCCTTCGCAAAGCCTACAGTCGGGAGACCGCAACTTACTTATCATGTGCAAGTAAGACTGAAAACATCCATATCCGCTAAAGAGCTGGGTTAGGTAGAAGCCAGTCTTACCGTATCTTCAATTGAACCACGGTCTCAGATCAGGGACGCGGTGCGCAATCTATCTTCCTTTCGTGCTTTTCACCAAGGACTGCTGCCAATCATTGAGTAAGCGTTGTCTCTCCTCGTGAGCAACTGTCTCCCTCGTGTTTTCGTTTCGACACAAGTGGGTAATACGGCGCTCTATAGCAAGAAGCGAGATGGGTTTCACGACTCCGGACTAGCTGGTGCGAATCAGATACTGTCGGATATGCGGATGCAATCCTCAGTGCTCCTCTTCTCTGTTTCTGTACCAAGAATAGCTTTCTGGATAAATGATTTACACGACACAGGCAGAAAGTTCCCCTGGAAAAAATCTTAGCAGAACTGGGTACTAGTCAATCACAGTATATAGTATAATCTGGGGAATGGAAGGTCTAGATCATACCTTGGCGTTAGGATAAGTTAGATTATCTTAATTTGAGACCGTAATAGCACTGTCACAGGGGTGGTATTGTCAGTATATTTTGTGATGGTCTGATTGTTACCAGATTTTAAGTTAGCACTTATCATAACAAAGCGTGGGGAGATAAGAACAAAACACGACTTGTTCTAGTTTTACAGCTATGTATATAGAGCACAAAAAAGATGAATTAATGCGGGTTTTTTAAGCATTTATGTATTGTATTTTATATCATGGTTTATTCAATAAAGAAAAACAAGAAGCAAGAGAGTGGGGAAGTCATTTATATTGAAATAAATGTCCGCAAACTTCATTACTTTCCCGCAGCTCGATTCAACTTGTCAGGTTGTAAAAGCTGTTATGCAACAATAATAGGATTTCCATTTAACCGAAACAACACGAAAAAAAACTCAAAACTTTCGCTTAAACTAACTGAAAAAGTTTGCTGGCTGAATAACGTGAATACGAAAACTTCCTCGGGCGCCTAATTTACAGTTTCCACCACGGATGATAGTCTCAGTGTTACTGTTTGAAAAACTTGTATTTTTCGCGACCAGTTTTACTCGTAATTGTGTTTTTCCTGTTGCCTCCCTTCTTCCTGTCGTTGAAATTCCGTTTGACTAATGAACGAAGAATTTCTCGGAAATACTCGAACATTGTTTTTTTGTGGCAAGGAGGTGACGGCTGATCACATCCTGAGCTTTGCTCCCAATCGCACAATGCTCCTGGAATACCCACTAAATACCTCCACTATCAATCTGAGAAACTAAAGCTTGGAACCGGAAACTCATTGGTCGGTGAACGATATAACTTGACTGTTTGCTGGATTCTTAAATCTAATCAATTGAAAAGGACATGGAAGATGTTTCAAACAGTTCGAATTAATATCAAATATTTTCCATTCTAGGAAAAAATAGCGGTGTCCTTTTCTTATTGTGATTGATCCGACAAATCATCAATTCAAAATATTATTCTTTATACCAAATGAGATTATTGTATTCCCGAATACGATTCATTTCTTACAATGTCATCGTTGAACGGGTGAAAGTGTGTTACATTCCCATGTAAATCGACAGCAAACAAATGTCCTTCAGTCACGCTGAAAAGGGTTAACAACCGACCCGCTAGCAAACAAATTGACAAAGTAAACAAACATAAACTAGACGAATTCAAGTGAAAAAGGGTTTCCTTTTTCTTGTGAGTGATTGACAACCATCCCAGCGGATCCTAAATACTTGAAGAATAATGTGCCAAGAAAAATTTTACCTTTGAAGTAACTTTGCGCTCCTTTCGTCCATTGGCGGGTATTGACGTCCTTTGGATTTGCCAAGACATTTGTTTCGATTCTCAGCTATCACTTGACAAAAGAAGCCTTTTTTATTGTCGAAGCGAAGATGTGTCGAGTAGTCGAAGTTGGGCTGAATCTTGAGGAAGCGTTGAAGCTCGTTCATGACGTCGATTGGGCTCGATTTCAATTGTTCGCCGTCAATAATGTAAGCTTGCTGTGGAGGATAATAGCTTAGCCATCGTTCCAAATGTTGGGCATATTTGCCGGGATTAAGACAACGATTTCGTAGATCCTTAAGTGCTTTTGGTGCTGAGTCACCGGCCGTTATCACCTGAAATGACAAGAATGTATTATGGGGAATTAGTGTCGTGTGGTTGAATTGCTTTGATATTAGAAAGGACAGAATAAATTTTGGAATTTGTGATGATGATGGAAATTTAGGTATTACGAAATGATTTGCTGTAAATTTTTAATGAGATTTGATATATAGTATTTTCGAACGAAGAAGTAGGGGATGAGATCTAGCGCCTGATGCCGAATAATTTAGGCGAGGATGAAATGAAATTCGTCCATTCTAAGACAAAAAACGGAAAATGGTTACTTATGTAGCAAGCAAACGGTCTTGTTTAAAAAGAAAGCGAATATATCGATTAACATTAGTATATGGCAATAGGATCAATACAATGCTAAAAATGCAAATCAATTTATAATAACTTTTAAAAGGACAAATCGCTTGACGAAAAGGCTATTAGAATATTTGATGATTAACGATTGAACCCGAGTCTAGAAAATTTCAACATTCCATCTTAGGTCATTTTCGACCCTTTTGTCGATTGAAGGGACAGCTATTCTTATAAACTATATTTTTTTACCGTGCTGAATTATATAATTTCTTTTATCTTTGAGAGCTGATCATGAATGGACAGGATGAGATTAACGAGATGATCAAATATTCCGGTGCACTCCTTTATACCGATGTTCTAAACATTTTTAAAATCACCTGGAAAGACTCGTCGAAACATTGCCTAGAAATGACACAAATAATTCTGGGCGATTTCAACGCTAAGGGTTAGCCTCAACGGTGTGAAACATAAAAATTTTTTTTTGTGTTTGGGAGGTGAATGCCCATTTACGCACAGCGTGTGGGACTTCCATGCTCGCAAGAAGGCGACTCGACTACCCACTAAACATCTCCCCTGTCAACCTGAGAACCCAGCCTGGTACCATTTGACACATTACTCCGGGCCAGATCTCATTTTGTTACGCCGTGAGGCGCCTTCAAGCTGGGGGATCCCTCTTCTAGCGGGAGGGGAGAGGGGAAGAGGAAGTGTCAGACAAGCGATCCCCAAACCCCAAGACACCCGGCCGCTGTGAATCCTTTTTATCTTTTAGGACTGCTCGAATATAATGTGCCGCCTGGTTCCATTTGTCAACCGATTCAAACATCACTGCAACTATACTATCCGGGGTGAGCTCTCCCGTCTCCCTGTAGATGTGTTTGATCCCTACTCTAGTAAGGGGCCCCTTTCTTCCGTTTTCTTTAATATCGCCTCTGCCGCGTCTAAGCTGTCTCGTCCTAAGTTATCGTTCCAAAATCCAGGATTCGTCTCCAATTCGTAGAAAAGGATTTCACTGAATATCGCTCCGTTTATTCCTCTGACGGTTGATCGAAAACTCATAAAAAAAGAGAAAGCACGCCAACCGTCCCGGGCTTAAATAACCGCCGGGTTAACTTTTTTCCTCCCGTCCACCGGGAAAATTATGTTTCAGGAGTGGTTTTTTTTTCCGTTTGTTGGAGTAGTTCGCCTTGCTTTGATTTCACTCACACAAGTTCGACTCGATGGCGATCCTAGTGGGAATTAAACGCATTACGTTCTGAATGCACTAAATGCATTTGACTGACAGTTCGAACTGTCAGTAATATTTATTTACATCATGACGCGAGATGTGGATTTCGACAATAATCCTCGCTTTTCCTTTTTCCTTGACCCGGCGCTATTAGTTCCTAGATTTCCTCGTCCCCGCCGGTAGTTTTATCGCCGTGTCAACGGATGGAGATTCGTGCATTTATATATATCCACCTGTTCCAAGTTATTCGGTCGTCGAATCTCTCCTCGGGAATGTCGCGATTTTGTTCATTTAGATTTCCGTGGTGGATTTTAGTGAGTTTGTGCGAATAAAGTGAATGGTGCGCTTCGGCACAATGTCGTTAGCCAGTCAGGAGAGGAGATAAGATATTCAAAAATTGTTTCCGGGTTTCGTCACGATGTTCATTTGTAAGTATTGTTACCCTCTATGTGGGAGCTCCTCCGGCTAAGGACCTCGGACCCAGCTTGCCATCGGAGACGGTCGTAGGAGGAACCATTCGCTTATTCCCTGGTCCCAAATAGCCGCCAAGCGAGAAACGCTGTCGCCGAACACCCCTCCCATAGCTAGAAATAAAACACACTATTTTCCTCTAACATCGGAGGGTTAGTCTAAGCCGGGGCGACCACTTTGCACAATTTCGCCGGGATCAGATTACCCAAAGTAACTCGCACCGAGCGAAAACCTAAACACACCCGCGCTAAAAACCAAATCACACTCGAACTATATTCTCCATACACACCCGAGCCAGGTGTACAATTTACCTCCGTAACAATATTTTTTTAATGACGAAAAATATGATTATTTAATTATGATGTGCAATCATTTGAAAAATGAATTTTAGTCAAACAAAATACAAAACTTAGCTTACGTCTACCTATTTGGGGGGGTCCCCGAAGTAAATTTGCGTCGCAACGTTTTTCTGCCTGCCCGCTTCTTATTGATCTTCTATCGCCAATCTCCCTTATCTCTGCCGTTAATTATTCCACTGTCACTGTTATAAATTTCTTCCCTTGATGAATTTCTTGTTGCTCGTCATACTCGATTCTCCGTTGTCGATCCTTGTCCGCCAGAAAAGAGAAAAGACCCGTTCTTTATTTCCAGGGTTGTCATCGGCTCGGTTTCAAGCGGCGAGCCATTAATTCTACTTCTGGGCGATTCAACGTTCAATTGCGATCCCCCAACTAGTTGTTCATCGGGCAATTGAAGTCCGAATTCCCCTTCATCTAGTACATTCGCCCATCAGATGTAAATGTCAACGTGACTGACATTCTGTCAGTCTTGTGTTGTACAATTGTTTTTGAATTTTTCCTACGATTCACTTTCCGCATTGAATAACAGATTTAGATCCACTTTTACTTCGAACATTTGTACACTTTCATTATCTGAAAGGATTTCAATAGGAGTACTGGAACGCATCACGAGCTTAGGGACCGTTCTTTTCGGGGTGAGTTGGGCTTTTTTTTGGTTTGGGTTGGGAATTTTTAATGGGCTTAGGATCATGCTTAGGCCCATTGGGTACTTCATCTGTTATCAAGTAAATCGATAGGTCTGCTGGAATTTTATACGATACAAATGCTGTAATCAGTTGTTGCTGTGGAGGAGCAACCGGTGTTTGGAATAGGATTGGACTCAGAATTGTATTGCGAATTGGCATGAGATCAGCGTCTTAGAGCAGATGTTGATTGCGAATTCTTTTGTGGAACGGCGCTTCTTTCAGCCTTTCTATTTGTATGAGGATATTACCATTAGAGCATTCAGAGCTTTCAAATGAGGGTAAGTAAATCAATATCCTTGACAACTTATCCCAACTTAATTTTACTATTATTCATTGGATCTTGGGCGTTCCCTGGTATGGACGTGACTTGTGGCACAGTTATGACTTTCATTGATGGTTGTTCATTGCGGCGTGATACTGATGAAGTCTGTGATGCTTGATCCTTTTGCTGACTACTAATCTGGCTAAACTGTGGTGCTTTCAGATCTGAATTACTTTTAACTTTAATGCGAGGGACACTTTCAGCCGTTTTGCTTGTTGGTAATGCAGCTTTTAAATGTTGTCTTTTCTTCTTCTAGATTATTAGACGTTGTCTCAGGAATGCTCGTGACTACGGTGCAGGATGGTATTGAATTTACCGCTGTTCTAGTTTCTATATCAGTCGTAATGTTTGTTGTGGTTTTCGGTGGACCTTAGGCTTAATAACTATAGTCGGTTGGTCCTTCTTAAGTTGATGTAGTAATTCAGTTTGAAAACGTGGAGCTTTTAAAAACCGATCCGTCTTTGTTGCTAGTCAACATAATTTGCATATATTTTTAGGAAGATTGTCGTCTTTCGAAACCTCGATGTCAAAGTACTTTTTCAGCTTGTGGACAATTCCAGCGGGACCGAATATATGCATGGATGCCAGCCCCGGACATATCTCTTTCATGTTGACAGCACGCACATAACGTACTCGTCGCAGATTTTTCAAAAAGTCCATTTCCATCCGCTGTCGCCTGCTCGCATTCGATATATCTCCGGGAGCAGTAAATTTGACCGGGAACTTACTACCGGTAATACTGGGAACTATACGCGATTATTACTCGAAATTGATTGGAAAGTTTTCCGCACTTTTCGCGATTCTTTTTCGACACTCTCGGAAGGCAATTTCAAACGCGCACATACAGTGACAACACGACAAAGTGTATCTGCTTATCTTCATCGCTGATCTTAAATACCTTTGGTGGCAAATTAAACTTTCTTTTCTGTTCTTTGATTTTCAAACAATTAAAAGCATTAAAAGTTCGAATCGTTCGATGGCCACTTTTTTCGTAGTCCGTAGCAAAGGTGGACTTTCTGTACGCTTGCCAATGATGGCGAAAAAGGTCCTGCTTCCGATTGGTAAACCTTGAATTCCAGTGACCGCTTATTATTTTGCACTTTATCTGGATTGATGTTGCGAAGGGAGTTTAAGGTGACTTCATAGGGTTTATTTTCAACTACAAATGTCCCCTTGAACTGCATATGCTATTTTCCGGGAGTTTATAAACGACGTTTTGTATTCAACATTTATCGTCACATACAGCAAATCGGATTGCTTGGCCCATGAAACCGGTGATGATACCGCAATGGCTAGCGATGTCGTATATTCAAAGGTTTACCATTATTTCTTCTTGTAGAGTGAAACGCGAATTGATATTTTTCGATATGAAACTTCATCTGTATCCGTGACTTCGTACTGTTGTTGGATAGTGATAGGCGTTAGATTGGACAGGGCGGGATGTATTCATTTTATTCTTCAACCAATCTCCGACTTCTCGAAGAACCCATTGTATTCAACTAACTATTCTATTTCATTCAACTATTTGTTTTTATTTAATGTAATCATTTTTTTTTCCTTTTCGTTTTTGTTTTTTTTTATTTTAAAGTTTTTATTTTAACCTTTTAAACCTTGGCAAAGCAGTAAAGATTGGGCTCCTTGAACTAGAGGAGCTCCTAGACTACATAGGACATTATCGGAGGAGCTGGTTAAGGCCCCAGCGCTGGGGACGAAATGTAAAGGCCACGTCTAGCCCAATCGAAGGAGATCGGGATAAAAGAAGGAAGGAAGAGGCAATTGATGAGCGTAGAGCACCAGATCACGGGTTCCCGACAGTGCTTACAAAAGGAGCGAAGAAAGCCGCAAAGAAACTCCTTCAAAAAGTGCCAGAATGTACGTCGTACGGATGAACCACGAGAAAAAAGACGAGGCGAAACAGGAATGACAGAAACCTCGACCAAGACTCCGGCAGCAGGCACTGCTCGTAAAACCCCAAGATGGCCGATCCTACGCGGAGGTGCTGCGGGACATCAGGGGAAAAGCAAGGCCTGAAGACACCAAAAAACCATTATGGATGAGACGGTTTTTGTCGCGCGTGCAGCATATTTTAACTGTGTCAACACTAAATTTGGATCAGCTGGCCGAAATGGCTGACAAGTTAATGGAAACATGCGAGCGGTCCAACACTTCATTTCCAAAGTTGACAGAAGTCAAACTGCCATTGCGAATGAAATCAAATGCGTGCTTTCCAAAATTTGTTCGCGTCTAGACAGACTGCAGTTCAACAGAAGCCCCAGTCGTACTCGCAATTTGTACTTCAGTCCCGCTCGTTCACCTAGCCTCGCCAAACCCCGAAATAACATATGCTACTTTCATCGTAAATTTGGTGGATGGGCAAGAAAATGTGAAAGGCCATGTGCTTTCCGTACTAAAAGTAGTCCATAAAACTAGGGACGCAACAAAACCGCCGACGTTTCCGTCATTCCTGCCCCACAGACCATTGCCAAGAAGAAATTTTTGCTGCCATTGCCTTAGAAGAAATTTTTGCTGGAGAGTTTTAGTAGTAAAGGCTACCAGACCGATACTTGGTGCAGACTTCCTGCAATACTTTGGACTCCTGGTGGACATCAAAAATCGTTGTTTGTTTCACTCCAAGTCACAATTGTCAACCAGCGGCTGGACCAACGTACAAAAGCACTCATCTATGTCCACGTTAAGGCACAGCCCCTAGTGAAACTGAAAATTTGGGTAAACTTTACAGCCGTTCACCTCAGAAACGTTACAAATATTTGCAAAAATTTTTTAGCAAGAAGTCACAATGAACCTTTGGTTATCGAATCAACTCATTTTATTTTGCAAAAAGTTTGCTGCAAAAGTTATTAAATTCAAACAAAATAGCATGTTTTCGTTAAAAAATGTAGTAGATCTTCGAAACTACTTAACTTAAAGGACGACGCAAAAACACCACAAATAAGGCCTATTACTTTGTACCTCCCATTCGAAGGTCCAGAGTGATGCAAAAGTGAAATAAGCTCCGTATTTATAATACACTCGTCAAACCTGTACTGTTAAATGGAATTAAAACATGGACCCTGACGAACGAATCCGAAAAGGTTGTGGACGAATTTGAACGCAAGGTGCTCCAAAAAATCTACGGCCCAGTGAAACAAGGAACAGAGTGGAGACACGTTTTCTCTTGCGTAGAGTTACGCAAATTGCAATGGGGGGCCAGATAGAAAGAATGGAAGAAAACCGGCTACCCAAAAGAACATTAATGGGTAGAGCACAAGGTAGACGTTCAGCGAGAAGGCCGAGGACTTGATGGGAAGATACGATAGAGGCTGACAGCAGATCGTTGTTCGGAGTAAATGACTGGCGAACAGGGTTGCGAAACCGTGATGATATGAGGAGATTAATCCTGGAGCCGAAGGCCCGGCTTGGGCTGTCGCGCCATAGATGATGATTAGAATGGGGAAAACTTGGATCACTCACTTTATCCTGAGACCAAACAATAATTAAAAGCTAGGAAACGGCCATCTTCATCGATATCGAAGAAATTCAAAGTCAGAAAAAGTGCGCAAAAGGTTAAGACATTCGTGCGCTAAAAAGAGATGTTCTAAGTACATTGACTTGTGAGTAGACTATGTTGAAAAATAAATGAAATTTTAGCTTATAAACATTATATTTTACATCGATTAGCATTACTTTTGGATCACCTATAATATACATGTTAACTTTGGTTCTTCCGGAAAGAAAAAAAACTCATTCGCTTCAATGTCAATCGTATAAAAGAAAATGTGAATATCATTATAAACATCAACTTTTTGATTTACGGATATTTTGCCAAATTTTTTTAAATTTTTCCCGAATAAACTTAGAAAAAAGCTTTAAAATACTTCCAAATCGTGATTGGTCCAAACTTGTGCATTTTATTCTAAACATTCTTAAGGAAATTATAATTTCTTAACGTCAAATTTACCAGCACAAATATTCATCAGATTTCAGATAATTTTTTTTATGTACGAGCACAAACGCGTTTTCTTGTATCAAATTCGATCCAATTAAATTGCAAATTTAATTGATGGCCAATGTTCTCAGAAATCCATCTCCTCTAATTGATTGTTTTCATTTAAATGTTCCCGGAAAGTTTATTCCCTGAAAAGACGACCAACTTGACCTTGCCGGTGGAGATTCTTATAACATAATTCCGAAGAACAAAGCGTGCCGCTAGCTATGTCCTTTGTAAAAACAGTTTTTACAGCTCAGTATCCAATTTCCGTTGATTTCTTTGAAGATGGTTCAAAGGAAATGAAATGCTAAGGATTACATTTTGTAAAATGAAAATTTCACGAGAAGTAACGAAAATACTGCAGGGAAATAACTTCGGCCACAGTTCACCTTGCAATTTATAATAAAGCAGTACCTTTCATTACCTCGAAAGCAATTAAACTTTCAACAATACAAACCCTATTTCAGGGGGAGCCTTAATACTTCCTTGTGCTTTGTTCTTTCGGCACTTTGTACGTACTCTTCCGGTAGATACATTGCGGGACCATTAAACGTCGGCTTGGATTTTCTCTACCAAGAATTTTCTCATTATGTAGCCTCCTTCGCCGTTGGTGGGACACCAAACAGACGTTTTATTTTTTGTTGTTTTCTACGATTTTATTCATTTTTCTTTCTTTTATTTTTCATTAAACACGGCAGACATTCCTCCGCCCTGTCAACATAAATTAGCTGTGCAGACAATGTCATAAACAAAGCTCTCGTCGGCGTTGCCGCCATTTATTTTGTACCCGAACCTAATTAGCGTCACTTGCCTACAAACTCAGTCTTGCACTTTTCGCTTGATATACGCGCACCCCATCATTCCAACCCCTTGTTGAAGAAAGATGTTTTCCCTAGAAGATGGAATAATTAAAAGAACTGCTAAAAAGTGTAAATTTGAATGCATAAAACGCAAGACGGGGAAAAATAAAACGCCGACGAAAAATATAAGTACCTGCTTGTGAGCCTTTTTTTCACATTTTCCCCGGTGAAAACTCTCGAAGAAAAATCACGAGTGTAACTTGAAAGACGTTGTGCTGAGATGGGGACACTTTTTTTGTCGAGATATTTTACCGTTAGCTGTTTTTTTTTTTGCTGGAGAAAAGCGTGGACAGAGGTCATGACGGCCCTAAAGCGAAATTCCATGAATCTCGAGAAGCTTTCGTACACTCTCCTTTTTACAACTTGACTGGCTTTTTTTACGTCCGAATCGTTAGGAGAATGATTTGTTTAGCTTAACCTTTTGTCGTTGGCACTTAACCGAGAAATTGAGGATATAAAATTGAACGAGCGTTTGGATAAAGGCGGGCCAAATAATGAGGTCAGATTATCTAGTGAAAGGAGGAAGTAACAAAAGTTTTTGTGGCCAGGAATCGAAGTCTATTTGCAGTAAAAAGGCACTTAATTCGGTTTTAGGACAAGTCATTATCGGAAGTTGTTAGCAACGAATTGTTTGATTTGCAAAAGGCTTCAATTTGGTTGAAGAATTGCAAAACAGATACGAGGAAGGTTATAGCCTTAAATTTTATCTACCTTCAGTAAAATTGACAAAGTCGATATAAATTTAACGAGTTTTTATGAATTTATCCGCTTGAAAACATGCAAGTTCTTATAAACGTCGATTGATATCCTTTCCCTAATCGCTCGAATCCCCCAATTTTAATGAATAAAGTTTGCAAATGAGATGGTAAACACCAAATTGTAATGTAAAAAAACAAATTTCGCAAACATCAATCAAAGATGTACAACCCACAACAAGATCAAAGTATTTTGTATTGGCTGGTTAATATCCCAATTAATTATTGTACGTCGGTATTGTGAAAAAAAACGAACACGGCGTCCCACAATTCATTTTGTCCTGACATAACATCGACTACTTACTCAGTGCAAATTATGCTGTTGGTTTCGTAATTACCAAGGTAACATGCTTTTCCGCGAAATTATTAACGACAATATTGTTTTTTCAATCACAACCTGGCGTGAAAGCAGCCCCTGGTGGCGTGGAAGCACGGGGCTGATGCAAGGGTAGTAAATTTAGTCGCTTGAGTAGTTAATTTTTCATTCAGCTCCGTAGAAAACACCTCATTAACTTTGCGAATGAACATGTTATTGCTACATTATGACTTTCGATATGGCCACTTCCTTTGTAAATTCGTTTGGATACCTGACAGGTTTCATTGACACTTAAAAAAGGGCATTAAATTAATGCATGAAATGGAAGCTATCTTTCAAGCAACAATTGAAAAGCCCTTCATCTGTTAAAACGGTTTTTAATATAGTTTTTCAATAGCAGTAAATATGCCTTTTTCATAATTTTGGAAAATATGTTGATGATAATAATTTATGTATGAATATGGGAACGGGATTTACGCAATTTTGATGCAGAAGTATTTTCATAGAATATGGGGTTCTTCGTGTTAATTAATATCTGTATGCTTTTCCAATGCAAGCATTAAGGACTTTTCGTGAAAATGCGAAAAAATTGTAGCGGCTATGTCGGTTTGAAAAAATATATCAACCGCAAACATGTGATGTTGTTGCAATTTCATATAATTGAAATGGCAATATCTGATGTAATAATGATCTGATTTCAGTAACACAAGGATCTTATATCAGTCTGCTTTGTTGTGAAATTTTGAGAAGTTTAAGGGTACTATATGTAAAACAAAAATTATTACTATGGGTAGAGCTTGTAACTAACTCTGTAGTAGTGGATGCTTTCGTTTAAATTAAATGGAATTACTTCATCATTCTTAAGTTTTGTAGCGATAAATTTAGATTCTTAATTTCCTCTAAGTATTGCTTAATAATAATGTTTTGCGTTGCTCGAATTTGTTGGGTTTTGAGTAAGTGGCTCTCAATATTGGTTATGTTTATTGTTGTGGAAGCCGTAAATGAAGCATTGCGATTATTAGAAATGTGAGTATGCGCAGAGAAAATCGTTGAGTCCTGCTTAATCACGCATTTTGATTTAAATCATATTAATATTATAATACATGCTGTATAGATTGGAAACCACACACGATATTTATGGTTACGCCAGCCTTGAAATTGTAGACCCATATATTGGGATCATGAAGTTGTGTCCAATTATTTGGTTGTGGAACTGGCTCTAAGTGACAGCTAGATGGAAGTCTCCCGGGCTGGTTCATAGTATTTAGCTCACACATTGCGGGTCCAACTTCTTTGTGGTATAACTTGAGCCTCATATCGTAAATATAATCTGTACCATCCACTGTCATACAGAGCCGTAGCTCGTCATTAACAAATGGATAGTAATAATCTCGATGAAGACTTACTGCAATGGGGTGATAAGATTTAGCTATCCTTATGTCTTTGTGTCGAACTCGAAAAAGCACTTGCACTTGTCTTTGCTTACAAGGGGTAAATGAATACATAACAGGAGATAGCTAGTTGTTAGTCTAGCCTTGATAGCCTTTTCCGCCAGGAAAAAAACGACGAATCGAGATGTTCTCTTATAATGGAACGCTCAGAACGCAATTGTGTAGGGGAAAGTAAGAGGGGATTTACCTTTTAATTATGACACTCTGTGAGATCGTGGACCATAGTTGATTGAGTTTGTTCATAATTGATTAGCATTTTTTTGTGGTAGAGAGGTGGGAGGTGAATGCCCATTTACGCACAGAGTGTGGAACTTCCATGCTCGCAAAAAGGCGACTCGACTACCCACTAAATACTTCCCCTGTCAAACTGAGAACCTAGCCTGGGAACGTTTGACACATTACTTCGGGCCAGGTCTCGTTTTGTTACGCCGTGAGGCGCCTTCAAGCTGGGGGATCCCTCTTCTAGCGGGAGGGGAGAGGGGAAGAGGAAGTGCCGGACAAGCAATCCCCCAGCAACAACGCCCCGGCTGCTGTGAGTCCCTTTTATATTTTAGGACTGCCGGAACGTAATGCGCCACCTGGTTCCATTTGTCAACCGATTCTAACATCACCGCGACTATATTATTCGGGATAAGCTCTCCCATCTCCCTGTAGAGATCCCTTCGCATCCTGTCCCATTTTTTGCACTCGAAAAATGTGTGGCAGGCATTGTCTTCCTCTCCTGGGTAATACCGAACATAGGAGGACAGTGACGTACCAATCTTTTGCAGGTAAGACTGAAAACACCCATGCCCGCTCAAAAGCTGGGTCAAATAGAAGTCAATCTCACCATGCCTTCGATTTAGCCACGGTCTCACATCCGGGATGTGGTGCGCAGTCCACCTTCCCTTCGTGCAATTCACCCAAGACTGCTGCCAATCGTTGAGTGACCGCTGCCTCTCCTCGCGGACAACAATCTCTCTCTCGTCCTCGTTTCGATGCAGGTAAATAGCGTGGCGCTCTCTAGCAAGGACGGCAACAGGTATCACTCCTGCAATAACTCTCACCGCCGAATCAGAGAATGTTGGATACGAAGATGCAATCCTCAGTGCTCCTCTTCTCTGTATCTGTGCCAAGCGTTTCGGTATACCTCCTTACTGAGAGCGTTGCCCCATATTTCTGCTCTGCAAAGTAGCACTGAGCCTACGGCACTCATCAAGATGCGTCTTTTGATGGGCTGGGTCCCCCTTTGTTGGCCATAAATCGACCCAGAGCCGATACTCCCGAAGCAGCCTTCTCAGCCGTTGCCCTGATTTGCTCAGAGAAACTCATCTTTGAGTTGATCAGTAGCATCAGGTACTTCACCGCTGGCTTCGATTCGATTAATATGTCTCCAATACTGATCATCTTTACTCTAGGGATTCTCTTTTTTGTCAAGGTGACCACTTCGGTTTTCTCCAGTGCTAAACTGAGCCCGCGAGCAGTGATCCAGTCTCTTACTCGGCACAAAAGCATACCTAGTCTAAGTTGCGCTTGTTCAACAGTGCGTCCAGCGACCAGAGCCGCAACATCATCCGCATAGCCGATCGAGCGCGACTCATCTGGCATCTCCAGTCTAAGTAGCACGTCGCAAGACACATTCCATAGGTCCGGACCAAGGATAGATCCCTAGGCAACACCCGATATAACAGCCATTCTTCGTTAGCCCTGTGTTTTGTTGTAGATCAGGCTTCGGTCCTTCAGGTAGTCCCTAAAAAGCCGCATTAGATATTCTGGAACTTGAAAAGGGTTTTCTAGCGT
The DNA here is from genome assembly GCA_963969285.1 of Odontomyia ornata. Classification (NCBI taxonomy): domain Eukaryota; kingdom Metazoa; phylum Arthropoda; class Insecta; order Diptera; family Stratiomyidae; genus Odontomyia; species Odontomyia ornata. The sequence goes on from OZ017741.1 coordinate 313,214,184, forward strand.
ATCCAGAATATCCACCCATCTAGCAGAGTTGAAGACGTTCCTGACGTCGAGTGTCACCAAATGGACGATTCGTCGCTTGGTGCGATTATATGCGTCTGCCCTCCGGCCCGCGCTAACTACCTCTGCATTTGCATCAATAGTAGAATGTCCTGCTCTAAAGCCGTACTGCCGAGGAGATAGGTCCCCAGCAACAAGAATCGCGTTAGTGAGTCTTCCTTTGATGAGTTTCTCTAGCGCTGACGGCTGCAGACGGCGGTCCGGGATTTCCCTTCCCCTTGCTGATCAGCACGAGGCTCGCCACCTTCCATCAATTGGTTGGCATTAAAGAGAAATGTGGTGAGAGAGTGGTGAATACTTGAATTAATTTTTCTTCGTCAATTATTTGGTTAGTTGCTGCAAGAGATTCGAGAATCAATTTTAAATTGCTGTTAATGCTGGAAGACTGTTTCTGAAAAGTTTCCCTGTCATGCTTTATAACATTTAGAGTCGCATCTATTATTCATGTCTAGTTTTTAATGAGTTGTAGCAAATGGTCCTCGTTACTTTTCACGTGCTCTATTATCCCTGCCATTCCATTTGCGTATTCCTGGTCGAGCATTCCGAATAGTTTGTTGGAAGTTGTACCAATAATGTCAAAAGGCGATCGGCGCACTCGAGCAGGACTTCCATTCCTGCTGCACAATATTTCATTATTGGCATATATTGATACCATATACTTTTCAAATTGTTTTAGGGTAGGAGTATAATATTCGGTGTTATTATTGGTGCTAGCCTTTTTGCACCATTCTTTTAATTGAGCTGTCTATGCTGTCATAATATTTATTTCATCTCAGTAGCTTTGGAGGTGAAAATATGTTATTTATCTACCGCCATTGTCATGTGACCGACTTCTTCGAAGTACAGTAATGGCTGAGACTCCCATGGAGAAATTTCCACCTCATCTTGTAAGACGAGTGAGTGAGACGAAGAGAAAATTATAATGAATAAAATAAAAGAATACTTAACAAAGTGTTACGAAAGTAAGTGTGTCGCGTTTGACACTAGGTTACTGGTCGGGACTCTTCGATGTTGACCCCGTTGTGAAGTGAAGGCTGCTTAAACTGTTGCAAAGAAGTGCATGGTTTAAAGGGGACTTATTTGAAGTGTTCTGGTTCCTTTTTGTTTTTTCGTCATGCGGATTCTTGGTTTAAGAGATGGATGATGGCTGCGGACTAGTTTAACAGAAGTTGGAATAACCGTTGTCTTAATTTCATTCGATATTTCATGTGGGTTTGGTATAATATTGGGAAGATTTGTTGATAATGTGCTAACGAGAGATGCAGTGAAAGAGAGCTCTTTGTGTGTATCATCGAATGCAGTTGTCTCTACCGGCAATGGTGCTAGGTTATGGATGGCTCGATCAGTTACCCCGTTTTCGGTGATGATTTGCACTACCCTTACCATGTCGTCTCTATCTTTTGTTGCACTTAAGACCTTGCCTAATGGCCATTTAAGTGGCGCTGTAGATTCATCTTTCAAAAGAACATGAGTATTTGACCTTCAGACCTCGATTGAAGTCTTCCATTTATTTCTTTGTTGTAATTCGTGGAGAAATTCTTTGCTACACTTTTCCAAGCCACAAGTTGTTTAACTAATTACCTTCTTTGGAAAAATTTTAGGTCCTTCTCTTTCACTAGAGGGTTAGGAGTTAGGGTTCACCAATTAAGAAATGAGATGGAGTTAGTGTTTGTATGTCATAAGGGTTGCTGGAAAGCTTTGTAAGAGTTCGAGAATTCAGTATTGTTTCAATTTCGGTGATGAGAGTGTTAAGTTCTGCATATGTTAGTGTCACGCTACCTATAGTTCTTCGCAGATGATATTTAGCTGACAACAGCGGCCTCCCAAAGACCCACAAAGTGTGGAGTTCTTCGAGGTATAAAGTGCCACTCGATCATTTGGTCTGCGCAGTGCTGTATCAATTCATCATGGAAATCCGATTTGAAATGTAAAACATAAATTTCTTTGAGTTTATTTTTTTTTCTCCACAAAATTAGTTCCATTGTTGCAATGAATGTGAGCGAGCCTTCTTCAACTTGCGATAAAGCGTTTTAATGCTCCAATAAAGGCGTCTTTTGTGAGGTCAGAGGCAAGTTCTAAATGAACTGCCTTAGTTGCGTTACATATATATGCGGCTATATACGCCTTAGTAGGTTTCTTCCCTCGAACTTTATAATGAACATACATTGGACCGCAGAAATCTTTTCCAACATTTGTAAATGGCCGAGAGGGTTGCACTCGTGCGGGTGACATAGTTGCCATGATTTGGTTGATTGTCTTTGGGTGAAACATTGAACATCGAACACACTTGTGTACAATAGATTGTGCGAGTTTTCTCCCATTCAGAGGTCAAAATCTTTGCTCAGCTGCTGCCAAAAGGGCTTGCGGTCTCGCGTGAAGGTTGGTACTATGTAGTTTGTGCATTAGAATATATACATATTCATCTTTACCAGGAAGAATCATCGGAAGCTTGCTATCGTAAGACAGGTTGGCTTCCTGTAACCTTTCACCCAGCCTTATAAGTCCTTTTTCGTCTAGAAATGGGGATAAAGGTGATAGCTTGCTCTTGGAGGACACCAGTTTTTCCTTCTTTAGCTCCTTAAGTTGTTCTGTAAGTGCTGTTCTTGAATGATTTTTACTACCCAGAGTAAAGCCTCATGAATCTCAATGCAGCGCAGAATTACAGTATTAGACGGTTTCTCATTTGAACCATCTCTTTTGCAAATTTGCCTGATGTAAGCTTTAGCACGTAGTAGTATCTTAAACGAGTTATTATGATTTATAGTCTTTAGCATATTATAGCTCGGTTTAATTGAGTCGACCGAACTTGGTAGTGCAACAGGACTTGCCAAACTTGTGTCTATCAGATCGTAGAAATTGAGGGCCGTTAAACCACAAATTGGAAGTTAATAACTGAGATGCACTAAGGCCTCTAGAGATCAAGTCTGCTGGACATGTAGCCATTGTTTTTTCTCAGAGTTTTGTTGAATATAATATATGACACACAGTTAGCAATGAATTTACTTTGTAAAATACAGACGATTCAGAAGTAATCCAAGCTAGGGCAATAGTAGAATCACTCCACAGACATGCTACGTCTACCATTGGAGTAAGCACTGTCTTGACTTGGCATATTAATTTTCTTAGTATATACGAGTAAGCTGCTGAAAGCTTGAGTCGTCAGAGCGTTGTTTCACCTTTGATTTTGCACAAAGAAGCCGTACTATTGGTTGACCATCGGCATTGATAGTTCGTTAGTACACGGCTGCTCCGTAAGCCTTTTCGCTTGCGTCGGCGAAACGATGAATTTATACAAATGCATGTCTTGGTATGACAGTTCTTTTATCTTTTCTAAGTCCTGGCGAAATGATATCCATTTGTTTTGGTGTTCCAGGGGAAATGCTTCGTCCCATTCCAGTTTAAGCTTCCACAAACTTTGCACAAATATTTTTGCGTATGTGACAACTGGGTTTATGAGCCCTAGTGGATCGTAAATCCTTGCCACGTCTGCTAAAATCGTTCTTTTTGTAAAGCGTCGTATTATCGGTAGGGGACCAGGATAGGGTTTTGACATGAGTATTTTTGGTTTTTCTAATATTGATCATGACTTCAATATCGTCTTTAGATATTGATTCTATCAGCTTTGTATGATTTGGGCTCCATTCATGGGGTTGGAAACCTCCCTCACGAAGAAAATTTGTTAGCTCATTCTGGAGTTTACAAGTCTGCTTTAACCTATCTGATGCCGTCATTATATCATCCACATAAAAGTCACGTTTAAGTATTTGAGCCCCAAGTGGATACTTCTTATCCTCCCCCTCTGCCAGTCGATGAAGACATTTAATAGCTAGATATGGAGCCAAAGCGGTACCATAGGCTACTGTGCGCAAACGGTAATATTTTAGGTCTTGTTATGGAGACTCACACCAACCAGAAGTTGAAATTCTATGTCCCTTTCATCGACCAATATTTGTATACACATTTTAGTAATATCGGCTGCAAAATCATATTTGTGCAGTCATACACAGAGTAAAATAACAAACAGGCCGTCTTGGATTGTTGGACCTTCCATCAGTGTGTCATTCAAAGATAGGTAACTTGATATTTTGCAAGATCTATCAAACACTACACTTAGTTTTGTGCTAGTGCTTTTTGGCAAAATAGTTTTGTTTTGGTATTTGGGAACAGCTGGATGAATATCACCTGCCGATCGTCGAGCTCCATGACAATCTTGAAGCGTATGGTTTTGACGTGCAACAGCACACTCATTTGGAAGAGCTTAACCAAGATTGGGTGATACGTCTGGAATCGAAAATGGATGAATTCAGCGCCACACCCGCCTCAACGACTCTGCCTGTGACTCCTCTTATCATGCCTCTGCCGAAAATAAAACTCCCCTCCTTCGATGGGAACTATTTACATTGGCAACAATTCCACGACTTGTTCTTGCAAATGGTGCATAGCCAACCGATGTTGATGACAACTACGAGGCAGCTTGGACAACCTTGAAGAAATTGATGAGTCAGCCATCTCATGCTAATGAAAGACCATCAGTGGCAGCAATAAAGGCTCTACATGACACCATACAAGAGTGTCTTAGAGGCCTGGAGAACCTGCAAGTGTCCACAAGGGACTGGGATCTGTTGCTGCTACATGTGCTAATCCGAAAATTGGATCCAGCGACTCACGCATCATACGAACAATCGTTATCCAACCCGCGCGAGCTACCGCTCTTGGAGTTTGTTGGACTTCATGGAAACGCGTTTCCAGGCCCTCGAGACACTCGGCCATAAAGCAAAGGAACCGAAGATCAACCGTAGGAAAGCCACCAAGTCGACCGTGACCGCCAAGACAGCTTCTCGGTGCTTAATGTGTGAGCAGGATCACTCGCTTTACTACTGCCGGAATTTCTTTAGGATCACTGCTGCAAAGAGATTAAGTTTCGTGCGCGCTAAGAAGCTGTGCATGAATTGCCTTCGAGAAAGAAATGAGGCTTCCAGCTGCGCGGCGGATTCCAAGAATCACAACACCTTGCTAAATCTGCCTGGAGACAACAAGCCCAAACAGACCCAGACGATATCCTCGAGCCCGACAAAGCCGGATCAAGACTCGAAACCGCAAACAAATGCAGAACCGCCATTGCTCGCTTTAATGACTCTGATGGAGCCCCCAACCCCAGGACATGTACTTCTGGGCACAGTCGTCATCAGGTTGATCACCAGTAATAGAAAGGCGACGGATTGTCGAGCTGTTCTGGATCCGGGCTCACAAATAAACCTAGTCACCAAACAAATCATTTAAAAATTGGGTTTATCATCAACGCCACATCTTGCCCTCATTGAAAGGGTAGGCGGTAGTACTGAGAAGGGATACTATAAGGTGAACCTTGGCCTGAGGTCCAGATTATGCCACGCAGTTGGAAGTCTACGTCATGGACACAATTATATCACCGCAACCGTCTCAGAACTTGAACATATCGGGATGGAACATTCCCAAAAACATAAGGCTGGCAGATCCAGACTTCCATCGAACGGAGCACATCGAAATGTTGCTGAGTGCCGCACTTTAACGAGGTCTTAGCCATTGGATGAATAAAGTTGGGTCCACAGCTCCCAGTGCTGCAGAACACGCTCTTAGGGTGGATTGTAGCCGAAGGAGTGATAAAACCTCAAGTATCTTATGTGACATGCGGCATCGTGGCAGAAGGTAATCAGCTCATCAAGCGACTTTAGGAGGTCGAGGAATTACAGGATCTGCAGCACAAGCTTACGTTAACTGAAAAAGCTTGCGAAATACATTTCTATCAGACAATAACAAGATGTCCCGACGGCCGTTTCTTGGATAAACTCCCATCTATCCTGAGACGTTAGGTGATTCCCAAGCGGTGGCCACTCGCAGATTCATTGCCTTGGAGCATCGTCTGGAGAGGAACCCTGATCTAAGACTTCCATACGAAGACTTCATGGAGGAGTATATTCGACTTAGGCATATGGAGAAGGTGACGTCGCAGCAGCGGAAAGAATTACGACACTTCCTTCCACATCATTGTGTCCTGAAGCCTAACAACAGTACAACCAAGCTGCGGATGGTTTTCGATGCATCCAGTAAGACGACCACAAAAGTTTTGCTGAATGATGTCCTTCATACAGGGCCTACCGTCCAGCATGACCAGTTTTTGATACTCCTGCGTTTCAGAATGCCTTGTTTCATATTCACCCCCGACATCGAGAAGATGTATCGCCAGATAATGCTCCATCCTGAAGATCGTCGGTACCATGGCTTAATTTGGAGAAATAGTTCAACGCAACCAGTGCGATACTATCAGTTGAAAACAGTAACCTACGGCACAACGTATGCCCCATATCTAGCGACAAAATGTCTACAGGTTCTAGTACCAAAGAACCAGCAGAAAGGTCCCCCGGGTAGCAGCATGTTGGAGAAGGATTGATATATCAATGATGGCATGACCGGGGCAGACAGCTTAGAGGAGGCACTTCGCAAACAAGCGGAGCTATGCACCATACTCTCGAGCGCAGGTATGCATTTGCGCACATGATGTGCCAACCATCCTCTATTATTGAAGCAGATTAAACCTGAGGACCAACAGGCTCAGCTGGATTTCAGTAGTTTACACGAGAACTATATTAAGACGTTAGTAGTGATTTCCGCAGTGGTTTGCCATCATTACAGAAGGCCCGATTTTCTCGTCACATCAGTACAGGCGGGAAACCCGTGCAAGTACAGTTGCACACCTGTTGTGATGCCTCCGATAATGCAAATGGCGCAGCGATATACATGCGGTCAACCCTGAGGGTCAAGTCGTCGTCAGGTTGCTGTGCGCCAAGTCAAGAGTAGTCCCGATCAAAACACTTACTGTTCCGCACCTGCAGTTGTGTTCGGCAAAACTAGGCGTTGAGATCACAAGAAGAGTTAAGACAGCGCTCAATCGGCATGTGTAGCGAACAGGGTCTCGGCCATACAAACCCTCTCAAGGCCGGACCGATGGCTGCGATCCTGTCACGTGCGATGGCGCCGGCTGAATTGAGCCGCTGTAGTATTTGGTTGCAAGGACCGTCATTTCAATGCAGGGCGGAATCAGTTTAACCTTCCGAGTATCGGAGTGGGGGCCCTTGCGACTTGGAGGCAAAACGGATCAAGACCGCTATGGTAGCGGCAGAGGCTCCTGAAACACCCTTTATTCAGCAGATCCAACAAGGCAACTCCTTCAAGAGGCTGGAGCGCATTGTGGCCTACATGATGCGGTTTATCTGTGGTCTCAAGCCGACAGTCAAGCAATCTCAACTGACAAATCAAGCGCCCACGAATGATGAATTATTCACAGCCCTGGAGATCATCGTGAGGTATGTACAATCACAAACTTTTAACTGCGAACTTTTGGACAGCAGGTCAGGGAGGCAAGTCTCCAAGCACAGTCCGTTGGTGGGACTGGCGCCATTCGTAGATTCAGAGGGCATAGTCCGTGTCGGTGGGAGGCTGGAGGCTGCCAAGATCACGTTCAACGCCAAGCATCCCATTTTATTACCGTTCAAACATCCGTTCACCAGACTGCTGATGATGGACATCCATCACGACCACTGCCATCTAGGTGCGCAATCACTACTCGCTACCACTAGACAGCGGTTCTGGCCAATTCGAGAAAAACAACTGGCGAGATCGATCGTTCAACGGTGCGTGTTGTGCACCTCAGTTTAGCCTAAGCTGTTTCCACATGTCATGGGAAACCTACCGAGTGCACGTATTCAGCCGACCCGTCCTTTCGTCAACTCTGCCGTTGATTTCTGTGGGCCTATGATGATCCATTACCCAGATAGAGGTACCCGATCGCAAAATGGGTACATAGCCATATTTTGCTGTTTCGCTACAAAGGCCGTCCATCTGGAGCTAATCAGCGATCTAAGCACAGAGGCATTTCTCTGTGCTCTCAAACGTTTCATTGGACGACGAGGACACTGCCGAAACCTGTTTTGCGACAACGCCACCAACTTTGTGGGAGCTCACAACGAGCTATCAGAATTTTCGTCCTCATTATTCCAACAAAGCGTGTCAAGAAGTAACAACGGCGTGCTCTAGCCAGGGAATCGATTTCCATTTCATCGCTCCACGCGCGCCTCATTTTGGAGGCTTGTGGGAGGCGGCGGTCAAATCAGCCAAAAATTTGATCCGTCGAGAAATTTCCTCGGCGGCTCTCACCTACGAGGAGCTGCATATCTTGTTAATTTGGGGTGGAGACTATCCTCAATTCTAGACCACTGACTCCGATGTCAAACGATCCCAGTGATTTCGCAGCCTTAACTCCAGCACACTTTCTCATCGGGGAACCCCTCACAGCCATGGTGGACGATCGTGCAGACCCAGTCAGCATCGTGTCAAGTGGAGACAGTCACACCCCAATGCGATCCCGGGAACAGTGGCCCCGGGTCCCGTTACCAGTACTCGATGACGCACAGTCTAACGGAGAGTCATAACAAGCACGTTCCCCCCACTTGACAAAGGAAGGGTCCCAGATCAGCGACGACAATTACATGCGCAAGATGTTTCATGGACCGATCACGTGACTGACCACGACATCCACCAGTACACCATCGGCTACCTGGGCATTCTCGGATTATTCATACTGGTGATCTACCTCCGCCGGCGTTCCTGCAAACAACAATCCAACCTGCATGTCCAACCACCAGTGCCGTTACCTAAACGCTACAGCCTACCGCACACCTTTGAGGAGGTTGCACAGACCGTTCAACGGGGGGCAGATGTTGAGTTTCCGACTCCCCTGAGCGCCCATCACGGCCTGATCCGGCAACATCAACGCTTCAATCAACTTACAGAGTTATTTAAGGTTAATTAGCACTGTAATAATTAGCCCATTCGTAAATAATTCCATTTCTTTGATTGATTTATCAATTGATCGATCATTTTAATTCAATTCATAAAATGCAAATGCAATTCGCCACAAAGCGAAAATACTTTAAGTTTCGAATACCACATTTTTATTTTTATTAATCGAGTAACCCATTTTTCATTCATTTTTAGGGGTTTATACTAAAATACAAAACCGTATTGCAATCAAGACCTGTGTCCCTCTGTATGTCAAAGCACTTTTTCTCCGAAACTATAGAAGCTACAGCAATGAAACTTTATGGAAAGGTCAGAAGTGGTGATTTCTTAAAAGTTTTGGCGTGGAAAAATTTTTCAAAGGGGTTTAAGGGGGGTCTCTCTATATAGGGAGGTGACACTTTAAAATTTTTTTTCACCATTGGTAGCCGAGTAGGGTGTCATTATAAAGGCCTTAATGAGATCTTTTCAAAACAAGTATTAAAATTGCCTTGTCGGTACCGAGGGGGCAGGAGAAGACGAAATGTACGAACTTTTCGCATACCTCCCCACGCGATTGGACACTTTTCATCCGAAAAAGCTGAAAAAAATCATGAATGTAGGCCTTCATGAGTATAACAACAACAAATACATAGGAAGTCGAACTTCACTCAACTTTGTTAGTAAAAGTATGATTTATCGATTTTATATTTTCTTGAATAAAATCTTAACGGTACCCTTAAATTCAGTAAAATTCAGTATACGAATGACTATTGATAAGATTAATCTATGCTGAAAGTTTTATAACGGTCGAATGGTATTTAAGGAAGTTATAGCGATTTGATACATGAAAAATGTGTTCCCTCCCTTTGCTCTAAAAAATCTGAAAAAATTATCAAGGGAGATATTTATGAGTATAACAATAACAAATACCTCAGAAGTTAAAATTCGTTCAACTTTGTTAATAATAGCATGATCTTCGAATTACATATTTTCTCCAATTAAGTCGTCTTTTACATGTTTCTTGATTTTATTCGTTGCTGGTGACTGCATTTTGTAAGTTGAGTGCAAAAACCTTCCGACATGAGCGTAGGTCTGTCTACGCAACTTGTTTAATTTGTCAAAATTTTGAAACAAAAGTTTATTCATTGTTCAATTTCGTAAAAGATTTTTATCAAATTATTGAGCCTTTTGGTGAATGTATTAAATAATAAAATAAAAGTTCGGGGCAAAAGAGTCCCGGCGCAAACATTAGCTGTTGTCCGAATTTAGGAACAATTCATTTTCGAGTATATCATTTGCCTAGGTATTTCACTGCTTCCCCAATATCAATAGTCCTTACTTTTGGGATTTCTTTCTTTGTCAGGATGACCACTTCGGTTTTCTCTAGTACAAGGCTGAACCCGTTAGCAGTCATCCAGTTCCTCATTCCGCGCATTAGTATATCTAATCTGAGATGTGCATCCACCGACTAGCGCCGCAACATCTTCAGCATAGCCGATAAAGCGTGACTCATCCAGCAGCCCAAGTCTTAGCAGCTCATCATACGAGATGTTCTACAAATCGGAGCCGTAGATGGAGCGCTAAGCAACAGCCGACATAACTACCACCCATCCGCTTCCTTATTTTGTGTCGTGGGGTAGGGGGGTCCTTCAAATAGTCCCTCAAGATCCGCCTCAGATATTCTGGTAATTGGAAACGATTTTCCAGCACTTCCAGGATAACATTCCCGAACAAGCAGGACAGCCCGTCGGGTGGAATCGCTGTGTACCTACTTTTTCATTTTAATGGCGTGAAATTTTTCTAACATTCATAATTTCTGATTTCTTTTAACTAGATTTAATACTAATAAGATAATATTCATGGAAAATCAATAAAAAATTTTCTCAGAGCAACATTCGGGATCCTTCGCAAATCTGCTGGTCTCTAGGCAGGCAATCACAATCAATACAATTGTAATCATCTGTAAAATAAAACGCAATCAATCGACGCTTTCATTGTAACAATATACGAATAAGTGCTGTTGCTCCATCGAGAAAAGATAATAATCACGGAAAATGACTTGGAATAACATTTCTGCGGAAAAACGTTGTGTCCCTGATGATTTTTCCAGCAATCATTACAAACACATCCACTTCGTATGTACTAAACTTCTCCAGTGGTTTTCATGTGAACGACCAGCGTTGAATGTATGTTATGAAACAAATAACCGTTGTCCTCTTGTTATCCTGGACATGGAAAATTGTGAGCCATCTTGAACCTATTTAGGATGTATGTCATCATGTAGACTTTAGTGTACATTTCGAATATTGAATTTCTAAGACACGTATCTGTGTAAGCCTTCGATAATGAAATATTGATCGAAAGTTTTTTGATAAAATTATAGATACTCCTAAGCGTGTGTTTGCCTATGTGTGTAGCTAAAAACATATCACTAGGTCCACATACTCTGCAGCCCGTCCTAACCCGAGAATCTAGTTCTTACCAGTGCTAAAGCACGTGCAAGAAAATGATTTGCGATAAAGTTTCGCCCTGAAGGAAGAATATTGCTGCGGTTAGGGATTTACGACTATGTAGCGAATTTTTATTCATATCGTGTATCCAAGTTATCCTGAACGCATGCTGAGCTTATAGACAAAAACCAGCGTAGGTAAATTCTCTGTTGGATGTTCTCGATTTACAATATTTCGCTCGAGTTTATGGGATATGTTTTTGAGGAGACTTCGGAGTGGATGTTAGCTCCGAGTGGTAAAAAAGCCGGATTCTGATTTGCATACACTTTGAGTATCCTTCATCCTTGGTAAGCGAACGTTAGCAGCTAAGAAAGCTGCAAGCGGATAACATCCGGTGTCTGAGAAAACGTCCATTATTCGATACCACTTTCTGTAAAATATGATTGCAAAATAAGCGTCTTATGTTTTCCTTCCTACCCGCTATAATGGTAGTCTATAAATAACTACCCTGGGGGATTACAGAAAGGAATTTGTAAAATGCTGCATAATTGAAGGATATGCGCGTGTTGCATGTTACGAGTATGTCGCGACTGTTCCATTGCGATTGCAGAAAATTTTCATTTAAATCTTTTACTTACCAATTATAAAGTTTCCGCGTAACACCTTCTCATCAAATATTCATTTATCCGTTATTCGTGGCAATAATGAAGAAATCGCTGTCATAAGTTATTCAGGCGTGTCAACTAACATTGTCTGCGGAGCACGATGGAACCAATCAAATAGGCATTTCTCATTCTTGGAAGCGCCAAACCAGACCGAAAAGACGAAACGTTCAGCTCAACCGTGTGAATAAAAAATTGAGTACCTCCATTACAAATCATGTCACGTAAGCAGGAAGTAATGAAAAATAACGTTTCTGTGCTATATTCGCGTCTCGTTTCGCCGAAAGGACTTGCGAGAATCCTGCAACAAGGAGTTCACAGTAGCGACAACACAGCACAGGGGGATTTGAACAAACGGTGATGGGAAATCATTTGATTACATGTGACATTGATTTTGGAAATGGTGAGGAACGTAGAAAAGATTTCAAATTGAAATAAATTTCCTTTAAATAACAAGTCTTGGCTTTAGCATCAATTTTGAGAGAAGAGCAGACGTCCTGATTTTGACGAAATTGAAATCGATTCGACAACTAACTAAGCAATGCAGCCATTTCAGGCACGTAATTGTATGTTTATTCAAATTAAGCGGAAAGGATTAATATTGTTAATTACTATAAAGTACAGGGCAATTGGATTTAAACCACAACAGCATAACCCAACAAACTATGCAAACTATTCTGGAAAGCACAAATCCATACATACCTGGTAAAAACTATAATTATTCGCTATCGGATCCCCATGCGCTCGTGTGTGTTGATACCAGGAATAAGCTCGTTTTGCCGGCGATATGAGTATCGTAACGACTTTCGCATGCGGCAGCAAAGCATGTGCCCTTTTCGGAACTAGCTCGCCATCGAAATACGTTGCGGACTTCTCGAACATGTACTTCCCGGAGGAGTTGGTTTGAATTGGGAAAAACGACATATACCAGTCGAGGCCACGGTAGTAATTGTTTCCGTTGAAGAATTGAATCTCTTCGAACGTATCGGGACTGGGAAGGTTGCTGGCTATGCTGGGATGCATGCTCAGGAACGTGTAAAGTGCAGTGGTGCCTGTTTTTTGCGGTCCGATGACTAGAAACTTGGGCAGTGATTCGCAACTCTTATTTTTCGACCATATCTTGATATGTCTCGGGTCGTCGCACGGATTACCCCAAACGGGGTCAATCTCGTCGGGATGCAGACGAAAATAGGTTTCACCCAATTGAAATGGAGGTGCTGAGCTTAATTTTAAATTGGTCCAACAACGTAGAAATTTTATCACTGATTCGAAAGTGTACAACGCCAATCGGTCCGAACCGTAGTTGGACATGTGTGTCATGAAAATGTTTATCGGATTATTTACAATAGTTTGGAATAGTTCTCCTCCTTGAATGGATTCGTCAAGCTTATCGCGTCCTCCAGGGTACCTATCAATGTACATTGTATGCGTGAACAGTCCGCAAGTTTGACGTGGCAGAACCATGATATTTCGGTGAATAAACCCACGCCTCAGTCGGGCAGGTCTTAGATGCGGGTATTCCTCCGTTGAAGTTACCTTAATGTTCCACACTTTCTTCCAAGCTGTATACAGTAACTCATGCGCAGGGTAAACTCCCGAGTGATGAGGAGACACTGAGTATCCCGAATCAGTTGGAATTCCTTTTTCTTTGGCAAACGCATAGTTCAGCTTCATTTCATTCATCAACACAGTCAGATTGTCATACAGGTGAGGTTGCTGATGGTTCCACATATGCGAAAACCAGTTGAATTCCTTGACACTCTGCAACAACATATCATCGCCCAAATTCTCGTCGCGAGTGCCATGGTGAAAGTATTTGCCAGAGAAGCCAAGATTAAACCTAAATCCAGGTACCATGTCAGCTATTCGCTTCTGTGTCACGATCAAAGCTTGAACGTCATCCGGACGCAAACGCGTCCCTTTCTCTCCTACAAATATATCATCAATATCAACAAGGATCATCCTATTTAAACTAAGACTAAGCTGCCCATGGCTAAGGTACGAAAGCGCGTCCAACAGTAGCAGGCGATGCAACCAAAATCTCAACCCACTACCGAAAAATATTCTTTGGATTCCATCATAGTGTCCGTGATCCTGCAACACTGTTGTCATCGGAGGTTGAACTTGTCCCGTATCCGAGGGATAGTCTTGAGTATTCCGTTGGGCCCATTCCAAAGGCTCGTATGTGGAGTGATTGTGTTGGAAAACAGCCCAATCATCACCAGGTAGCGGTCCCCAGGCTGTGTCTCCAGCTCTTGTAAGTCGAAGGACCGGGGATCCCGGATTTAGACTAGCATCACGCAAACGTAAATTTGTGTGAACAAAAATGGGGAATCCTCGAAGTTGTGCTGCTACTAATGTTTCTTCGCTCGGACTGACGAATCCAACAATACCAACGGAATACTCGCGACAATACTTGTCCAGCAGTTCTCGATTCCACTTGTCCATGTGTAAGTATTTGTCTAGATTTTCGAACACAATCACACCGTATCGTCCTTTGTCGAGATTTGTAAGTACGGGAAGGCTTTTGCCTGCTACTTCGATTTTGTATCTGAAATGAAAGAAAAGGACATATGAGTAAAGAATTTATATAATGTAGATTAATTATTAATAGATCAATTCACTCCAAATTTTGAAATGTAAAATGTTCTTGATGATGAACTTGCCTGAAACTATTTCTGGTCATAAACAAGTTGAGCGAGCAGGAGAGTGCTCCTACCAGAAGTTCTTTGCAACTACCCAAGGGTTCGAAACAAGTTTTCTAATAGCGTAAATCTGTAACTTGAATTATTCTTCCAATACTTGGGATTCAAGATGTGTATTTGGTGATTTTTTATTTTTTTACATAAATACAATTCATCAATAGCTTAACCTAACAATATACATGCGGATTGTATCTTAGGACTCAATAATAGTTTACTTTAATTACATTACAATATTAATTTTTTGGCAAAAGAAAACTTTAAAATGTTGACACCCACAACATTAGCAAACATTAATACATTATAAAAGAAGTTTGTAAAAATCATTTGCTCTAATAACTATTTTAAAAATCTATTTCTTTAAAATTAAGTACATTATTTCCTTAAGACTACCTTAAAAACTACTCATTCGCTGGGTCCATTGAGCGGTCATCCGTCGCTCTCCTGACAACTCCCGCCTTGTGCTCCTTGACTCTCTTTGACTCTACTGATTCCCGCTTCCGCAAGCTTTTCTGCATACAATTTTATTGGCTCCATTCCTGTCTCCCGGTAGAGCACCTCGTTGGGGGAAGACCGTCCGTCCTCCTGTCTGTATAGGCCTGTGCAAGTCCGAAGGATTTTTCGCTCCACTAATCCTATCTTGCCCCATTTATTTTCGGAGCTTCAATCCATAGCATCACCGCATATGTGATGATCGGACGGATCAAGGTTTTATAGGCCAAAACCTTAACTCGCTTGCTTGCTTGCTGTCGAATGTTTCCTGAAAAGGGGTATAAGAAGATGATACGCATAAGTCACTGTTTTCAAAATATTATCAACGTGAGCACTAAAGGTAGGTTTCCTGTCAAAAACTACCCCCAAGTAATTCGTTTGCCTAGAGCAGTGCACCATCTGCCCATTCAAATTAATCCTGGAGTCACAGATGCCTCTTGCATGAAGACCGAAGTTTTTGTGGGGGTCATTGAACACAATTAATTCACTTTTATTTGCATTTACCTTGATTCCCCATTTCCGGTAATATGCAGTAAGAGATTCCAAATATTTTTGGAGCCGCATCCTAGCAAAGCGCAAATTGTGATCAGATGACTACACTAACAAATCGTCAGGGAAGGGGTTCACCTGGATACCGGGCTTATATTCATCTCTTACGCCCGAGACGTCAGAGGTGAATATGTTGAAAAGAAATGGGCCACTTATAGACCCCTGTGGAATTCCCGAGTCAATACTAAATGGGTCTGACCTAGCTCCACCAGCCACCGCAAAGGCAGTTCGTCCCCTCATGAAGCTGCCTATAATTTTCACAATGTGGGCCGGAAAGCCAAGATTTATCATTTTGCAGAGAAGCCCATTGATTCATACAGAGTCAAAGGCTTTCTCCACATCGATCAGGCAAGCAACAACAAGCTTATTGTTGTGCCAGCTTCTTGTTATATCGGCTTGGAACACGGCCAGAGCATCCACCGTGGAGTGAGCTTTTTTGAAGCCAAATTGTCTTTCCAGCACAATTCTTGCCCCTGCAGAGAATTATATGATGCCTTCAAGTATTACTCTTTCAAGAAGCTTACCAATATTTGAAAGCAACGAAATCGGACAAATATCGACTACGTCAGTACTGCCCGACTTCTTGGGTATTGCGAATATTTTTGCACATTTCCATTGCTGAGGAAAGCAGCAAATGTTAATGCAGTATACAGAATGATCGCGAGGAGAACAAAGAAAACATGCGGAAGCCTTTTAAGCACATAATTGGAGATTCCATCAGCTCCTGCTGATTTTTTGGAATTTTGCTCTAGTGCCAACAAAGTGAGTCTCTCAGGACTGACAAACAGACCATGGCCAGTAGAAGCGTCAGAGGGATTTGAAAAAGAGAACCTGGCCAAGCACAATCGTTCATTGCCCCTGTCGAAGTTCGTTGTGGTGCTGCTTACTAACGAAGTAACGGAAGAGTCCTCACTTGCTTTCTCTCCTTGAAGAACTTTCGCAAAATGTTTTGCGATAGAGTTAACGATGGCTTTGTCATCCGCGAGCATGGATCCATCATAAGTGAGGACCCCGGGCATCCTTTTTCTACCCGTTATCCTATTGATATGAGGAAACATACATGGTCCTGGTTTAATACTTTTCAGGGCCTGCTCAAATCGCTCGTTAGCAAAAGCCGTGGTTCACCTCGAGATCATTCAGTTTAGAGACGAAATTACTAGGTGAATACGTTCATACTCCCAGTTGACCATATTTAAATTGCGGTGGGAAGTTCTTGCGAGTAGCTTTCTAAGCCGACTACATCTACGATGAAGCTCCAAGATGACCATATCCAGGGTTGAATTTATACAAGCAACTCCCTCATCGATTTCAGGAATTGAAAGATTTTTCAATTTATTGATCGAAATTCCCTTCAATTTTCCGTCAAGGTCAGTACTTACTGCTGCCCAATCGATTCGCTTGTATGGAACGAAAAGTTGAGGATTTACTACCTCAAGTTTCACATTGTTTTTCACTCTTAAGGTCAGCTCAACCAAAAGATAGTCAGACTCGGCGTCAAAGGCTCCACACTCAAAATTACGCTTTGGAGCTAATATGCTCAATATGACTTCTGAAGGTTAGTTTTTTGTGGAATATAAGCCCAAGATAATTGAGATTCTCACTTCAGGGAATAGTCTGCCCTGGAAAATTTATTGGTCGCTTGGGCAGGTAAACAGGCTTACGCTTCCTGGTAAAGAATATTTGGTCCGTTTTTGCCATATTAATTTTAATTTTCCATCTATGTCAATATTGATATGTAAATTCTAACGCCGTTTCAAGGCTAGCAATAATGGAATTTGGGTTTGCGCCTATGCAGCTTGATAAGGAAGGGAAGTCAGATGTATAGATGTTATATAGTGATAGGCTTAGGCAGGAGCCTTGCGGAACACCGGCAGTAGTAATTTCACTGGGGAAGTGCTTTCCCCTACCTTGACCTGGAACTTCCTGTCAGTTAAAAATGCTTGTAAACGGCTCAACAAGTATGGGGGTGGGTTATATTTCTAAAGTTTGTGGACAAGAGCATCATGCCAGACTACATCGAATGCTTTTTCTATGTCCAGCGTCACCAAACCTACAGACAATTAATTGTACATTGCTGCCTTGATGCCCTTCGTAACACGGAAAAGCTGATGCTCTGTCGAATATCTGTTTCTGAAGCCGAATTGGAAATCAGGTAAGATATTATTGTTAGGCATTAAATCATTTAATTTTTTTAGGATTACTCTTTCAAAGAGCTTACCTTAACCGGGTAGTAGGCTTATGGGCCTGTCATTATGGGGAGAGTGCGGATATCTTCCAGGCTTCAGGATAGGTAGAACTAGAGCTTGTTTCCAGATGGATGGAAAGAAAGAGAGCCTTAGGCAAGCGTTGAATAGGAGGTATATGAAGACTACGTGTATTCTTTTTTTGGGTAAATTTGTAAGAACATTATTTGGCAGGCCATCGATACCGGAAGCTTTGCTGTTTTTTAACTTTTTTGAGCAAACCTATTAACTCTCTGGTTTTTATTAATGCACGAGGAGGTAAAGATGTTTGGTTAGGTGGTTGTTCTAAAATTGTATCCACCATCATTTCTAGTAGATTTTTGCAGAGCCTATAGGAAATATTATGGAACTAATGAAATTCATCTGCAAGTATATCTGCCTTTCCTCGATTGGAGTAGATATGCTCTTCGTTGTTATTTATTATCGAATATGGTAACAAATGATACTTGCGTTTAAAAATTTTATTTAAAAACCTGACTTTCCGCAAGTTGTAGTCCAGATTTGTTAGCACTTCTTCCATCGAAGATTCTGGAGCTTCTCAATTCTGTTGCTAATTGCTAGAGTGAGGCTTTTAACACCAATTTTGAGAGGCCTAATGCGAATTTTTATGCCATTTACGTCGCAAGGAATTCTTTTCTTCGTCAAATTTTAAATTATAAGAAGCTTTTGATAATTTTGGGACACTACATTTAATAGCTGGCCAGATAGTGCTTGCGAATTCTTCAATTTGCTCTTCACATACTGAAGGAGTATTGAGCGATTCGATGGTTTTTGATGTTAAGCTCACTCTATCATTTATAAAAATCCGTAATTCTGACTATCTTGCTTTTTTAATAACAGTAGTATGTTTTTGCTACATTACAATTACCTCTGTGAGATGAGATGGTTTGCAAGACACTCAACTTAGTTGGAGTAATATTTTGTTCACTAAGAACTAGATCCAAAGTGGAACCAATTCCACGGGGAGAGTAGAAGTAGGGAAATGCACATAGATATTTGGCTCTTCAGTGAGATTAAATAAAATGTGCCCAATTTTGCTGCTTCGTGTACAATTCCAGTGCGAATGTCTTTCATTCAGGTCTCCGCATAGTAGATACCTTTGGTGAGATTCGAGTGAAAAGAGGTTTTTGCATAAACTATTTGTTGATTGTGGGTTTTGCTTGACAACCATACTGTGGGACACACGTTCAGTGGATTTCGACTTTGCTAAATTTCCCGATTTTTGTCCCATCAATGTTGCATTGCTCCTGTCTCAGCTAAGGGTTGGCGTATGTGTTGGAAATTTTATCAGCAAAGGGACATTTGTGTTTGTAAAATCGAAGCTGCTTGCAGTTCTCTGAGCTGGGATTGGGGAACTTTTCGAATTTTTTCCCCGACTATTCAGCTTTTGTTTCAGCTGTATATAGTCCATTCTTGCTTTGCAATCAAGTGAATTGGCGAAGTGTGTTTCTTTGCAATTGCTACCACGAATTTTACTCCTTTGGTTTTTTCTTAGCGTACATTTGCTATATTCATGCTCACCACTGCATATAGCGCATCTTGTGTGAAGATGGCAGTAAGATGTCCCATGCCAAAAGAGCAGACAATTCTACATTATGCAGGGCCTTTTCGGCTATTTGTGTAGAAGCTCCATCGCGCAATAGTATGCATGATCGTCTTGATTTCGTTTAACTCAGTCATTTTCGTACCGCTTTGTAGATATAAGAGCTAGCGAGTGGTTTCGCGACCTCTTAATTTGGGATTGAATAATTTAATATCAATAGCATTAGTTTTATGTTTTCTTTTGAGAAGCTTTTTTAGCTCTTCTGGGGAAATTTATGCAACACTGTTAAAACGACTTTTAGCGGTCCTAAATCCGCCCGATGGAATGTGAGATGATTCACTTTCTTAGCTTTTAAATGTCTTTCCATGGTCTCGTAATAATCTTCCAGAATGGTAAGGAAAAGGCTCATACCCATTGACATTATTTTAATTGAAAAATTTGTTACACTCAATTCTTTAAGAATGGCGTCTATTGTGACGCGCGGTAAATCCGTAAATGTTATTGGAGGTACTCTCACCTTAGTTTTACTTCAGCGTTGGGTTATTGACCGCTTTCATTGCTATCCGGAAGATCAGCTAATGGCAAGAATCTGTTGGTGTTCGATGAACTGGATGGGGAAATTCGCACCATTTTAAACTTGTGAAAACGACTAGCCAGGGAAGATTCCCGGCTTCTGTTCCTGCTTTGAGCAGGGTAGGAGATTTACGACGCACAAGAACTCAATACGAAACTTGAATTAAGACCTAAAGAACGTATCCAATAAAGGAAAAGTTACTGTGAATAGTAACTGTGACGAAATACGCCGAAGAATACAGCTCCCAAATAAAATATTTTATTCAGTTTTGATGATCTTGAAGACCAGCTACATACACAGGAAAACAAAGCTCCAAGTATACAAATCTGTGATAAGACCTGTGTTATGCTATGAGTGTGAAACATGAACCCTAACCCAAGTATCTGCAAATATATTGAACGCCTTTGAGCGACGGGTCCTGATGCGAATAATCGGAGCGAAGCTAGACGGAGACTAATGACAAATTCAATACAACCATGAGCTGTATGAAATTTTTGACGAGCCTGAGGTCTCAACGATTGTAAGACTGCGGAAGCTGCAATGGGCTGGACACATGAATCGTATGGACGAACAATGGATGCCCAAGAAGGTATTCGTAGGGAGAACTGAAGGCCGGAGACCAGTGGGGAAGCTGAAGAAATGCTGGTCTAACTCGGTCGACGAAGACAGTTCATCGCTGGTCGGATTTCGAAATTGGAGAATGCAGTCAATGACTTGAGACAGTTGGAGGAGCTATTCGCAGGAAGCGAAGGCCCGAGAGGGGCTGTAGTGCTACGAAGAAGAAGAAGAAAGGCTCAGTATTCTTGGTACAAGAGTGTTTCCGTACGAAATTTTCATGCAGTATCCAGCTTTCATCTCGTGACAAGTCTCTTCAAAAAAGGATGCGTATGATGTTGCTGGAGAAGAAGATCATATGTTGAAATACGCTCAAATTTATTGCGATCAATAAGTTCATGAGAAAGCCACTCATCTAACATTTGATGTAACCCAACCTTGTCAGATGATTATGTACAGTTGTTCCTGGAATTCCTAAACTTTTAACTAGAGGGATCCCCAGCTTGAAGGCGCCTCACGGCATAAAAAAACGAGACTTGGCCAGAAGTAATATGTCAAACGGTTCCAGACTGGGGCCCTCGGGTTGACAGGGAAATAAAGCAGGATCGACTGGTACGACGAAGAATCCAAGAGGGTTAAAATAAGGAACCAGGCGTTCAAAGAATACATCCAGAAACCAACTCGGAACAAACAAGAAAAGTATAAAACCTCTTACGATAAGATAAAAGTGTGCCGAAGGAAGAAACGACTGATCGCCACTACTAAGATCAAATAGATAAACGAAAACATGACTCTACATGAAGTCAGATTGGCATATGCCTCTATTAAACAACTAAGTATCGCCTTCAATTCCACAAACATATCAAGGATCGATTCCACAAACATGCACAAGGATCAATGATAAGTAACTCAGTCGAAATCAAACAACAGATGGCTACAATATTTCCAGAAGCTATTCGCAGCGTCCCCAACGATTGAAAACCAAAATAGTTTCGAATGTCCTACGCATGACCATAACTACAAATTAAATTTGAATCCGAAGATACTGAGTAAATTGTACGAAAATAACGTTCAAAATCGGGATAAATTAAACAAAATTATGGTGTCATATAAATGCTGAAGTTGCGAAAGAAAAGTATTGTATAGGTGGTTGAATACTATAAATACTACTTTCGTATCTATTACTTCTTCTCAGAAAACTTAAATTGTGTGGAGAATTGGGATTTACCAATATTGAAATATATCTGTCTACTCGTATAATATGCTTTTTGATATTTAACTTATCGGGAAAACTAGGACAATTAGGGCTTACGTTATGTGTTTTCTCTTTTATTTTCATTTTTATAAATTCAGTTTATTCGGATTGATTGTGTATATCAAAAGAATCTAAAATTATTATTGTAAATTTTTGTGTTTGTTTCGGTCCTTAATAAAATCATAGCAAAACATTTGTAAAATCAGCTTTCTTTCGACTTCACGAACACTCTTCTTTGCATCACTTTTCTATTTAACTATGCCGCTAAGAAATCTTTCCTCATAGTGCTTCATTCGCTATCTTAAAAATCGTGTTATTAAACCACACGCAAACTTAGCAGTATGCTGAACGACTACATCTCGGGAAACCCAATTGTTTACAATGGGCTAAAAGTTTATTCAACACCAGAAAACTAATTCTAGCCCAGTCATATTAGGTAAAAAAAGGGGTCAACCTCGGAATGAAAGATAATAAGCTGCAAATTGGTATGAACCTTTGTTTTGTCATTCTAAATGTTGTCTCAAAAGTCACAATCGTTATCGTGTTCGCGTCTCAAGATATTCAAGGTCAAAGGTCACAAAAATCGGTTTTTCGCGAATATCTGGCTTCCTATCGGTTAAATGAGATTTGCATTTATTATAAAAGTTGTAGGCTATAAAATTCCCTACAACTTTTGTTTAAACTTTTTTTTCATACGACCAACCGTTTTGAAGGTAGAGCGCGAAGAGTGCACATCGTACAGTCATATACGGCCTAATGCAAGGTCAAGCGTGAGTTATGGTTATCAGTACGTTATAAAGTCAATTATTTACTTGGAAATTATAATTATTAAACAATGCCTATTATTTATGTACTAACTATTAATTATTTATATTTAATTAAAGTAAGTAACTTGATTATTTATATATAATTATTCATATTTAACTCATCATTGACACAGCTATTGCGTTATCAGAACATCAAAAGACTGCTGTCATCATAGGAGAAGATATCGATTTGCTCGTTATTTTAATTGGACGTACTCAGTCACATCATCAGGAAATTTTTTTGAAAAAAGTTGGCAAAGGCAATGTCAAAACACAAATATATTCTACTAAAAGTTTTGACCAATATCCTCGTACTAAAAAGCACATTTTATTTTTACACGCATTCAGTGGCTGTGACACGACTTCTGCGCTATTTAAAAAAGGAAAAAAAACTGTTACTAGAGCATTGGAAAAAATTCCTGATTTAGATAAACTGGTGGAAGTATTTCAACAAGAAAACTGCCCAAAACAAACATTATTAGAAAATGGAGTGCGCATCTTGTTGGCATTATATAATGCTCCAAAATCTGAGGACAACATTGATCATTTCCGCTACACGCAATTCATCAAATTTACAAAACTAAATAAACCTGTACAACTGTCAACACTTCCACCAACAAGTGTAGCAGCTCATCAACACATAAAACGTGTCTACTACCAGATTCAAACGTGGTTAGGGAAGGACTTAGAACCTAAAGAATGGGGCTGGATGCTTGAAAATGAAATCCTGGAGCCCATACGAACGTTATTACCTCCAGCACCAGCCGAACTACTAAACGTAATATTTTGCAATTGCAAAAATGGTTGTGGTTCCCGCTGTGGATGCAGAAAATCAGGGCTACAATGTTCTTTAGCTTGCGGCCAGTGCAACGGACAAGCTTGCCTCAACGCTTCACTGTATCCAAGTAATCCCGATGAAGAAAATACATATGATCCCGATATTCTGGAAGGTTTGGAGATGAACATGACAGATAATGAGGATGATGACAATGAATCGAACATTTTTGAGCGACAAGAAGAAGAAGACGACGAACAAGAAGAAGATAATTAGCTTCCATTTCCAATTTCATTACAATTAAAATCAACAAAGATACTTTTGATATTTGAACTCACATTTTGATAAATGTATATTATGCCGTATTTAATAATAAATAAAAATATGTGTAAAATATATACTCTTACTATCATTTTAACTTAAAATAAAACTAAAATATATAATCCAGAATTAATAATATTTTATACTTAAATAGTTAAATATGAATAATTATATATAAATAATCAAGTTACTTACTTTAATTAAATATAAATAATTAATAGTTAGTACATAAATAATAGGCATTGTTTAATAATTATAATTTCCAAGTAAATAATTGACTTTATAACGTACTGATAACCATAACTCACGCTTGACCTTGCATTAGGCCGTATATGACTGTACGATGTGCACTCTTCGCGCTCTACCTTCAAAACGGTTGGTCGTATGAAAAAAAAGTTTAAACAAAAGTTGTAGGGAATTTTATAGCCTACAACTTTTATAATAAATGCAAATCTCATTTAACCGATAGGAAGCCAGATATTCGCGAAAAACCGATTTTTGTGACCTTTGACCTTGAATATCTTGAGACGCGAACACGATAACGATTTTGACTTTTGAGACAACATGTAGAATGACAAAACAAAGGTTCATACCAATTTGCAGCTTATTATCTTTCATTCCGAGGTGAAAGCCCTAATATGACTGAGCTATTCAGAGGTTTACGGGAATGACATCAAACCGAACACAACGCTGATCTTATCTCGCAAACACCTACCGTGCATTTACTAGTTTTATTTATTTGAAATGAATCGTCACTCCGGATGTTACTTTAGTTTTAGAGTTTATTAAATGATTTTGTGATCTAAATTCCTTCCCAAACGCACAAAAACCACTTCAATATTTTATAATTACCCCGAACTGTCTTTTGGGAATATTTTCCGGAATTCTCGGTACACAACGTCACCCGAGTCAGCATTTTTTTAAAAGGCAATAGAATACTATAACTCCTCCACTAAATACCTTACAATAATCACCACTGCTGTCCAAGACTTTGATGTGGGGTTAGCGCTGATGGTCTAGTTGACAGTGGCAATCCTGTGGACGAGAGGTCGCCAGCAGAAACAGCCGTTGCCTCGTTGGTGTTTCGCTAAAGCTTCCGGTTCTCGGACAATCCTTCGTCGTCGTTTCGCGAACAACCAAGGCAACATGCACCACTGACGTGGATCTTATCTTTGCGATGATTTCTTCCGGGAAGCGCCCGCTTTTCCAATAAGGAAGGCCACAACGTCCAACACCAATTACGCCCATCCGACTGCCTTGCCCTTACTCGCGATTCATTTGGCGCAGCCGCTCCACTGGCAAACCCAACTTCTCCCACTTTATATTGGGACAACGAATTTACTATGAAACATTTTAATATTGAACTTTGTATATAAATTTTCCATCCTTGCAATTTATGACTTACTCGGTCCAGGCGGCACCTTGCAATTCGCTGCAACTAGCACGGAGACACCCGGTCGACTACAGCAGTTTTTAACTGCTTGGGATTTCGCCAAGATGGAGAGTTCTTGCAGCGCCAAATGTATGGTAATTTTTTGACACTCTTCCGCTTTTTCAATCTCATTTCATCCCCAATTTAGTACACCGGTAAGGTGTTCACATACTGTAAATTTTATGTGGCGGATTTAAATTGTACTAAATGAACTAAATTTAAACGAAGTAAAGAAAAATGAGTAGGATTTGAATTAAAAATAAAAGTTAAATCTCATAACGAACTAATTAAAGGGAAACATTTAAATTTAATATAAAGGAAAATTGATATAAAATTACATTTAATACAAAGGGAAATTGATAAAAAAATTACATTTAAGATTAAGGAAAATTGATATAGAATTACATTTAATAATAATAATAATAAGAAAGAAAACTATTTTACAAATGAAATGGATAGGAAGGTTTTAGACCACTTTTCTTGTAAAACTGCTCAATTGATACAGTTTGTGTAACACGACAAAGAATAAACTTTTTCCAGCGAATAAATTATTTTTAAATCGACGTGTACAAAAATTGATTTTATTTTTAAATGTCACAGGAGCAATTAATAACACGCCTGTACGCAAAGAATATTCGACCGAAACTCTTGAAATAAATATCATTTAATCTTTAAGAAATCTTTCTTTCATTTAAATTTGAAAACCACGTATGGGAACCAGACTGCTGCTCTGTTAAATATAGGAGTTTCCAATAAGAGGTGATATTTTGAATAGATCTTGTGATTTAACACCTTGCGACTTCTTCCTTTGGGGCCACGTGAAAGAGAAGGTGTACGCCAACAGCCCAGCGTCGATTCAAGACCTCAAAGATGGAATTCGTGAGGCTATTGAGGACATAGGGCAGCCACTTTGCGATTTGTTTATGGAAAATTTCATGAAAAGGATATGGTCCTGTAAGCGTGTCGTGGTGGTCATTTGCCTGATGTTATTTTCCATTATTGACGGCATACTTTCCCCTTTATAATGAAATAAACATCCGATCATTCATATTAAAAAATGGCATTTTTCTTTAACACCTCTTATTGGAAAACCCTATATTTCAGCATAAGAAGTGCAGTGAAAGAAAAAACGGATAAAGATACGGGTATATCAGAATAAAGTTATATTCTATAGGATATATGAATTGGCCCCATTTTCGTCAGATTAAATATCGAATCTAGCGGACCAACCAACCAGCTTCAAAAGTAGAAAGACACGAACATTACGATTGAAAACTGAATGTGGCAAATGAAAGGATTACGATGAGCTGCTCAATGAAACGATGATTTCTTCAAGAAGAGAAGCCGTTGCAGATTAGAAGGAGGGAAAAATGGATTGATCAAATAAGTAACTTTATTTCAAATGGTTTCAGTAGTTCGAAATGATAAAAGGATAAGATATTATACCGACTTGAACAACTTGAATCACGGCGAGAAAGTCAATGCCCGTTGAAGAAGAAATTCAATTCTGTAAGAATTTTATTTATCGTTACCTTTCATTGATAAATGTGGAAACTAGCAATGTGGCTTCCATTACTATATTCATATTAAAGCTTTGATTCCTTTTTGAAATTTTAATTTGTATTGACGATATATACCAATGGATTTAATGGAAATTTTTTGTTTGACGTCTTTCGTGAGTTTGATCGATTTTCTACTCTAGGAAAGATATGATGAAGCATAAAGAATACTATATTGATTATAATGGTAACATACATCTGAGAAGGTTAAGCTCAATCATTTTTTTAGAGATAGCATGAATTTGCTTGGCTACTGTGTTAAAAGAAGGGACTCGCCATCAATACAACTGCTGTCAAGTTATCTTAAAATATATTAGTCCTGTGCTTAGTATTCAATTCAAAATTTTGTAGCATAACTCTAATAATATCGGTAAAATTTACAATATTAATACGCCCAGTATATACTATTATGAATTAATGACTAATGAAATAAACAACACGTACCTTGAATATTTAAAAGAATTATATTCAATTTGCTACAAACTATTCTGAATACAAATGTGCTTCGGGTAATTTATGGTAAAATTCCTATTACACTAATTTTAATTGCAAACGGAAAAATAGATATACATTTTACAAAAATTTATTTTGTAGACTCACTATGTTTGATAACAATATTATTATAAATGTTATTATTTCTAGCATAAATCAATTTGAATTGGTATTGTGGAAAAACATTTTTGCAGAAATTTTAGTGTCTGGAAATTTTCCCTGTATGCTTAATTGCTTTTGAATAATTAGCGTTTTCGGTTTTGAATATTTAATAGATTAATTGATGAAAACCGTTTTTTGCGCTGAGTTATATATTGTAGCGTTAAATAGAATATTCCAATTATTGTGGATTGGGCTACTGAGATTATTTCTGGATACTGAAGCCAAATTAATGCACTTATCTGTTTGTTTAACTATTAATCTCCACGTTGCTGCAAAGCATCAGTGCTCGCTTAGAAAACTTTCACGTTCCGCTAGTTCCCTCAATCAAAAACCACATGCATATTCATACGAGAATATGATTCAAACTGTCTTCTTCATATCTCCAGACAAATGTTTATTGATTACTCTTTTCTCAATATTGTTACACAGTGTCGCATTAATGCTAGACCCGTCATTACAACTGTGTGTGATGTAATGAAATGAAATGTTGGAAAATAATTACAAATACCAATGCGGCACTAACAGCTTCACAAAGACCATCCAATTAAGCGTCTAATCTATCAATTTATCATGATTGATGATCTATTGTGAAAGG
Source organism: Odontomyia ornata (assembly GCA_963969285.1). Classification (NCBI taxonomy): domain Eukaryota; kingdom Metazoa; phylum Arthropoda; class Insecta; order Diptera; family Stratiomyidae; genus Odontomyia; species Odontomyia ornata. The sequence continues at coordinate 313,242,222 of OZ017741.1, forward strand.
CATGGCATGTGTAAATGTAATGTAAAAATTAGACTAATGTAGGCGCACTCATATAAATAATTGATTTTGTTGCGACGCCACGTTGCAGTCGGATTTCCCTTTCAATCAATTTCACATTTTGTTGATTTTAGTTGTTAGCAATGTTTCACGCCTTCACATCTGTTTTGTTTGCTTGACGTGAATTATACTGTAAAAATTTAATTTATTTAGATTTCAATGCGTCAGTACTAGATGTTTGGGTATGTTGCATTAAGCAATACTAACTAAGGACAAATTGATTTTTCACGCAGTCTATATGCTTATTGGGTTCATCTAGATTTTAGTAATAACGTAACATGGTGAATATGAATGCTGTTAGATTTTGTTGGAAATACGTTAGCAAAATATCGCTGGTTTCGCTATTTGTCTACAAATGATGTAATCCCATCTTTATTTCTGGGAAAAAATAGCAACTTTTCAAAAGATTTGAGCTCTGTTCAGCAACCGTATAATGACTCCTCCTTGTTTTACAATTTATTTAACTATTCACAATTTTATTTCCGATAAGAGCATTACTAGCAAAATTCAAATAAAATTCAGCGATTGACAAGATCTAACCTACTACAACTCGACTAACCTAACTCACAAATCGTCTTCGAGCTGACCACTTTCTTCGTTTTATTCAGCTGGTCCTGAAGAATTACAACCTACAAGAGCGTCCATCCATAACCCTAAGCTTGGGGCTTCCAAAACACGACCATATGGCAACTGGTTCATTTGACAGTATTCCATATCACGGATGACGCACCGGTCGTTAGGTAAAACCTTGGGAACGTCATAGGGCCGTGGTATTTAGGGTTAATTTCTTATTTGAACCAGCGGTATTCTAGCTTTTCTTGGAGTATGTAGGTGAACGCCATTCATGCACTGAGTGTCGAGTTCCCATGATCGCGAGCGATTGGACTACCTCTTGTCAATCTGAGAACCTAGGCTGAAACCGTTTGATGGATTACTTCAGGACAGGTCTCGCGATGCTCTCCATGGGACGCCTTCAAGCTGGCGGATGTCTACTCGAGCGGGAAGGGAGGGAGAAAGAGCACTTGCTAGATAAGTGATATCCCTAGCCCCTACGTCCCCGATTGCTATGAGTGCTTTTTATCTTTTATGGCTGCCCGAACATAATGTGCCACATGGTTCCATTTGCCAACCGATCCAAGCATCACCGCGACCATAGTATATGGAGTGAGCTCTCCTGTTTCCTTAGAGAAGCCCTGTCGTAGCCCGTCCCAATTTATGCATTTACAAAATGTGTGGCAGGCATTGTCTTCCTCTTCTAGGCGAAATCGACAGTCAAGAGACCGTGAATTACCAATCTTGTGCATGTAAAACTAAAAACACCCATTTCCGCTAAAAAACTGGGTCAGATAGAAATCAATCTTACCATGCCTTCGATTTAGCGACAGTCTCAGATCTGGGTTGAGCCACGCAGTCCATCTTCCTCTCGTGCTATTCACCTAAGGTTGCTACTAATCGCTGAGTGAGAGCTGCCCTCCTCGGGGACAATTTTCGCGGTATTTTCTAACAAGGACGTAAACGTACACACCGCCGAATCAGAGACTGCTCCTCTTCTCTTTGCACTTCGCCCCAGATTTCTGCTACGTATAGCACTCATCAAGAGGTGTCTTCTTGATGGGTCCAGTCCTTCTACGTAAGCAACCGACACCCGATGTAATTTCCATCTTTCATTGGCTTTGTATCGCATGATAACATCGGCTTTTTTCTTTCAGGCAATCCCTCAGGAGTTGGAAAAGATATTCTGGAAATTGAAAGGGGAGTTTCAAGCGTATCCAAAAAATCCACCCCTCTAGCAGAGTTCAAGGTGTTCCGTTAATTGTAATGATTTGATTATGATTAAATGTCCGTGAAGTACTGGAGCAATGGTCTGCTGCCTCGGCGAAAGAGGATGTTGAGATCCGCCGAGATTGACCTTGTCTGGGGACACGTGAATGCTCTGGCAGGTTATCGTTGCGGTGTCGTGGGGCGGGTTCTTTTCCCCAGCAACAAAAATTTCGCATCCGCGAATTTCGGGGTCAAAGATATATCGACCGAAGTTGAGAAGGAGGTAACCTACTAAGGGTCAAAGAATATTGCTGACTCAGAAGGCAAACTGGGTCTGGGGAAAACAGATGGATTTAAGAGGACTTCGTCGTTACCCGACGAGACTTATATCCCACAAATAAGAGTGGGGCATACAGATGGTAGCGGTGCCATCTCGCACCCTCCCAACCGGATCAAGATCCAAACGTAGACGTGGCCATACATTTCCCATTTGAGTGGAAAACTCATACAAACATAGTTTGCATGAACTTTCCCATCAAAAGACAAATATAAACGTGATCAATTTATCTTATAGAATTAGGTGATCGAATCACATAACCCTATACCATAAAAAGGCACGCGAGCGGAACGCCACTCTACCCGGCAAGAGCCCCTGTTAACAAAAGAAACGAAAGTGCGCGCCTGATGGCTAGCCCATATTAGCGCAGGAGCCTGCCATAGATGCGGGTCTTATATCCGGTTAGGTTGAATGAAATGGAAAGACCGAAGTTATAAAGTAAATTGTAGCAAAAACATTTAACAAGGCCCTTTTGTTATTTCAAATGTGTTAATATAAAATGAAAAGAAGAAATATCACAAATCCATGCACAAAAAGAAATGTTCATCAATTTGCATTTTAAATACTTTACGATATCATGGAAAGTTTGATAAGGTAAGATGCACCTGCCAATTTACGGCGGGTTGAAGGTTTGGTCTATGCAATTTTTTTTTCTCAAGTCTATAAATTGATTAAGTTTTAGTGGCTTCCTCTATTTGTATGAACTTTGTTTGGATTTGTCTTCTTACAACACACACAGTTTAGATTTGGCATTTTATAATCAAAACAAAAATAGGGGAAAAACAAGAGAGTAGATTAGCCAGTAATAGTAGTGAGAATGAAAAAGTATTTGTATCAGGTAAATTTTTGTTGTGACTTTTATTTTCTATATCGCTTGTATCTATTTGACGATATTTTGCATTTTTTTACTTGTTGTCTCTCTCTTGATTTATTTCATAATTGTTTCAAAAGATTTAATTTTCGTTGTTCTTGAATTCACTGCAGTGTAACCTCCACCTTCTTTGCTTTTAGTTCTGCCAAAGGAAATGTCGTTAGCAAGAAGTGATTGTAGCGCAGGTTCGAGCAAGGATGATTTCCATAGGAAGAGTAGGAACTTAAGGCCCTATGGAAACTTGAGCGAGAATTTCTACACGGCGCAGGATGATCCTCTCATGCCGTGATAGACAAAAGAGAGCACAAATACAATTCTCATGTATAATTAGGGATTCACTGCCTGAGAATTTACTTTTACCAATTTGAAATATAAATGTTCGCAATCCGTGGTCTATTCGGGCACAGTTACGTATGTATAAGCAGATACACACTTCCGGTATCCGACGACTGAGCAACCACACATTACCGAAATCACAATAGTTTTGTAATAAAATTTGAAGGCTAGTTGTAGTGATGAACTCCAGCAAATGCTTCGCTCTAATACATGCACTTGGCAAGGTTATACCAGTATGGCCGACTACTACCTTCTCACTGATTTCGTTGCTGTGTCATGGTTTGACAAGTCCCTATCCTCAACCAATACTACAGTACGAACCATTCATCATAATGCAAGAAACTGAAGCGAGTCTGGGGTTAAGGCCGTAAAAAATCCACGAGACGTTGATATCTACTTATTTCACTAGTCAAGTGTGCCAATCAAATCATGTGGACATCAATAAACGCGTTTCGGCTTCCAAATTGACGACTTCCAATGATATTCTACAGCAAAATTGAATTAAAAACGATCACTCACCAGTTCTCGCTGAAAGCGCGACTGTGACTACGATGCATTACATCGTGTCTCCATTTACGTCAAGACTCACCGAATTTGAAGAGGTATTTGCAAAGAAACTCTATATGGTTACGACAAAGTTTCTAATGAATTTGCCCTACAGTGCTTTATACTCGGACACTTCAATTTCGGTATTCCTGTTTTAATCGAGACCACTTCCGCTATGGTAAAATTTAACACGATTTGAATTTTCCAAAGACTACTTCAATATAAGAACAGTGTACCGGTGCATCTGCTTTTATTTTTGTAACGTCGTAGAACTTAGAGTAGCAACATTTTCTTATGAATTCACCACCCTTATTTATACATAATTCTTTCACGGCAATTCAACTTTATCAATTTCCCAAAGGAACAAACAACTCATAACGACTCAATTGAAATCGTCGACCAACCGATTCCCACAGATAAAATAACACAATTTTCGCAATTAGAATGTATCGAACAATCACAAGTCATGGAAGTCCAACTATCGCGACGATTCTTAGTTTTTCGCACTTTGCAGACAGACACGGTCACCGTCAAAGATGTTGTTCCCTTCCTAAACAAATATAATTTCCCTTGGGAGCACTATTCCGCAGAGGGATGGTAATGTATTGAAGTAAAAAGGGTGAATGGTTTGAAATTGTTTTATTTTAAACTTTAGAATTTACTACCCGATTTTAAATGATTTGGATGGCACGTTTACCACCACTTTTTATACCGAAGGTATTTTGCATCGCGGCCGTGCGCTCATACCTCTTTCTCGAGTAGCGGTTATAAGTCGACTCCAAGATCCGTCCAAAACTTGTCTTTCTCCCTTTTCGCAACTATAAATCGAATCAGCTGAGTTCGATTGCATTCGGTAATGAAATGCCGTTGGGATGCACTAAATCAATGTTCCAATGTTCGAAATTTTAATTAGCAGATTTAAAATTTTCAAGAAAAATTAACTGAAGTAAAGGAAAGTGAAAAAGGTTTTCAATAGTAATAAAAGTTAAATTTCATGAAGAAAATAACTAAAGGGAAATGTTTGCATTTAATATAAATACAATGAATTTTTCCTTGATAAGTTTTTCTAGCACTTTCCCAGCAATGTCTAGCATGCATAACGGGCGGCATGCAGACGGCAATTCAAATACCCATCTCGTAGGCTAGCGTTGAATGTGCTGAGCAGCAAGTCAGGACAGTTATAATAGAAAAGTTGCAACACCTCAGCTGAAACACCATCTGGACCTGGAAAATTCCTTGTTTTGAACGAAAGGACTGCCTGTTCCAGTACTAGCTGTGTGAACACTCAATTGCTGTTTGATCGTGGACATCGTCCACACGGATGGGGTGGGCGACGAAATGTGCCCGCCTATCTCGTCCATCTTTTCCGCTTCATGTATGGAAGGCGTCCGTGGGGCACCAAGCTTAGGCATAACTAGTTTTTAGCCAAGACCCCACGGATCCTTGTTCACATTATCCACTAGATCTTGCCAGCAGCGAGTCTTGCTGATGTTAATCAGTTTGCGAAGGCATTCCCTGTCCAAATTACCCGGTTGCATACCCCGTCACAATTAGTTCGACTTTCAGCGATTTCAGTTGACCACCATTACAGTGGAGGCATGCCGTGCCCGAAGTTTTCCAGGGTGATTCTCATAGTTGAGCGGAGCAACTTTCGAGAGTACCGCAACGAACCTCTGGACCCAATTGTAAAATGTCAAGAGCGCGGACGTCGGGTGACAACATCACGGATCTCAAGCAGAATGTACAGATCACTGGCTGAGTAGTCTTCAGATGCTCCACAATGTTGTATTTTCTGCTCTAAGGACTTCGAAGCGAATGTAACGTCCGGTATTGGCTCCCTCACAGCCAATACGGCAGAAATTCAGCGTATTTCTGGTTTTTAGTACGATGAGGGCCAACCTGGCCGCCATTTCTAAATTCGTTTTGCACGTAAATTTGTTAGAGGCATGCCCCATTCGATTACTTTAGCGTTGAAGCCTCCTCGAAGGAGAACGTTGCCATCTGCTCTCGAGACAGTGTCTTCCAAAACATTAAGCTTGGCTTGAAAATGTGATATCGGTTCGTTCAGCGTTATATATTACATACCAAAGAAGTTAGTCCCTTGGCACTGAATTCACACGAAATCATCCCGTCCACAACCCTCCACCTGGAAATTATTGTGCCAAAACTTTTATCACTCAGAAGTTTACCTGCAGGATACGGGACATCGAAGTTCTGATTTTGCCTCGGCAAGGACTGCCTGGAAAACCATGACATTTTCCTAACCCCAGGACGTGCCCATGATCCGGTCTTGGATCAGCATCTTTGCAAAGGATACAGTGTGCATACTTCGTGCACCCATTTTTTTCATGTCCCAGTTCACCACATTTGTAGCATAGGAATCTCCTATCAGGTCTTTTGCATACTTGTGCCATGCGATCATAGCCAAGGCATTTGAAACGTTGAAGAGACACTGCTCTTCGCCGTATTCTGCAGATGACCCACCCTTTTCTTGTTTTGCCGTTATTCAGAAATTAGGTATTTATTTTGTTAGTACTTACTGAGCCTGAAAGTATTACAATATTATACAAAGTCTGCATATTGTACTATAAAAAAAATTACCCAGAGAGGCACATAAAGTAACCTGTATTTGATATTTGGTCACTTAATAATCTACTTAACCTAATCCTAAATCTATATGATATATCAGCTTCCCATACCGTGTCTATAGTACATGATCTTAATTTCCTCTAACCATAATTCACGATGTTAATTGTGAGTTACACCTTATCGTCAAGTTTTTCGCCCAACTTAATTTGACATTTCTTTGTTTCAGTGTTTGACAAATTCAACCATCGAGAGGTACACAATTGAGCAGCGCTTTAAGGTTGTTGAAGCCTTTTAAGAAAATGGGCGTTTAAATCAAAATGCATTTCGTGCACTTCGTGAGTTTTTTGGTCAGCATAATCGACCAAATGCGTCCACAATCGGGAGAATTGTGCGCAAATTTCACCCAACCGGGTCTGTAGGAAATGTAAATTCACCTGAGCACGCTCGCCCAGTTTGTTCTGCGGAAAAGATTGCTGTTGTTCGTGATAGTGTGGCAGAAGAGCGGTCAACCTCGACTCGTCGTCGTGCCCAACAATTGAACATCTCAAGAACATCACTGATGCGAATTTTGAATAAAGATTTGAATTTACACGCTTACAAGGTTCAATTGACTCAAGAGATGAAGCTTACTGACCATTTCAAGCGTCGGCAATACGCCAAATGATTGGTTGAACAGACAGAAGGGAATGGTGACTTTACTAAGAAAATCATCTTCGTTTTCTTTAACAAGCAGAATTGCCGCATTCGGGCAAATGAGAATCCACAAGTGATTGTTAAAAAGCCGATGCATCCACAAAGAGTGACTGTTTGTTGCGGGTTATATGCTGCCAACCTTATCGGGCCGTACTTCTTCGAAAATGAGGACGACCGAGTAGTTACCGTGAATAGTATTTGCTATTGCGAGATGATAACGGATTTCTTGTGGCCAGAAATTGAGGTTATGGACCTGGACGATATGTGGTGTTCCAATAGCATGGTGCCACTTACCACACAGCCAACGAAACAATGGCTCTTTTGGCGAGAAATTCAATGGCCGTGTTATCTCACGTTGTGACGATGTTAATTGGCCGCCACGATCATGTGATTTGACCCCGTTGGATTTTTTTCTCTGGGGATATTTAGAAGAAAAAGTTTACGTCAAGAAGCCAGGAACAATCAAGAGCTAAAGGATGAGATGATTCAATACATTAACGACGTTGAACCTCAATTATGTCTGTCATTGAAAATATGTACCATCGGATAGAAGTATGCCACCGTAGTCGTGGCAAGCATTTGGGCGATCTTTTCTTGCACACATAATTGTCATTGATCCTTCTATTGCAATAATAAATGATAACATAATTCTTTGAAAACTTTTTGTTTTATCTACAATTGACATCGTGCGTTTTGGTTGGACCACCCTTTATATTGTTTATATTCGCTGAGATGCTTGTATTGATTTGGCAATAAGTTGAAAATTTTAATTGCATTATATACTGTTTTTGTCATTGACTTTTGGTTTATTTAGTTATGGTGCAAAATATTTCCTTCTAGTTTTGCTTGAAGATTCGACATAACCTTTTTCTTCATATTAGATAATGTAAGACAAGAGCCTGAAGATAAAATTTCTGCTTAAAGTTTAGTATGTTAGATAATAATTAGAAATAAATTTATTTTTACTAATTATTTTAGGGAAGGTTTGAATTCTTTGAATGAAATTGAGACGGGTCACACAGGTCCGCCTCATGCAATTATAACATACCGTGCGATGAAATGCTATGGAAAACTGCATGGTATATCATTTATAAGTGTTTATGTGACATGATTTTAGCAAGCTTACCAAAAACAAATGCGTGTGGAGCTGACGGTCCCCATCGGACGCGTCCTCAGATGGTGGATAGGGGGTGCCCTAACCGGTTAGCCGGTGGTTATGTGGAAAATAAAATACCACTCGTGGACTAAAAGTCAACCAAATCGAAGCACTGACTACTATTCACCCAGTATTTATTTGTCATAGAGCCAGGAGAACAGCTTCGAATCGGATTAGACAAACGGCAATGACTATCGCTACGTATAGACCTTTCTTTTGAAAATTGACATGTTAAATCATTAAACAGACCAGGTGCACTGAAGTAACTTTTGGATGAAGTAAGGAAAAGGATGAAATAAGGAAATATTCAGCATCCTCGCAGTGGAAGAAACCAGATGGCATAGTGCAGACATATTTGACATGCGAACGGACACCGTGTTCAAAAGCGGAAAATACCAAGGAAACCATGAATTGGCTTTCATTATTGACAGCACATTTAAAAAAATTATCACCGACTTCGAGCCCGTCAACAAAAAACTCTGTGCGATTCGTTTCAAGACATAATTCTTAAATATCTGGCTGGTCAACTGTCACGCGCCCACAGGAGACAAGGAGGAGGCAATCAACGGCGAATTTACAAGCAACTTGGAACCCACTGTCATTGCATTGCCGTCAAATGACATTAAAGTTATTTTGGGTGATTTCAATATAAAAATCAGCCGAGCAACGGCACATAGCGGAACAATCGGAGTGCACAGCCTCCATGCACAGACCAGCGATAATAGGCAGCGCCTGATAGACTTCGCTTCTAGTAGAGGCTTAACAGTAAATTCCACACGCTTTCCGCATCGATACAGAACGTGAGCATAGACGGTCGGACATTCAGCTAGATCAACCATGTTCTCACACAAAACCGAGCAGCCACCAGCATTTTTGACGTCCGGTCGTTCCGCGGCGCTGTCTTTGATTCGGACCATTGATTTATGAGCGATAGGTTCCGATGCCGCATCTAGAACAGCTGTTAACAAGGAACATCACTACTCTACTCTATGGTACCAGCTAGACAAGCTCAGTAACATCCACATACATGTTAGCACTGGAAAATCGCATCAACTCTTTGCAAAAGTGCATAAAAAACAATCGTAGGTCGCCCGGTCAACATTAGAATTAGATGGCTGCAATATTTCCACAAGCTATTCACAGCGTGCCCAACGACAAGTGATGCTGTAAACATTCCAGAAGCTGAGCAAGAGGTCATTGTCTCAGCAGAGGCAAAGTACAGACAGCAGTTCGAGACTTTAGAAAAGCAAGGCTCCTAGAATAGATGGAATAACAGCAAAACTGCTCCAGAGTGTAGGTCCATAACTAAATAAGCTTCTGCTGCGACTAATATCCAGACTAAAATCAGAGGAGCAGTTACCAGAGGACTGGCGAAAAAATATAATATGTCATTTACACAAACAGGGGAACAAGTTAAGGTGTCAAAATGATAGAGACCTCACTCTACTGGGTACGTTTATAAAGTACTCTCCAAAATCATAGAAAGGAAATTAAAGCCCTACTACAAAAGTATTATAGGAGAGTATCAGGGAGGCTTTCGAAGTGGAAAAATATTTTCAGTAATGCAGATGCTCTAAAAGTGCTTTCGAAGTGGACGGTCTATAACTGACCAAATATTCTCATTAAAGCAGACGCTCTTAAGGCGCTGGGAATATAACATCAATGAACACTAACTCTTTAGACTTCAAGCAGGCATATAAAAGTGTCGACAGAAATGCGCTCGACATAATGATTCTTGACTATGGCATCCCAACAAAACTAGTCCGCATGGTCAAGGATGACGATGCTTAACACAGAGTCCGAGGTCAAGGTAAGTGATGAACTAACGAGCAGCTTTATATTGGAATCGGGCTTAAAAAAGGTGAGGAAATTAATTCTGGAGGCCAAGGCCCCACTTGGGCTGTCGGGCCACAGATGATGATGATACTTTGCTCCTTTACTGATTTTTGGCGAATCGGATGCTGATTTTATTCCTATTGGAAAGTCTTCCACTTTGTAGATTAGCCTTTTTTCTTGGTGTCACTGGATGGCAATTGTACTTTGCGATCGCCTCTCTTGGAAAAGATTATCCGCTTCCATTTCCGAGTACAGTACTTCAGCTTCATCTTCGATGGTGGCAGTGAAATCACACAATGGCGCTTCATTTTTCTGGTCACTGTTTCCTTTTTCTATCGTGCTCATTTTGTGAACCCCAGGATGGTTTTTTATTATTTCGGCATTTAAGACCTTTGCTTCGGTAGCGATCGCAACAGTAATTATCGAATTCGCAATGCTCTTTGTATTTTCTTCTACGGTGCGAACATCTGGCGTGGTCTGCAGAATTCACCATTCTTCTTTTTCAGGACACTAGTGTTCGCATCGTTTTTAGGGTATTGTAAAATGATTTACCCTACTAAAATTTTACATTGTCACACCATTTTTTCTCGCAAACTAAATAAGCTAGAAACATAAGATTTTGTAAGTAGGTGTAAAGTGATGCCCTCTTCAAAGTTTCATCACAAAAACAAATTTAAAAGGTGTTCAAGGGGGGTCTCCCCATATAGGGGAGTGGCCCCCGAAATAATAAGTTTCATCGCGTATAGGCAACATGGGTATCAAATGAATGGATGAGAACTTTTCAAGACAGGTCTTAAAATGACAAATTTGGTTTGAGGGATGCAGGGGAAAAGGGAAATGTACGAAAATTTTGTGTTCCCCCACCCCACCTTTGACCCGAAAAATCTGAAAAAAATCACAGAGGTGAGACTTTAGGAGTACAAGGGCAACAAATACCTTAGAAGTCGAAATTCGATCAACTTTGTTAATAAAAGTACATTTTATAAATTTTACGTTTTTGCCTATAAAATCAAAATGGCACGCTTAAATTTCCCAAAAAATACAATTTGAGTTTCTTGAAAGCAATTGTGTGTATTCTGAAAACTTCACAATAATCGAACAATAAACAGCTGAGTTATCGCCGATTGAATATTTAACGATTACAACAACATTAACACGCGATACTAGGGAGATACACGTTTGCAACGGACCTAGCCACTATAGATGTGTAGGAATTTTGATCAAAATTTAAGAAATGGTTTGTAATATTGATGTGTTATCATGACTAATAAAACGACGGGGTCAAAACATTTGAAACAAAATGGCGGCGAATATAAAAATATAATAACCATAATAATTCTTTGAACTCCAATTTATGGAATCTCTAGATGTATTAGTCAAGTTTTGATATGCAGAATATATTGTTTGATTTACTAATTGTTTTACAATACCCTTCTGCAGGAACACTCTCCTGCTATTTCAACTCGTTTTGTGCTGCACTCGAAAGCCGCAGGAATTTCTGTTTGGGCAAAGCTGTCCGTTGTTCTCCATTTTTCGTCCATCTTCACTGGCATTGTATTTGTCGTTCTTGGTATCGTTCTCAATTTGCTGTTAACATCGTGGCTGTAACTGACGATTCCATCGTCCTTGTTATTATTTTTACTTTTCTTGATTCTTTCAGTTTTTTTGTTTAGTTGAGAATGCTCCAGTTTTATTGGGTCGCCCCTGGGAGCCGCTATTTCCGTTCGTGTGCGTTGTCGCCTTTTTGGCCCCATGATTATCTTTGCAGAGCAGGGAGACCATGATAGGGTTGATAGAAGCCCTTGTGAGGACATGTGATTAGAGCCAGACCAGCGCTAATCGGGAGAGTCCGTCTCAACTGGACGTGCACCACCAACCCAATGGTTCAAACTTCGAACGTACTCCGAGGCCTGCTAAGGTTTTACCGGCACGGAGACGTCGCCTCGGCGTTACCATGAAAAGCAACTAGGTCCAAACCAGCATGTCCGCCAGCTCAAAGCATCAATTTGGGTTCATTGTCCAAAGCGTAGTACAGATTCAGTCAGGGACGTCCCAAGAGGAACTTCGCGACAACCTTCATATCCTCAGGTCCGTGGGGGCGGCACTCCTGAAGAACTCTAGCCTTCAAGAGTATTCCTATCGACTCGTACGAGGATCACGCATGCTTGCTTGTCTTATCAATCGTTGACTTCGCCAAGATATGGTTGACTGTTTGGGATATATGATCTTCTTTGTAGCACTACAGCCCCTCTCGGGCCTTCGCTTAGAGATAGTTAGAGTATCTCATTTCCATGACCATATTGATTTTTTCGGAAGTCGGTTTGGTCAGTCCATGCTCCCGTGGGCTTGCTCAGCTATGATATGGATCTGATTAAATCAGTACATATCACCACTCATTGAACACTCGTACTCTATCCAAAAAATCCCCTGAACTAAATCACGTTGCTCCCAACGCGGTTTGAACCTGGGACCTTCGGCTTATGCGTTCATGCTCTAACCACTAGACCACAGACTGATGATATCTTCATCTTTATTGCCTTTGCCTTCAATCGTGCAAATTCTAGCCATAGTTGGCTTTAGCTTCAGGCGTACGCCTATTTGAATTTAGTAGAGATGGGGCATGAAGATTTGTTTCCAGTATGCCGTTCAATTCTTTTGAAAATAGCTATGACGTTGCTCATTTTGGAGACAGTACAGTCGCTTGTCTATCGGCACATTCTCTTGCGGCTTCGGCAAGTCAGCTTACTTAGGATTCACTGCATTTCTTAATTAAAATTTCAATTATGTATCTGATTCTTTCAAATCAATTGTATTTGGATGATAGCTCACAATACAAATGTAAGCGTACTGCATGGACGAATGTAATAAAATCTAATAAAATAATATTACTGGGACTGTTTCTAGCTTTTGATGAATTCGATTTTATAAAGCGAAGTATTTTCTTTCATACTAAATTATCTGTTATCTAAGTACTTTTCAGTTATTTTATATAAACGTAATCGTGTACATTCGATTCTTTTCCTCTACGTCTGTATGCTTTATGTAGGTGGCCCGGTGCGGAAAGACAGTCGTCTCGGAGAAAATCTGGTACGGTCGAGCGCTAACCAGCCTCAGTTCACAAAAATTAATATCTGCAATCTAAATGTCTGCGCAGAAAGCCGTGGCGGCAAAAATATATTTATAGCTTTTTCTCTGGACTATAAAATAAAAAAAAATGTACAGAATGTACAGTTAAGTGTGGGAGTTCCGCTCGTAGCAGCTAAGATTATTTTTTCTCATATATTACTTACCTCACCCGCCCACATTGAGCGGCAAAATTGAAGTCTAGTCTTCATGTATCCTCAAAATTTAATGTGTTTCATCATAATTTAACGCAATTATAACCACTTATTTTCGAATAAAAGCCCCAAAGGGCATTATTTATATATTACTTATTAGGAAAGAAAATATATTTTCAAATTCTACGAAAGGTGTACAACTAAGGTGACTAGCAAATTAATAGTCAGCTCAGCAGAAACCAGAAATGGTGGGTACTTTAAATAATTCATGCGGGCTTCATTCAATTTTTGGACCACAAAGCATTCGGGCCATACATTTTAAGGTTACATAAAATTAGAATAAAACAAATTTAGTCCACTCCCTAATTTACTGTGAATTTTCAAAACGCTTATTTGATGCTTCTATGCCACAAACATACTCGTTGTAAACCAAACCGATACTGCCTGGTACTACAAGGTACGTTCGAAAATTTTTTTTGGTGGCGACATCTGTGAATGAGATAGTGTGTTGGAAAGGTACATCCCTCCCTGACTTCCAGTGAATGTTTGGTGACATTCGGTTCAGTCGAAGTGAATTTATTGCGTCTAAAGTGACAGTATGTTTGTGTCAGCGGTACAAAAATGAGTTTCGAACAAAGAGCTAATATCATTTTTTTTTTTTTAATCGGTAAAAGGTTTACCGAAACATTTGAATTGATGAAAAAAGTTTATGACGATGATTGTCTATCTCGTGCCAGAGTTCATGAGTGGTTTACACGTTTCAGAGATGGTCGTGAAGACATAAATGACGATGAACATACGGCCGTCTAACTAGAAATCGCATTTTAACCATCAATTACCCACGGTATTCGCCTGATATGTCTCCCTGTGACTTCTACCTATTCGGAAAATTGCATTTGGCCATGAAAGGAAAACGCTTTGCGTCCGTAGAAGGCATCCAAAAGGTTTGTACGGACATCTTAAAGGACATTCCGATCAATGACCTGAAACACTCTTTCCAAAAGCTTTTGGATCGCGCAAAATAGTGTATCGAGGCCGAAGGAGACTATTTTGAATAAATAAACTCGAATTTATCAGAACAAACCTTCTGTCGTTTCTATTTTAGCTCAGTCTCGTTTATTTTGGAATGCATTTGGTATAAATTTCACCATTTTTGTTCAAACCAATTCAATTTGAAAACGAAAAATTGGTTGAATACTATGAGGAGTTTGATAAATCTTCAAGATTACAGTTGGGGATACCTCATTATTGTCGTGGAGCAATTTCGTAGCACTAATAATTTTTAGCTTGTATTTTTAACAAGCCTGGCTGTAACTTCGTAATTTGTTAACGGCCAAAATTGCAACCGGATTATTGGCTGTAACCGAAATTTGACGATAGATGTCCGTACTTAAAAAATATCGTGAAAGCTCGAACTTTATATATATGTCATTTTGAAGGTACACTTGACAGCTATCAAAATCAGTCAACAAAACAATTTTATCTTGTGTGCATCATTATTATTTTTCACAACAAATAACTTCGAAAATTGGAGGAAAAGACAGCATTTGCGGGAGGTTCTGTTGGGTCATTTTTTGCAAAGAAAACTGCTGCGGAAAGTCATCGTTTGCTTGTAGAAGTTTATGGCGACGGTGCTTTAGCAAAAACACAGTGTTTTGAATGTTTTCAACGCTTCAAAAGTGCCGATTTCGACATCAAAGACAAAGAACGCTAAGGACAGCCAAAAAAGTTTGAAGACGAAGAATTGGAGACGCTACTCGATGATTACTCGATTCGTGTCAAACGCAAGACAAACTTTCCAAACCATTGGGAGTGACTCAGCAAGCCATTTTGAAACGTTTGAAAGCCGCCGGATACATTCAGAAGCAAGGTAATTGGGTCCCCTATGAGTTGAAGCCGAGAGACGTTAAACGGCGCTTCTGTATGTCGGAAATGCTGCTTGAGTGCCATAAAAAGAAATCATTTTTGCATCAAATCATGGCTGGGGATGAAAAATGGATCCATTATGACAATCCCAAGCGCAAAAAGTCATACGTGAAGCCCGGCCAACCAGCCAATTCAACGGCGAAGCCAAATATCCATGGCGCCAAGGTTATGCTGTGTACTTGGTGGGATCAGAAGGGGCCGTTATATTATGAGTTGTTGAAATCGGGCCAGAAAATCACAGGTGACCTGTACCCCGAATACAAATAATACGTTTGAAGCGTGCCATCATCGAAAAACGTCCGGAATATGCGACCAGACACGAGGCTAAAATTTTTCATCATGACAACGCTCAGCCGCATGTTGCAAGACCCGTGAAAAAATATTTGGAAAATAGTGGATGGGAAGTTTTGGCCCACACGCCTTATAGCCTTAACGCCCTCACCGGAATACGCTTCACTTTAGAGCAAGGCATCCGAAATTGGATAGATTCGTTTTTGGCCGCCAAGCCGGCGCAATTTTTTTGGGATGGAATTCAAAAATTGCCTGAAAGATGGGGAAATGTTGTAGCTTCCGATGGACAATACTTTGAATAAAATATATTGTAAGATTTTTCCACAATAAAGCATCAAATTTCGCTAAAAAATTCCGGTTAAGTTGTACACCCAATAAAATATAAAACCCTATTGCAATCACGACCTGTATCCGTCTGTCCGTCCGCCTGTCTGTATGTCACAGCACTTTTCCTCCGAAACTATAGAAGCTGTAACCATGAAACTTTGTGAAAATGTCAGTGATGACTTCTTGAAAGTTGAAAGGTGAAAAATATTTTCAAAGGATTTTAAGGAGTCTAACCTATATAGGGAGATGTCCCTTCAAAAAAATTTTTCACCATTGGTAGTCGAATAGGGTGTCATTGGAAACATCTTGACGAAATCTTTTCAAAAGAAGTCTTTAAATTGCCTTATCGGTACCGTGGAAGGCAAAGGAAGGGGAAATGTACGAGCTGTTTTAAATCAGAAGATTATATTATTTTGAGTTATTTTTCCCCAACTTCAACGTTTAAGGTACGTGTACATGCTTTTAACACCTGATTCTATTTAATGAATAACTGAAAATAAGTACCTACAATTAATGCTCATATGTGAAACAAGTCGAGGAGGCAGAAGAGAGCTCCTAACAGAAGGGCTTTGTAACCATTCTAGGGTTCAAAAAATTTTTCTGGTGCCATGAGTCGATGATTTGAATTATTCACCCAATACTTGTTTAAGAAATCGTTCCAATTCAACCAAAAGGTACAGAGTTTCGTTCATAAGCACATAACAGCCGCGATTTCGTTGCATATTAAATAATTTTTCTGAATGCTTGGCTCATTCAACATATTCAAGTAAACCACTCTTCTTTATATTTTTATTGAAATCCGAAGTAAATAAGAGTGCTTGATTTGAAATATATATTTAACATGTGTTACTGTTTTGGTAGTTCCATACAATTCAAATGACGATAACTTACTTGATTATGATTTGATTTCGATGAAATTTTGTAGATATAAGGGTTTTATATCAACCTACATAAATGTAAGACTTAAGAAGTTTAAGGACACCGTTTCAATTCTTGGGGAAAAATGTTATATTTACAAATCATACTATTATTAACAGAGTTGGGTGAATTTTGATTTCTGAGGTATTTGTTGCCTTTGAACTCGTAAAGACCTACCTTTCTGATTTTTTTTCAGATTTTCAGCTCAAAGATGTCCAATCGTGAGGCGAGGGAAAACAAATATTGTTCGTGCATTTAGCCTCCCCCTGGACTTCTAATGCAAAAAATGAATTATTTTTCAGATTCTGAAAGTGCTAAGACCTCTCATTTGATACCCTACTCGACTACATTTAATGAAAAATGTGTTAAGGGTGACTTCGTTACAAGGGGGAACCCCCTTAAAAAATTTGATATGATTGATACGACCTAAACTTTTAAGAGATCACCACTTCTGACCTTTTCACAAAGTTTGGGCTTTGTAGCTTCTATAATCTTAGAAGGAATTTCTTGTGACATACGCATAGACGGACAGATGGATGGACAAAAGGACAGATGGGTGGACGAAAGGACAGATGGACGGACGGGCAGATAGAACGGCAAACAAGTAAATTTTTGTAAAATTTCTTTCAGAAAGCCCTAAAGATCATGGAGTTAGATCCAATAACAGATCACTTATAGGCTGAAATTCGTTGAACTTGGCTAAAAGTAGTAGGCTTTAATATTATCGTCATTCAATTGGATGAAATCAGCCATTCAAAAAGTTCTTTTTTAAAATCATTTTATTCTATAAATTTCAATAAAATTTACCGACGTCACAGCCATTTGAATTTCCTCCGATTACAAAAATGATCTACGATATTTCTACTAATATACATGGGCTTTCCATCGAACCAGACACTACACTTTTTGATTGAATCTTCTCGAAATTTTCAGATAAGATAAACAACAAAAATACGCTCGTTTAAATGGAGTTTTTTTAAAGCAAGAATATATTTACTGTGCACGTCATAAAAGTTTTTCTTGAATTAAATCATTCTATTTATAAACATATTGTACCTTATTTATTTATTTATTAACATCAATATCAACAGAGTACATAGACATCCAGTTACTGATAAGATGCGGCAGAAAAAGAAGGAAAGCAAAAAAAATAGTATTATTATATAATTAGAAGAAAGTTAAATTCCGTAATTCACAATAAATTCAAAATTCAAGTTAAGTCGCTAATCAAGATTAATTATTAGGTAATTCAAGTATATCTCTTAATATAGATTTAAAAACTAAAAATGACTGTGGCAAAGGACCAAGATGCAATTCATTATGAACACGTGGTAGGCGTACAAGCGGTGAGAAATAGTAAGCATTCGTACGTGCGAAGGGAACATTGAAAACAAGTTGGAGACAATTTGTGCGAACCGGATTAACGGGAGATATTAGATTGCAGAGATCTTCAGGAAGAAGTTTGTTGTGGAGCTTAAAAAGAAGGCACTCATCAAGAAAGGACCTACGTTTCTCTAAAGATGGAAGATTTAGGGTTCTAAGGCGTTCACTGTATGGGCTATAAACCATAGAGAATTTGTAGTATAATATTCGGGTGAATCTTCGTTGGACAGATTCAACAGCATCAATCAAATATTTGTTATGTGGATTCCATACTTGGGAGCAGTATTCAAGTATACTGCGAACTAGGGAAACAAAGAATTTGACCGAGGTCGAAACATGGTGACAGGATTTAGATGATCTTAGAATAAATCCAGCGAGGCGGGAGGCTTTTGAGACTACCATCATAACGTGTTGTTCGAATTTCAGTTTAACATCGAACACTACGCCCAGATCTTTAAAACTTGAAACACTTTCTAAGGTCTCACAAAGAATGGAATAGCGAAATAACAGAGGAGTCTTTTTGTACGTATAAGTCATTTGGTGACACTTAGAAATATTCAGATTAAGAGAGTCGGAGCTGCACCACAGAGCTAAAGAAGAATGATTTTTTTGCATTATGTCGCAGTCTTCGAAACTTTCGATTACTCTGAATATTTTAAGATCATCAGCATATCATGAACAAGGGGAGGATAAGGTCAATGGGAGATCATTAATGAACAGCAAAAACAGAAGAGGGCCCAAGATTGAGCCTTGGGGAACACCAGACTTCGGCTCAAAGGGAGATGAAAGGCAGGATTTGACTGTAACAACACACGAACGATTGGAGATTGTGATCAACAGAATCGAAAGCTTTAGAGAAATCTGTATAAATAACATCGACCTGTTTTTGCTTATCTAAAGCTGATGCTACTGTGTTGTTAAACGACAGTAGGTTGGTCAGAGTCGATCTGCCTTTGATGAAACCATGTTGTTCGTTGGCTAATAGAGGAAGGACTAAAGGATAAACTCGGTTGTATACCACACGCTCAAGCATCTTACTAAAACACGAGAGGAGTGAGATTGGTCTGTAATTTGAGACACAACTAATATCTCCAGCTTTAAAAATAGGAAAAATAAAAGCATTTTTGCATTCTGCGGGGAAAGTGGTATTGTAAAGACTGATATTGAAGATGATGGAAAGGGGAACACATAGCGAAGAGGAAAAGGATTTGGCGAAGATATTCGGGATGCCATCTGGCCCACAACCGATGCTTGCATCAAGATTATGCATGATTAACTCCACTTCCAATGGAGCGTTGGTTGAGATATTAGAAGTAATAAATGAGGGAGGCAAAGATGCATGAGGATTAGAAGAGGGAATGAGAGTTGAGGGAGAGAAAAAAGATGAGAAATAATTAGCAAAGAGATCACAAGAGCCTTGTTGAGAGGAGGAAGAAAGGTGTTGATAGCGCATATGCACGGGCATAGCTCGAGAATTTTTGAGAGAGCGGATGTAGGACCAAAAAGGCTTGGTTTGGTTAGCATTTAGAGAGTTTTCTAAGTGCTCCATATAGCTTTTTTGAGCAACATGAGCGATTTTTTAGCTTGTTTACGACACTCCTAAATCGCTTTGCAGGCGCGATTTCAGGAACTTCTTCCGAGTGATCTCTTTCGCTTTAAGAGCAGATGCCAAGTCAGAGTTCAACCACGGAACATCGCTGACTTTTTTCGGTCGGTAGCTAGGCGCATACTTATTTATGATTTCAGCTAGAATGGTATTGAATTTACAGAGTGCTTCATTGGCATCTGAATACCTAAGCAGTGAGTACCAGTTCTTCGAATTGATTTCCTGCTCGATTTCAGAGTGGTTAACCTTAAAAAAGTTGTACCGAATCGGCAGTGCTTTTTTGCAAGAGGAACTAATGCCCATAGTGAGTTGAAAAGAGAGAGGTAGATGGCGAAGATCTGGTTTCACATAAGGTGTGACAGAAGGATTTAAGCCAAATGAAGATGAAGGAAGGTTGGATAAAATTAGATCAAGAACTTTATTATTGTTATTGGGAACACTATTGAACTGAGAGAATGAGGAAAGAGAAAGGAAAGAAGATAGAGCAAAGGACAAACTACCACTGGAGAGAACTGATGAAAATGATTCATCCTATTCGACATTCGAAAATTTCGCTAAAACTAGGAAATAAGACGTAGGAAGATCAATGTTAATGCAGTTCAACAATTCAGAAAAGAACTGCTCATATACTGAGGTTGGACTGTTACATGGAATACAAACTGCACAGACGACTAAAGTATTGTAAGGGGCAACACAAACACGCACAGCAACACGTTCCACAGGAGGCGAGATTAAGAGGCCAGCGCACAGTGAACAGCTGAGAGATTTATGAACGCCTACCAAAACACCTTCGCCATCGTATTTACCGCTTGCCTCACGATCGCGATCTTTGCGGAAGACAAAATGGTTGGGTTAAAATTTCACTGTCTAAGATTTCACTCGTAAGGCACGTTTCTGTCAAACATATAATTTTATCTGAAAAAACAGTTGAAGATAATCGGAATTCATTTGTCTTGGTCCTTGTAGGTCAAGTACAAAACCCTTTTGACATGAGCGTAGTTCTGTCTACCTAACTTGTTTTTAATTATTCATCGCCTTTATTCGTTTTCGTAAAAATTTTTCATTACAGTTATTCACGTTTTTTTTAAATTATTTATTACATTGGATGTGAAACATTTTATCCTTTTCTTTTAACTAATAGATATTGTGTACATGATAAATAATATACATATCTTGCCTATGATTGAGATAATGATAGTATTCAGATTTAGTATCTATTCAAAGTAGGTCTATACGTAGAAGATGTTTAAGCGATCTCGTTAGGTATAATAAGCAAATGGCATTTGCCAGTTTCGAGCAGTCCATTTGTTCTACTTATAATCTTTGTTTCGTATTTTTTTATGATAACTGTACAAGTGTTTAGATGGTAAAAATTTGAGATATTGTTTTCTCCGAACTTGTTCCTGTAAAAAAGCAGTAACACTGATAAAATAAAGATCGGCATATGAGACGGTTGAATGGACTTGGGAAGTTTTTTTGATGTGATTTATAAATGCTACTATATGACAATCCAATGAAATGGCTATCACGAACGTATTTACGGATTTCAATCAAGAAAATGTCTAGTTAAACCACTACATTCGGTTTTCATACTTCATATGAAACCTGACCGGGTATGAGACCCGCCATGTTGGCTGGCCCCTCTACTCATGAGCTAGCCATCGAGTGAGCTCACGCCTTATTATGACGTTACACCTGGATGCCCCACTCTTATTTGGGGGCCATAAGAACCGCCGGTGAAGGCTAAATGTTCTCGCCAGGCCCAGTTTATTGTTTGCTTTGGCAATCTCTACCTCAAGAAGGTTACCTCGGCCTCCGCATTTTAATTGGTAATTCGTAAATGCGAAATTTTTTCGTAGTGGGCCCTTGTGCTGGGGAAAAGAATTCGCCCCACAACACCGCAACGCTAGTCTGCCAGCGCATTCACTCGTCTCGGCGAATACCACCATTCTCTCTCACTGAGGCAGCAGACCATCGCTGCAGTTCTGAACGGACACTTGATCTCCATGAGAAATCACTCCATCTCTGTGTACCTTAACCGTAGACTTCAAGATTACCGTAGACTTCAAGATTACAGTTGAGGATACTTCAGTATTGTCGTGAAGCAATTGCACAGAACGAATAATTTTTAACTCGTCTTTTTAAAAATTTCCGGGCTGTCACTTCGTAGTTAGTTAAAGACCGAAATTGCAACCGGATTATGCGCTTAAAAATTCATTCACAGTTTAAAATCTTTGTCAAAGTAATGAGTCTGCTGATTTATAGTATCTTCAACAGCATATGTGGCCTAAAATTCAACTCGAAATAAAAATTTCAAGGATTAACTGTTACAAGAAACAATTTCAACTCCTTTACTTTGCAGAAGATTCATAAAATGTATCATCTCACCCAAATTACGCAAAGGTTAAAAATTTAGATTTTACGCCGGTTAAAACATATTAATAAATAAATATATAGAAAATTTATAAAATCACTCTAGTCGAGTAAACCCCATTTACCCACAAATCCATTCAAATTGTGGAAATTCCGATTGTCGCTCTCAACATCTTTTCAATGACATACAACAAATCCCAATTAAGATACGTCCTCATCATCAATTATATGTAATATGTGTGCTAGTTGGCTTTGAAACGTATTACGCAAGCACTCATAAACTATCTACCCTGCGTTCACGCTCTTGACAAGTTTAATTAAACGCCTATCCTCATCACGGCGGCGTCGATTATCAACAATCACAGTTTCCATTTCGATAGATTCCTCAGATACCATCCCAGGAACCTTTATCACATTCCATGGCACTCTGAAGTGCTAGTGGTGGTTTGTTGTCACGATTAATACGGCTTGTAATAGTTCTGTCTATTAATTGCAACCATTACCATCTCATCGCAGCCCCACAAGTGGAACGCACTCGCTAGGGAACGCTCGGGCTCATCATCAGTAAGTACTTGGAGCAACAAACAAACTAACAAACTGTTGAAAAGATGAAACATTAATGAGTGCTTTTCCCTGACTTTAATCTGACATTGATCCGCAATGATATTCCTCTCTAATGCTAATCCATCATTTGTGTGCTTTAGGGAGATTTTACTTTGGGGCTGCCAGCATAGTCGTAGGATAGTGCATAAAAATTTATGGGAGAGACCTCAAGGAGATTATTAGTCTCTGTCACATTCGGTTATGTCTGCTTTTGATGAATTATCATGATCCTGGATCCTTTTTCGCATTCATGTTGTGGCAATATTTTTTGCACCTGAACAACATCCCCGAGGCACATCTGGATCTACTCAGAATACATGAATGTTTCTCAATGGCCGGAAAGTGGGTGTAAAAACGGTGTCCTTCTGCTACCCTTGGCAGAAAAGATTATTCAAAAAGGCCACAGTTGAATCCCAAATGCCTTAAGTGGATTCTGATTCAGATCAGCATTTACAAGAAGTGACGAGAAGGAAATATTGCTAAGAATAATTTTTTATTGCATATTTTCTCGCAGGATATAGAAAACCTTTTTGCGACCCACCATAAGTGCCTGTTCCATGGGACGGTTGTTCCAGTGATTTATTGCATTGTAAAACCATTAACGAAAGGTGTCCAAAAGCATTTCAATAAATCAGCCAAATTGTTTGGCTAAGGATTAGTGTCAGGACCGGCTTCATAAGCGTCTGCAAAAATGAAACTTTTTATAACCTGACACCCAACAGGCACGCCAACACCTCCTTTGCAGATTCTTACTATCGATTTCGGCTTATAATCCTATACCCAGATTCCTCACGGCATATGAGGCAAGGCATTACTCAGGAATTATTCCCACCAAGCGTTAATTTCTGCGGTAAAGCTTCCCTCTAGGTCATTGTGCCTGATTCGGTTAAAATATTCATTCGATTCAAATCTTCTCTATTCCCCATTCCAATGCTACCGCCAAGGAAACGAAATCGATTCTTTTTCTGCGGATACGATAGATAACACCGTTTGGAGTAGATAAATTTGTTAGGCGTGAAAATATATTCAATCTGATGGTAAGACAATATTCGTCGGATTAGTAATTAAACTTTCATCAGTTGGTCCGGATCGGATAAAACAGAAACTCTGCATTTCAACAGGCGGGCAGCAGGCGAGAAAGGACAACGACTGTAAGATTGCAGATGGAGATGATGCCGACGACGATAGAGATGAACGTATGAATATTTTACGAGAAAAGTTTCAATTAGAATGAGCAGAAGATGAGAGTGCGGAATGAACGATTCAGGACGAGATAATGTTAGGACGAGCATAAATAACTTAGCTTAATGAATTATCAAGTAATCACTGTTGCTTGAAGTACGAGTATGATACAACAGGGAAAATTGCGGGAAATTGTTTCTTGAGCAAATGCAGTTGATTAAATAATTTATGAGAGTAGATATTTAAAGTAGCTTTATTGAAAGCACATAAAAAAGTGGTTTATTCTTTTACTGAAACTAAGTTTAACATGATGGATGCTTCGCTGTTGCAAGTGTTTTTTAAATAAGTAATTACGCTTTGTAAAATTAAATAATTGATTTTTTTGTAAGCGAATAGCCTGTAAACGTTCAACCAAAAAGAGGGACCACCGCTGACAGATATGCGGCAAAAGGGTAAGAACTACGTCTGAGACGAAGTCAGCTTTCGAGGAGCTTAAAAAGTGCCTAACTAGCTCTACCGTCTTGCACTGCCACAATTCTAACAGTCTCTTCTCCATATATTGCGACGCAAGTCAATATGGAGTAGGGGCAGTGCTCGTGCAGACTTCTGAATACAGTGATGAAGTGCCCGTTGCTAAATTGTCCCACTAGCTAAATTAAGTTCAGCGAATTATACCGTTTCCGAGCAGGAATGTCTGGTAGTTGTGATGGCGATCAAAAAATTCCGGACGTACAAAGAGCGCCACATGATTGAAATAGTAACCGACAACGCCTCCTTTAAATGGTTAATGGGCCAAAGAGACCTACACGAGCACCTAGCCCGCTAGGATTTGAAATTGCATGGCTTCACGTTTGCGATTCAACATCGTAAGGGGTCACAAAATGTCGTACTTGACACTATTTCACGAATGTTTGCGCCCGAGGTGCAGAGCTGGCACGTTATGGGGATGATACTGTCGAAATCGACTTCGAAAGCCAGCACTTCAAGTCGGATAGCTACCTAGAATTGATTCAACGTGTGCAACAACACCAGGCGCAGCTACCTGACTTGAAAGTTGTCGATGGCATTTTTTACCGGAGGACCGAACACGCATCTGGAGACTTACATCAACAGGAATGAACATGGAAGCTTTGAGTGTTAGCAGAGCTGACCACGGAGTTCATCGTCCGTGCTCATGACCATCCTCTAAGTGCCTATGGCGGCTGCACCCGCACTTTACCGTTTTTACGAGCGTACTTCTTCTGGCCCAAGGCTAAATAGGTCGAGTACGCGGCTTCATGCGAAACCTAAAAATATATCAAAACCTCAACAGAAGCCCTTCGACCTAAAATGGACAAGCTCTGCATCCCAGAACACAAGGATAGGTCCCTATCCTCGCGCATCGGCAAGCAGTATCGTTGCCGTTGTTGTCCTGGACCAGCTTTCCAAATTCCCCTGAGTTGAACCAATCACGAAGTTCACCACAGCACCGATTGTGAACTTTCTGGAAAAAAGTGTTCCACGTATTTGGCGTGCCTGAATAATCGTTACCGATAACGGGGCGCAATTTTGATCAAGCCTATTTCAAAACTTGATGAGTAAATACGGAGTTCAACATCGGACCACCACCTTTTACTCACCCTAAGCGAATGGCTCGGACAGATTAAATGGAAAAATACTAGTCACGATTCGTTCGTACGTCCATCCAAGTCAAAAGGACTGGGAGCATAGATTATCTGCTGGCTGGTGTGCCCTGCGTTCCTCCTACCACTCCGCCACCGGGGTATTCACATATTTTGTCGCTTTTGGTCAACAAATGGTGTGCCATTGGAAAACTTACGTAGCTGGTAAGTTACATAGTCGATTCTGATTAACGTGAGTACCTGCCATGCAAAGGCCTACCCTCACGATCACCACTAGACTGCGGTTGGTTTAAGCGCCAAACAACGCCCCCAAAGCCAGTTCCAGTTTACATTGAGGGAACTCTTAACTTTCATACTGGTAGATACGAGACCCAGCTTTATCTGACGCTATAAGACCAACACCATCCTTTGTTTTCAACCATCAGCCACCACGATACTCCCCGAAGGGCCGCAACCAATCAGCTGACCATCCGAACATGGGGGCTCATCAGCTGCCTATGGTACCTAAGTATACCTCCACGGTTGGGGTTCGCAGCAATGAGTTGATCTTATTATCGAACAATCACAAAGTCACTATGTTTTGGATCAAGGTTCTGTCGTAGTATTTTTACTAAGCGATTCGGGTACACCGGGAACGCCAATCTACGTTGGTTTCACTGGAATCGAAGATGATAACCCAACAATAGCAATTGCAGTCCTTTGAATTACTAGATCAGTCCCGCCCTGGGGGGGAGCTTGGTTGCTTTGTCTCTTCATGACAACCTACGAGATGTGACAGTTAAGTAATGAGACTAATTGTATTGCCGCACTTGTGGTAAACCTTCCACCTTGAAATTCCCTTCCCTTCCCCGACATCCTTCCCCTCTCCATTGATATATTTACCATCCTTCTAGCTTGTTAAGTTCGCCTACTGTGTCATGTTGAGTAGACGTGTGATGGTGGTGCTCATCACGAAATCAAGAGCAACGCGTCGCGATAAAATTTTGCGCCAGATTGGGCGAACAGTTTCGGAAAAGTACGCTAAAATTGTAAAAGTGCATGGTGATAGTGCTCTTAGTCGTTTAACTAAACGCCAAAGCTCACAATGGTTGTCTCCGCAAGCCTCCGCCTGAAAAAAACTCACATGAGAAAGTCGAAACAATGATTGTTGCCTTTTTTGATAGCCGTGGAATCGTCCACAAAGAATTTGTTCTATCGGGGCAAACCGTAAATCGAGTCTACTATCGCCAAGTACTCGAAAGATTGCGCAAACGAGTCAACAGGGTGCGCCCAAACATCGCTGGTAGCTGGGTCCTTCATCACGACAACGCACCGTGCCACACCGCCCTCAGCGTGTCCCAGTATTTGGCCTCTAAAGGGATCGCCGTATTGCACATCTGCTTTATTCGCCCGAAATGTCACCCTGTGGGTTTTTTTTTTGTTCCGTGGAACAAAATCGGTGGGCAAAGGAATTCATTTTGAGTCGATTACGGACATCCAGGTGGCCGTGACGACGGTACTCGCAGACATCCCAGTCGAAGCATTCCACAAATGTTACGAAGCCAAGCTTTATGCTTGGGAGGGCGTTGTCTCGAACGCAGAGGGCAACGTGCTTGTTGGGGGAGACTTCAACGTGAAAGCATTCGAATGGGGCATGCCCCAAACAGATCCGCGGGGAAAACGAATGCTAGAAATGGCGGCCAGGACGGCGTTCGTCGTACTAAACACCGGAAATACGCCGACTATCCGCTGTATTGGCTGTGAAGGAACCATACCGGACGTGATATTCGTCTCGGAGTCTTTAGTACGGAGGATACACAACTGGAGAGTATTATACTACTCAGCCAGTGATCATCAGTGATGTTGTCTCCCGAAGTCCGTGCTCTCGGCTTTCTACAATTGGATGGAACATCGGAAGGATGGACGTCGAGAGGTTCGTTGAGGTTCTCACAGCAGTTGCACCGCTGCAGGGAGATCCGTCGGGGACGGAAAAATTGGCAGCTCAAGACGTGGTGAGCTCTACTATGAGCATCATCACGACTGCTTGCAATGCTTCTATGCCCCGTCGAAAACCCCGGAACGGCAAGCCCCCAGTGTATTGGTAGTCAACTGAAATCGCTGAAAAACGAAGGGAGTGTCACAAGCTCCGGCGTAAGGCCCAACGGGCGCGGAACCGTGACGAGCCAAGCAACCGCGCAGCAGCATATAAGTCGGCCAGGAAATGCCTTCGCAAATTGATCAACGTAGAAAGCTCGCTGCCGGCAAGAGCTAGTGGAGAATGTGAACAAAGATTCGTGGGGCTAGTTAAGCGGAAGCTTGGTGCCCTACGGAAACCTTGTACACATGATGCGGAAAAGATGGACGAGATAGTGCGGGCACTCTTTCCCGCCCATCCCGTCCATGTTGATGATGTCCATGGTGAAATAGCAGTCGAATGTCCATTCTTCACAACGCCAGAACTGGAAGAGGCAGTCCTTTCGTTGAAAGCGAGGAAGGCTCCAAGTCCAGATGGTGTTCCAGCTGAGTCTTGTGTGAATCGCACGAAGGGAAGGTGGACTGCGCGCCTCATTCCGGATGTGAGGCGTTGGCTAAATCGAAGGCATGGTGAGACTGACTTCTATCTGACCCAGCTTTAGAGCGGGCATGGGTGTTTTCAGTCTTAGCTGCACAAGATTGGTAAGTCACGGTCTCCCGACTGTCAGTATTGCCCAGGAGAGGAAGACAATGCCTGCCACACTTTTTTGCGTGCATATTATGGGACAGGCTGCGAAGAGCCCTCTACAGGGAGACGCGAGAGCTAACCCCGAATCGGTTGACAAATGGAACCAGGTGGCACATTATGTTCGGGTAGTCCTAAAAAATAAAAGCGGCTCACAGCAGCCGGGGGCGCTGGGGATGGGGGAGCGCTTGTCTGGCACTTACTTTTCTCCTCTCCCCTCCCGCAAGAAGAACGATTCCCCAGCTTGAAGGCGCTGCATGGCGTAACAAAACGAGACCTGGCCCGAAGCAATGTGTCAAACGGTTCCAGGCTAGGTTCTCAGGTTGACAGGGGAGGTGTTTAGTGGGCAATCCTGTCGCCACACTCTGTACGTAAATGGGGATTCACCTCCCTACCAAAAAAAAATTAACTACTTTGAAGGGGATGACAGAATTGTAGAATAATTTTTAAATGTACAGTTTTCATGAAATCAGTCTCATTACATAATTGTCACACACATTTAAGTGCCAAAAAAACGATGGCAGGGCATGAAGGCCGCAAGGAATGTACTTGAAAGGTAATACAATTTGCGATCTTGGCCTTCTGAATTCAAAGCCGGCGATTAAGACTACCACAGGAATTTCAGACAGAGTGATGCGGCCACTTATTCAAAGGCCAAACTCGTTTAAATTTATCAAGTGTAGAAAAGCTAAAATACTTGGGCCAAATCGATATTCAATGACAGACCTGAATGGCAAAGATCTTGGTATTTACCATGCTAGGGATCTTCGGCGCTTAGTGCATAGCTTTCATTCAGTCCAGGCAGTGGCCTGTATCGAAGTGACTGTATCCAGGGTGAGAGCGCGGCATATAAAAATGTTGTCCATCTGTTTGGAAGACGAACCCGTTGCTCAGAAGCTCTTTTCCGTTCGACTTTTGTTCCTTCTCGACGAATTCTCTTAGAAAGTCTAGTTTATTTGGGAAAATGTTTGACATATTTGACATTGGATGCTATTCTAGCTTATCTTGTTGATATAAAAAATTAAGTTCCGTACTACAACGGGTAGGAAGAATTATTGCACATGGTTTGGAGGCTCTATTTATGGCGGAACAGGGTTGGTACTTTCAAAATAATTTTCCAAACAAGTTTATTTGAAATACGGAAAATTTGCTGATTGAATAGATTTTTAACAATTCGAAAATAAAGAGAGCATACGAACATTTAAGCAAATCGATTATTTTATAGCTTGATGTTATATAGTAATCATGAAATCACCGAAATATATTATACAGAATAAAGAACATCAATTCCAACTCAATTTTGAAAATTAATAAATTAAAAAATGGTGATCGGGCGACATATTCTTATGCTGCCCGATTACAATTTTTCCACACTCTGAGTCTACTCATTTGTATCTATATACTCAATTTGAAAAAAAAAAACCATGCAAGTCTGACTACACAATCGTTAAACAAATGCTTGTCTATAAGTTAGTCAGCTCTTCCTCTTTAGGTTACAGAAGCTCATGCCGAAGCATGAGTTGTTCTCGCATGTAAACCACGTCATCAGGATTTTATAGTATATCTGGTTAAAAGGGTGCATGAGGGCACCCTCACCAATGGGTTGCCTTACTATTGTTGTGGGTCGTACATGTATTCGTCAAGCACGAGGCCACCTTTTGAAATCGCGTGCGTTATTGCAGAAAATCGGTATGTTCGGTGTAGAACTGTCGCGATCCCTTCAATTTATTTCCTGCGACCGAAAACGATTCGATTCTTACGGATTATTGAGACCCCTTAACTCTTACGGGTGACAAATGTTTTGTAGTGTGAGTATTGCGCTAGCGAAAAGAACCCGCCCCTCAACACCGTAGAAGCTAGCTGCCAGCACGTTTGCACGCCGCCAAGTAAAACCCTTTGAGCTGACCTCGGGCATATTTTATAACTTGCTGAGTCTTGTGCCAGACCATCGGCACTCGTACCTTGTACGGACTTCATCATCACATTCAAACATTACATTATGAGCTGAAGATTAAAATTGTCTGAAACGTGGAGAGTTTAGATACTATTTGCAATACGAACAAATATAGTATAGTCACTCTATATTAATAATAACTGGAACCAAACATTGTATTTTCCGTGTGTTAATATTTTATTCAGCTCGAAGAACCCTTAGGGCACCGACATACATATAATAATTTCCGTTCTAACGTTTACTAACTCCCCGCATGGATGCTGGCTTACAAGAATCCCAAAGTGTACCCACCGTCTATCAACAAAAGCACATGAAACAGTTGGTAATCTTTTTTCTCGCCTTGTTGCACAGCACTAACAACTAAATTCCAAAAGACAACAAAAAGGACACTTTGACAAGAAGATTAAAGCTTGTAATATATATTGCTGTACATATACACCCATGGCTACATTTATATGTACATAAGGAGATAGGAATATAGAAAAGTTTTACAAGGCCGAACCAAACGCTTCAGGATATGTGTACGTCATAGCATCGCTGTAGACACAGATTTGTATAGTGTCCTTCTTGTTGTAGCTTCATCTGCAAATCTAAGCGAACAAGTATGTCGTCGGTTGTGTAGTACAAAGTCACAAGTCGCATCTGTATAGCGACAGGAGCAATCCTTTTTGTGGTTTTCATCTTGTCGCTCCACACCCACAGCCGTGAATATGAACTCTCTTCAGTCCTGGTTGGTACTTGGGCCTCGTTTGCCATCCCAAAAAACACCCTCGCTGTGCGCCCCACTTTCCACTAGCACCGTCGGGAATCAAGCGTCACTCGCTCCTTCAATGACTAAGTTGCCAAGCATATCTTTCATCGCTGCTTCACCGTGCAGAGGAGCAGACCATTGAATGAATATCTTTTGAACTCTGCCGTCTGGATCACGTCGCGCTCTGCCAAGGAGTCAGAAGTGAGGAAGAAGTTTGAATTATTGGATTCGACTATCGCTAAAAGCTTACGAAAATTTTATTGAAACCGATTCAATTGTTTTTTGTTGACAAAAAATCCCTATTATATCCTTGTCATATCGTTCTTCTCGATTCTCTTGTCTTTTATTTATTTTTTGTTTCTCGTTCTCTTCTTTGTGTATGACTTTGTTGGCAACGAATAAAGATAGTCTGGGAGCAACATCAGCGAGCACAAGTTGTCTTGCATTTTACTGTTCATTTCTTGTCGATTCGAGTCGAATGTGTCATAAGAAAAGCAATTTGCATACGTTATCTGATCGTCCATGCTATCAATTCATAGGGGGAGTAATTTTCCAGCTTGGTTGATATTATGTTTTACAAATCCAACGGCAGCAGCAGCAAGAGCAGAAGCTATTGGGACAGTTTGTGAAATTTCGTTATCAACATGAATATTAAGTTTAGATAGAGCTCTAAGGCGACCAGGAAGGAGGAATCAATATCCTTTTTAGGATGTTACACTTTGTTTGCAGAGCTACGATATTGCATCTTGAATCGATCTTTATGTATTGAGACGAGATGGGAACTAATCTATCACTTGAATTAGCTGGTCTCGATTAGTCGTCATTGAATCCTCTATTCCGAAGGAAACTTGTATGACAAGGATTAAATGGAAAATTTTGTTTAGCACTTCTGGAAAAACTTTAATCATGCCTGCGCAACCTCTTGGCTAGCTAAAGTATAAAAATATCGTTTAGGACAACTTTTCTTTCCGCTTTATTGGTTATATATTGAAAATTTATTCATATTTATAAGGTGCTTCTCTAGAATCTTTCACGAGACTATAAGCCGAAGCAAATATTTATACCTCGTCTGGCTTATGAGACATCGACGAATGACATCTGTGATTACGTCCCAATGAAATTTGGACCTTTGGTAAACATCAGCTGCCACAAACCGACAAAAGATAACGTTGAAAGAGTTATAGCTTCCTTTAAGCTTACAGTACCATCAAACTGCAGCATAGTTCTTCAACTAGAATACTGGCCTCCTGGAACATTAATTAAACCTTTTGAGGCGACCAAAAAAAGAAATTTTCGTCGTGTGGTGAGCTCTCTTCCGAGACTTTAACAAATGGTCACCCTAAACCTTTACTATCAAAATGTACGTGGCATGCGAACCAAATTGGAAGCTATTAAAATTAACTCTACCATATCCGGCGATGATTTCGGTTGTTTAACAGAAACCTGGCTGACTCCTGATATCGTCAGCAGTGACATTTTTCCACTATATGATGTCTACCGAACTGATAGAGATCGTTTGGTTTCGGGTAAATCTGATGGTGGTGGTGTACTTATTGCTATTCATAAAGCTTTAGATAGCAAACTCTGCTCAGACTTTTCACCGTCACTTTCAGTAGAATGCATCACTGTCTTCAATAATATCTCTCAAGCCATGAGTTTAGTATTGCTTTGCGTATACATCTCTTGCAATGCTCTTTTCCGTGTTTACAACCGTTTTTCTGAATTATCTTCGTATTTATGCAGCACCAAGCTCTATACACTATTTTAATCTGTGGTGACTGTAACATGCCTTGCCTACGATGGGATACAAGCTCTCATTCCGTCTCATCCTTCAATGATCTCTCTATCCTGTTTTCTTCTTTTTTATCGCTTTGCTTCCTATCGCAATTGAATACGATCCCTAACTCAAACAATCAACTTTTCGATTTCATCCTTACTAGCAATCCTGCCTCTATCCCTCGATCTCGAAGTCCCCCTCCGAATATGTAAATCCTGATCCCCATCATCCTCCGCTTGAGGTTCGTTTATCTTTCTTGCACTTCAGTCCAAACGCACTCCTTTTCCCCCCAAGATTTAATTTCCGCAAAGCCAACTATGCAGCTATTCAGCTTAAGCTGGAGAACATTGACTGGAATTCAATGCTACAGAAGCTCGACGTTAATTCAGCGCTATCAACTTTCTATGAGAATTTCACTAGCATAATGACAAACCCCCTCGGAAAAAGAGCCCCAGCTGGTTTTCCGCTGAAGTCTCAGACGCTCTTTATTTCAAGGACCACGCGCGCAAAAAATTTCAGTATTCCAACTCTAACACTGACCTCACCGACTACCGACTGCTTCTTAGAGAAGCCAAAAAAGCGGTTAAGATGCAATGCGATCTTATTATTATATGATTGAAACATCACTGCAATCTAATAGTCCTAAGCCATTTTGAACATACATACATCCTCTGAAAACAACATCCCATAACCCTAATATCTTTCATGGCATAACTGCCAAGCTTCTGATGGGCAAGCTATCTGTGACCTTTTCGCTCAATTTTTTTCCTACACATTTAAGGTTTCGAACCCCAATATATACTCATCGTGTCCTTCTCCTTCCCCTATTGAGCATTCTATCGCGACATCTACATCGGGAATTTAAAATGTACTGCTCACTTTTGACATTAATGGTGGTCCGGGTCCTGATGGAATACCAAATCTGTTCATAGTCATTATCTTCTTCATTATCTACGCCACTATCAATTATTTTCAATATTAGCCTTTCTTCCTCCTGCTTTCCCGATGTCTGGAAGCATGCTAACATCTTTCCGGTCCATAAGTCCGGAGATCATAGTGAAATCTCAAACTATCGTCCGATTTCTTTGGTGTCTTGTTTTTGCAAGCTCCTTGAGCGAATTATACATAACAGAATGTACGATGCCAGCAGTATTCTGTTTTTAAATGAACAACCGGGCCTCATTAAAGGTCGTTCGACAGTAAATAATTTGTTAGAACTTACGAATACCATCTCTCTTGCTTTTGACAAGAGCCAAAAAGGTGATGTCATATACGCCGACTTTGCTAAAGCCTTTGACTGTGTCGATAACGGCCTTCCGATCGTTCCGCGTTTTCAACTCAATCCTCTCTTGGATCTGATCCTTCTTATCCCATCGCTCCTGCTCCGTTACATAATATAATAATTTTTTTTCGTCGGCCTCATTTAGCCCAACATCTGGTGTTCCTCAAGGATTAATTTTAGGCCCTTTGCTATTCAACATTTTCATTAATGGTCTTCCCCAACGCTTGTCTTCTGATTGTCTTCTTTACGCTGATGATTTAAAAATTATGGTTCCATTAACTCCAGCAAAGACTGCTCATACCTTCGAAATGATCTTGACAATCTCCAAAATTGTTGGCAAGGTAATTTACTTCCTCTTAATATTTCTAAATGTTGTCACTTGAGATTTACCAACAAAATTAACCCAGTTTTATATGAATACCGGATTGATGGATTGCTGCTCGCACTTGTGGACAAGTTTAAAGATTTGGGAGTAGTATTTGACTAAGGTTTGAAATTTAACATCCATATTTCATGCATAACCACTAGAGCTTCACGTGTCACTGGTTTTATTTTACGATCCTTCTATAAGTCTTTTAACATTTCAACAAGCGTCCATCTATTTGTACTCCTAGCCCGATCAATCCTTGAGTATGCCTTCCAAGTATGGTCTCCTCACTATACCAATCTATCGGATGCTGTTGAAACTGTACAGCGTAAATTCACACGTTCTCTATTCTACAAATATAACTACAGCTCCTACGATGAGTGCTTACAGATCCTCAACATCCCATCATTCAAAAATAGGAGAGAATTCTTAGAACTGTGTTGCTTATTGAAGATATATCACGATATTCTTTCATCCAACCTTCGAGAAAGGCTTTATATATGTCCCACCTCAAGAACGCGTTCAACTGACATATTCATTGTGCCCTTTGATCGTACCGATATTTATTTTTATTCACATTTAGTACGCGTATCACGTCGTTACAATGAGCTCCAGCAGGGTCCCCTGCCACATTCCTTAAACGCTTTTAAAAGCATATTCTATAACATTCTCCTTAGCTTCCAATAGTTTATTAGTATTTTATATATTTTTTTTTTTTTCTTATTTCAAGTTGCTCACCATGTTTTTGTCGCATGTATTATATTATATTTCATTACCTATTTTGTTATTGGATTCATGGATCTGTAAAATAGCATAAATAAATAAATAAATAAGACTCCTCAGAAATGACGGTTAACCCGTCATTGACAGTCAATTGGGTATTTAATTCGGTCTGAATATCTATAGTAGTTTCCTGTATGATTCTTGGAAAAAACCTTTTGTAAGAAGCTTAATATTTGTGCCTTCGTTCTGCAGTTGCAGGTTATTATACTTCAGACTCATTCCATTAGAACATGCATCAAGTCTTTACCAAGTAGATAATCAGCTCAATCCAGTAAGTAATCCGACTAATCATTCTTTTTGAAAAGTATGCTTCACAGATATATGAGTATACTCCTGTTTCGATTGCACAACAGCATAATTTACACTTACCGTTCGTTTCTAAGTAATAGCTTGCTGCATTAACTATGACATTTACATTGGGTCTTTTCGTACTGTCGCGTGCTCAATTTTGTTATGAATAGGCATTCAATGATTGGTTGATGGTTTGCAGGCTGCTTGATTATTTTATTTCCGTTCAATCCATCGGGATGCATTCAACACTTTAGAGTAGACTTTCGCTGGAAAACTACTCTGTAATTGTTAACATCAGCTTCCAGGCTGAAACATTGTGGTGATATAAAAAATGTCCGTAAAGGACTGCAGCGATGGTTCGCTGCCTCGGCGAGCAAAGATGTAGGAGCTCGACGAAATTGGCCTTGTCTGAGGACGCGTGAATGCGCTAGCAGGCTAATATTGCGGTGTCGTGGGGCGAGTTCTTTTCCTCAGGACAAAGGACATTGCGAGTTCCGACATACCGGCATTCTCCCATTCGCAACTTCAAATTGCCGCCGTAACATCTCCGCCGTCTTTTGGGAACATGCACCCTTTTATTTTTATTAAAATTTAACAATTTCCCTATAATTTTTATTTCCCCATCATCTCAATCCTACCCTTTTAGTTTATTTTCAATTGCATTATTATAATAATATATAATAATAATCTTAACTTTCCCACTAACAACACTCCATTCATTAGTTCCCATTAACAAAGTTTCATTCGATACCTTTTACCTAACAAGCTCTCACTAACAAAATTTTATTTGTTATACTAAAAAAATTCATCCACGCTTCCCTACAAACAAATTTCATTTCCATGCCATTAAGAAAAGTGCATAGTTGATGTTGCTAATTCGATGAATGAGAGATAAACAGAAGGTGGCTCTGTTGGTAGCGTCGTGGGTTCTCGAGTCCGCTGGGACCCTGGGTTTAAGCTCTCCCGAGCACAGGGAAACACCCTTTTTTTGGGATATCGGCAAAATCAATTGTTTCCGTATACTCGTATATGACGATTTGCATACAACCAAAAGCTATCATGGTTATGCAAATCGCTATATATGCAAAATGGAAATTGTTGAGTTTGTCGATATGTAAAAGATGTGTGAACAGCGGAATCGAAGTGTATTGAACTTCGATTACTTTACTCGGATGCGGCAGCGGTAATTGGGAATCAGGATTGCGGGATTGGTTTGCTGGAAGTGAAATTCTTGATTTGGGGAGGCATTCGATTTTAGTTTTAAAAAGGGGAAGAAATTATTTGGCGGTGTGGAGAAGATTTTTTAATTTAGACTTTGAGAAGGAATTGTAGTTTGAAAGTTGAAAAGTGCTTTTAATTTGGAATTAAAAAGTGGTTTTGATTTGGTAATTGAAAACTGACTTTAATTTGAAAATTGAGATGTGATCCTACCCTTGGAGGTTGAGAAGTGATTTTAATCTTGCAGCTGAAAAGTGATTTTAATTTAGAAATTGGAATGGATTTTTGATTT
The DNA here is from genome assembly GCA_963969285.1 of Odontomyia ornata. Classification (NCBI taxonomy): domain Eukaryota; kingdom Metazoa; phylum Arthropoda; class Insecta; order Diptera; family Stratiomyidae; genus Odontomyia; species Odontomyia ornata. Next base: position 313,279,326 of record OZ017741.1, read on the forward strand.
GGATTACTGGGTGGGAATTTATGAATTGAATGGTGGTGTCGTTGAGTGATTTGGGATGTGTTAAGGGAAAAAATTTGGATTGGGAGTTGGGCTTATCCGGGATAAGTGTCATTACATCCTGTGGCGCCTTTTTATTGTGTAAAAATATTATTATTTTAGTAATGACTAAAAGCAAATGGTGCATAAAGCAAGAGAAGACGTTGAAGAGGAGAATTTTTCTTATAATCAGTGACCGAGAGTGAATGAATTTCGTTGTGCCCTTTCCTTGAACGATAATAGTGCAAATTTATGCCGAATCATTAAAAAGACTATCAGCAAATTTAACGACTGGTGATCAGAGTGTGCGACTTGCGATAAAAACAAAAAACGAAAATTAATTTAAAAATTTGATGATTTAAAAATTTGATTATTTCTAGCAGTGCCCCGTTCCCCTTCCAGTTGTAGAGCGCTCCGCAGCCGTAAACGGGGTAAGTAATTGCGTAGCATTTTTTATTATTTTATTAATATTTCATTGCTATATATTTTCTTTTATATTCTGTGTTTCAATTCACTTTAACTGTTTTTATGCGATAATTTGGTTTCAGTCTGTTCAACTGGAAATTTGAAAAGGGGCCTTGTCTTGACTTGTTACATCGGTGTTTTGTAATTAGATTCAATTACAAATACAAAATTATGAAGTGGTAAAAATCATCATCTTTCATTTCTTAAAATGGCCTCTCCCTTCCCAGTCCTTATCCCTTCGTGTTATTTTTTTATTTGTAGGGTTGCTCAACACGAGCAAAGTGTGTCCCGGAAGCTCCACGACACGGCTGAGCGCTAGCCGGCCTCAGTATGCCACCCCGGGTTACTCATTTTGATGATCAAGCATGAGCAAATTTCAAAATTGCAGCGGTTTAAATACGAGATTTTTTAAGACTTTTGCAGCCCTCTAGCGGCCACATTTTCCGACTGATTTGATGAAAATTTACAGCTCGGAAATTTAAAGCTTAATATTTTTAGCAGCCACTTTTAATAAAAATCGAAAATTTTTGTGCTATTCAGAGTGAAACTCGAATTTGAATAAGATTTAGCACAGCAGTTGAGACTAAACGACTGGCACCTGGGAAAATAATCAAAAAGCAACCGCTCAAGCTCAAAATGGCGGCCCCGGATGGCTCAGAAAAGAATTAAAAATGTATATATTTATGGCAACGCAAGTGCTGACTGAACAGTTATGGAAATCTTTCAAAATTAGCTATTTCAGCTATTTAAGCGGAAAAGTTATCATCTTTGTGTGGTAACCACTGAGTAATGTGTAAACAGCGAATGTGAGACGGTCGAAATCTGTATTTGAACCTATGATAAATAATCCATGAGTGCAATTCAATTCTATTAGCAGAATATTTGCGCCTCTACAAAGGGTCTCTAAATAAGAACATCGGCATATTCTTCTTATGTCAATGAACACCCATGTGGTACTACGAAAATTGCAGCAACAACCCAAGTAGCAGGCAAGCCAAATTCTTTGTCGAAATTTTACGCTACATACGAGAAATTTACCTTTCCGTATGGTGCTGACAACGGGGATTTTTATTCTGTTCAGAACGTCTCCCGCTTTTCGGATTAGACTTCCTTCTTGGTGCACTGAACGGCAATTGCGCTTCGCCATCTCCTTTCTTGAGAGAGGTTTTCAGCTTCCGTTCTCATTTGCAGTACTTCAGCTACATTTTGGAAGGTGGCGGTGAAATCACACAACCGCACTTGAGTCGGTCTGGTCACTCCTTTCTTTTTCTGCCGTGATTTCTTTGTGGACCTCAAGATGGTCCGTTATTATTTGGCCATTTAAGATCCTTGCTTAGATACGGTTGCAGCAGAAACTAACGAATCCTCGATGTTCTTATTATTTTCTTCCACCGCGCCAAAATCTAACGCGTCCTGCAGAAATCTGCGCTCTTCATTTATAGGACGTTGGACAAGGCAGTGCGTTGTTCTCGATGTTTCGTGCATCTTTTACTGTCATCGTATGCGCTGTCGTTTTTGTCGTCGTTGGTACTGTTCTCAATGTGATATTAGCGTTGTTGCTGTAACTGTTCGTTCTATTGTATTTGTTGGTATTTTACCGTTTTTAGGGTTTTGTAAAGTCATTTTACAATACCTTACTAAAATCGCGTCTTTCTGTCCGTCCATCCGTGTGTCACACCACTTTTTCTCGCAAACTACGTAAGCAAGAAACATAAAATTCTGTTAGTAGGTGCAAAGTGACGCCCTCTTCAAAGTTTCACCACAAAAAGAAATTTATGAAGTGTTTAACGTGAGTCTCTCCATATAGGGGAGTGACCCCCGAAAAAAAAAATTTTCATCGCATGTGGGCAATATGGATATCAAATAAAATGTCTTAACGTGAACTCTTCAAAAACAGGTCTTAAAATGACATGTTTTGCTTCGAGGGGTGCAGGGGAAGGGGAAATGTACGAACATTTTGTGTCCCCCCTCGCGATCACAGAAGTGAGACTTTAAGAGTATAAGGGCAACAAATACGTCAGAAGTCGAGATTTGGTCTACGTTGTTTATAATAGTACTGTTGCGAGTTCCGGCGTATCGACATTCTGCCATTCGCAACTTCAAATTGCCGTCGTAAACTCTCCACCTTCTTTTGGCCACATATACCCTTTTCCTCGGTATATTTATTTTTATTTACTTTTAACAATTTCCCTATAATTTTTAACTCCCCTTCATCTCAATCCTACCCTCTTATTCTATTTTTAATTGCAAAAAATAGTAATACGATAATAATTTTAATTTTCCCACTAACAACACTCCATTCATTACTTCCCATTAACAAAATTTCATTCGATACATTTTCCCTAACAAAACCTAACTCCTTCCTTCATTTTAACTAATTTTATTCATAAGCTCCCACTAACAAATTTTATTTTTCATACTAAAAAAATTCATCCACGTTTCCCTACTAACAAATTTCAACTCAATGCCTGTTAAGAAAGGTACATAGTTGAAGTTGCTAGTTCAATGAATGGGAAATTAACAGAAGGTGGCTCCGTTGGTAGCGTCGTGGATTCTCAACCGGGGGTCCGCTGGGACCCTGGGTTCAAGCTCCCTGAGCGCAGGAAAACACTCTTTTTGGAGTATCGGCAAAAGCAATATTTTCCGTATATATATATATATATATATATATATATATATATATATATATATATATATATATATATATATATATATATATATATATATATATATATATATATATATATATATATATATATATATATATATATATATATATATATATATATATATGACGATTTGCATCTAACCAAACGCTATCATGGTTATGCAAATCACCATATATGCAAAATGGAAATTGTCGCGTTTGTCGATACGGAAAAAATGTGTGTGTCGCGGGATCCAAGTGTAATGAACTACGTTACCCAGATGCGGCAGCAGTAATTGGAAATGAAACGATTGCGGGATTGGGATTTTTGGATTTGAAGGCAGTCAGTATTTTGACTTTGAATTGTTTGTGGCGTTCGGGGAGAAAAGATTCGGCATTTGGTTCGAAGAAGAAGGGGAAGTCCTTTGGCAGTGTCGAGATAAAGGCTAATTATGAATTTGTGAAAAAGTTGGGTATTGAATTGGAATGAGTTACGAACGTATGATTTGGAAGAGCAAAAGCTGTGGAAGAAGCTCGGAAGTAAGAAAAGAATAAGTTTCACGAATGGTAAAAGTTAGTGAAATTTGGCTTGTGGCAGATGTGAGTGGAAATTAAGTGCGGATTTTAGAGAAAGAAAAACTTATTTAAATGGCATAACCCAAGCCCAAAGATTGTGTGGAAAGTAAAATTAAGGGACTTGTTGCAGAGGACAGTTAAAAGTGAAAAAGAAAGACAAAAGAAAGGAAGAGGAACGTTTTCTGAGAAGTAGTTTGAATTTGAAATTATACTATTGGCTGAAATTGAAAGGACCATGGATTAGTGGCGGGTGTATTCAGCGTCTTGGTGAAAAGTGGCCGTTCTGTGTTTTCATTTTGGATTTTTGTTAACATTAATTTTAAAATTGAAGATTGGATTTCAGGTGCCCCAAATTCCTTTTTTTGTTCTTCTCCGAGCACTTGGAGACAAGGAAAAGGTGAGTAATTATTTGGATTTGCTTTTTTATACTACCGTTAGCTTATTTTATCAAATTAATTCTTTTGTTTTCTTTTTATAAAATTTTATTTGACGGATTTGTCTACATTAATTTTCTTCTTCTTCTTCTTAGCACTAAAGCCCCTCTCGGGCCTTCGCTTCCTGCAAACAGCGCCTCCAACTATCTCGGTCTATTGAACGCGCCCTCCAATTTCAGAATCCGAGCAGCGATGACTGTCTTCGTCGGTCAGACCAGCGTTTCCTCGGTTTCCCCACTGGTCTCCGGCCTTCAGTTCTCCCAACGAATACCTTTTTGGGTATCCGTGGCTCGTCCATACGATTCATGTCGCCAGCCCATTACAGCTTCCGCAGTCTTACAATCGTTGAGGCCTCCGGGTAGTCAAAAATTTCATACAACTCAAATCCGCCATTGGCCCCCGGCTAAATTTGAAAGGGGAGTAAACATTTGTGAATTTTATTTGTAGATTTTTTTTTGTGGATTAAATAAAACTGCCATATCTCGTTAAGACAATAATCTTTCATTTCTGAAAATGACCTCCCCATTTCCCGTTCTTATCTCTTTGAGTTAGTTTTTATGTGTAGGGTGGCTCAGCACGAACTGAGGGTGTCGCGGAAGACCCGCAACACGACTGAGCACTAGCCGACCTCAGTATGCCACCCCGGCTTATTCACCCCTTTACTAGAAACATAATGTCTGCAACTGCGGTGACTTCCGCGGTTGTGAAAGTACATTTTATAAATCTTACATATTTGCCTATAAAACGATGATACCTTTAAATTTCACAAAAGCTACAATTTAAGTTTTTTAAAAGCAATTGTATGCGTTGTGAAAATTTCACAATAATTGAACAATAAACAACTAAGTTACAGCCGATTGAATATTTAACAATTATAACAACATTAACACGTGATAGTAGGGAGATACCCGTTTGCAATGGACCTAGACACTACAAATATGTAGGAATTTTGATAAAAATTTTAGAAATGATTTGTAATATTGATGTGTTATCATGACTAACTAAGCGACGGGGTCAAAACACTTGAAACATAATGGCGGCGAACTTAAATGCATTATAACCAGGATATAATTGTTCAAACTCAATTTGTGGAATTTGTATATCAGTCAAGTTTTTATATGCAGAATTTATTGTTTGATTTACTCTTACAAAACCCTTCTGGCAGGAGCACTCTCCAACTACTTCAACTTGTTTTATCTATTGTACTTTTAAGTTTTTTAGTTGAGATCGCCCAATTTGATTGCCCGTCCCCGTTCGTGTGTGGAGTCGTCTTTTTGGTCGCACGGTTATCTTTGCAGAGCAAGGAGGCAATACGAGGGTTGACAGAAGCCAAGTGCTCAGAGTCAGACCAGCGCTAGTCGGGAATCCGTCTCAACCGAACCTATACCACAAACCCAATGATACAACCTTCGAACATATTCCGAGGCATGCCAAGGTTTTACCGGGATGGAGAGGGTATGATAGTTGGATTGGAGCCATTCATGCACAAGTGTCACTTCTGCGCTACAGAAGCAGAAGGGTGTGTAGCCTGGGGTGGCATACTGAAGCGGCTAGCGCTCAGTCGTGCCGTGGAACTTTCGGGACACCTTCAGTCCATGCTGAGGCACCTCGACTTTACGAAGCACTTCTATATCCACTGTGACGCAAGTACAGTGGCTATTGGAAGTGTTTTGTTCCAGAAGGAACGTAACTATAGCATTACAGAATTGGAATGTTTAGCTGCAGTGCAGAGCGTAAAGAGAGCGTAAAGAGATTCAGGGCATATATCGAAGGGTTGCCCTTCACCATCATAACCGACCATGCCAGTCTTAAATGGCTGATGCAACAGTCGGACCCTTCAGGTCGATTGGCTCGCTGGAGCCTGAAATTGCAAGGATTCAACTTCCAAATTGAACACCGGAAAGGTGCTCTAAACGTTGTACCGGATGCGTTATCGAGATGTTGCTCGAAGGACGAGCAGGTGGCCTCGCTCATTGCTTGTCTCCCGGAGCACAAACATATTGATAGTTTGATACCCCAGTCTGCGTTTCAGGAGCCCAAGTGCGAACATCTCAAAGAGCAAATCCTGAAGCAACCTGATAAGTTCCAGAATTTGCACCTTGCTGATGGCCAAGTGTACATCAGTACTGGTTCTCCTGTAACGCTGACTTCGGACATTCCCCGAACAAAATTATGGGCTCCTGAGAGCCACCAACCACCTCTTATAGTACGAGCTCATGATGATCCACGGGGCTCTCTTATTGTGGAATTCGTAAGACAACCGAAGTCTTACAAAGGTATTACTATTGGCCTCGCTTGCGTTAAGATGTTATTTACCACATCCAGAGCTGTTCAATATGCAAACAGGTCAAGCATTCGAATGCAACTTTGAGACCTCCTATGGGCGCATCACAAGACTCGCCGAGACCTATGCAGCGCCTGTTTGTGGACTTCATGGGTCAATTGTTTGTGGTCCTGGACCATTATAGTAAGTTCATATGATGCAAGCCCATGGCTAAAGCCACTGCGGAATCAGTCGTGCGATACTTGGAGCGCGAAATCTTTTTCACCTTCAGAGTTCCCGAATGGCTTCACTCGGACAACGGTGTGCAATTCGTCTCCAAGATATTCGCTAAGCTTATGAGTGACTATGGGGTGCAGCACTGCTTCACTCCATATCATTCACCGCAAGCGAACGCCTCGGAGAGGTCAAACCAGTTGACACTGAACGCCATCAGAGCCTACATACGGTCTGATCGTAGCAGGTGGGACGAGAATCTTCCGGAATCGTGTTTTGCCTTCCGCAAGGCAATTCCTGAGTTCACAGGCTATTCGGTCTACTTCCTCATGTTTGGGTACCACGCTATCCAGCATGGCTCTGAGTACGCCCTCCTTAGAAGCTTGAATGTTTTTGAGGATAGAGAAGTACAGCTAGGTGCGAACAGTGATCGTCTGCGAGCCGTACAAGACCGCGTTCAAGCTAAGCTGGAAGAAGCTTATCACAAGGGAGCTCAATGTTACAACCTTCGGGCTTGCCCCCGTGAGCTACTCCAGGGTCAGAAAGTTTTGGTGCGAAATTTCGCCATGACCAATGCAGCCGATCGTTTTGCGACTAAATTTACTCCACGATTTGTTCCTGCAGTGGTTCGTCGCCGTACTGGGCAAGTTCCTTATGAACTTGAGGATGGAACCGGTAAGCTGCCAGGTATCTTTCACGCTAAGGACATCCGATCCGACTCATAATTACCCCTGCCGACATTCCTTGTTTGCTCGGCTGAATGAGACACTCGGGGTCTGGGTCGTCCCCACGATTGTTGCGAATTTCGGCGTACCGACGTTCTCCCGTTCGCAACTTCAGATTGCCACCGTAACACATCCACCTTCCTTTGGGCGTTTATACCTTTTCCCCTGCATATTTATTTATTTTTTTTTAATTTTATCAATTTCCCTATAATTTCAATTTCCACATCATCACAATCCTACCGTTTTCCCTTATTTTCAATTATAAGGAAAAAGTATATAATAATAATTTTAAGTTTCCTACTAATGCCATTCCATTCATTAATTCCCACTAATAAAAACTCATTCGATATATTTTCCCTAACAAAACCTAATTCTTTTCTTCCTACTAACAAATTCTATACACTAGCGCTCCCACTAACAAATTTGATTTTTTTATACTAATAAAAAATTTATTCACGTTTCCCTATTAACAAATTTCAATTTCATGCCCATCAAGAAAGAGTTGAAGTTGCTAATTTGATGAATGGGAAATCAACAAAACATCGTCGCGTCGCGGATTCTCGACCGGGGGTCTGCTGGGACCCTGGGTTCAAGTTCCCTGAGTGCAAGGAAGCACTCTTTTTGGAGTATCGGCAAAATCAATAGTTTCCGTATATACGTGACACTTTGCATCTAATCAAACGCTTCTTTGATTATGCAGATCGCCATATATGAAAAATGGAAATTATTGCGTTTGTCGGTACGAAAAAAATATGTGGGTAGCGGAATTGAAGTGTAATGATCTTCGATTACGTTATCCAGATGCGGCCGCGGTAATTTAAAATAAAAGGATTGCGGGATTGGGGATAGAGTTCTTGGATTTGGGCAGTTGGTATTTGACTGGCAGATAAACGGGATTGTTTTTGGCGGTGCCGTTTGTTAATTCGAGGAGGAAAGATTCGTTTTTTTTAGTTTAAAAATAGGAGGAAGTTATTTGGCGGTGGAAAAGATTTGTTTTAATTTGGACTCTTTAGAAGGAATTGCAATTTGAAAGTGGCAAAGTGCTTTTAATTTGGAATCAAAAAGTTATTTTGAAAATTAAAACTGAATTTAATGTGAACGTAGAAAAGTGATTCTAATTAAGAAATTGGAAGTGACTGTAATTTGGATTACTGGGTGGAAATTTAATAATTGAATGGTGGTGTGGTTGATTGATTTGGGACGCGTTAAGGGACAAGATTTGGATTATGAGTTGGGATTATCCGGGGTTATAATGACTAAAAGCGAATGGTGCGGAAAATAAGAGAGAGCGTTAAAGGGGAGAATTCTTCTTATTAGCAGTGACCGATAGTGAACCAATTTCGTTGTGCTCTGTCGTGGACGACAATAGTGCACTTACTTGTTTTAAAAACGAAGGGAGAAAACGATAAATTTAATTTTAAAAAACTTGTTTTAAAAATTTGATAATTTCTAGCAGTGCCCCGTTCCCCTTCTAGTTGCCGAGCGCTCCGCAGCCGTACAAGGGGTAATTAATTGCATATGATTTTTTTTCTCTTTTTATTAATATTTCATGGGCATATTTGTATTAATATTTCATTGGTATTTATTTTCTCCTTTTATTAATATTTCATTGGCATATTTGTATCAATATTTCATTGGCATTTATTTTCTTTTATTAATATTACATTGGCATATTTTTTCATTTACATTTTATGTTTCAATTCCCTTTACTGTTTACGCGGTAATGTGGTTTTAGTCTGTTCAATTGTAAATTTGAAAAGGGGCCTTATTTGATTGAATTTGTGTATATTTTTTGAATTGACTGGTCACATTGGTGCGTTGTAATTAGACTCCAGTAAAAATATAAAAATCATGAAGTGGTAAATCAATCATCTTTCATTTGCTAAAATAACCTCCCCCTTTCCCGTCCTTTTCCCTCCGTGTTAGTGTTTTATTTGTAAGGTGGCTCAGCACGAGCAAAGGGTGTCCCGGAAGTCCCACGACACGACTGAGCGCTAGCCGGCCTCATTATGCCACCCCGGGCTACACACCCCTCTACTAAAACTTAATGTTTGCAACTGCGGTGACTTCCGTGGTTGCAACAGTGTTCACAGTTAGATTGATAAATAGAGTTAGCAGCAGCCTCCGATTGAGTTTCCCTTAGGCATCTAGGGCCCATTGTAAAACCACGGTAATAAAGAAGAGAAAAGTTAGTCAAATTGACATAATATACACACACATGCCAATAGTACGTAGTATACCAGATGTTCTCTATCGAAGTACAACCCGAGACCATATTGCTTAGCATAGGTGATCTAACGAGAATTAATGTATCCAGCACAGCTAAGACCATTGACAGTCTTCATACTTGGATTGTGCCAGTACTTGCATTTTGCAAAATCTTAAAAAAAACAATCAAAAACATTCTCAACAAACTTAACTGTCACATCTAGTTTCTCTCCTACTGTCAGACGTATAATACAACAAACAGGATCATAATTGGATCAGACGATTCTATAGTGCATTATCATCTTGGTTTTAATATGAAGTGCAGTAAACAGAAGTTTACAAAAGACTTATATTGTTCCAGGACAACGATGTAGTCGTGATAAATTAACTTCAAGCATTTTCCTCGGTTTTGCTTGCACAGACTAAACGGCATCCTTCTCGAAATAGGACAATGAGAATATGTTGCTTGTTCTATTTAGCTGATAAAGACAAAAGAGGTTAGACGATGACATCAGCAAACAGGAAGATGAAAACGATATGCATGATTGTACTTTCGTGGCAACATCAAGAAAATTGTCATAAAGCTTTGCACAGATTGGAAAAGCCAAGAGATTTCCTGGAATTCAACTTGTGTGTCCTTAAGATTGCAGCAAATTTTGTCATGAGACTGTGAAATGAAAGAACCAAATTCCTCCGAAAGTATTTTCCTTTCTTGTAGAAATGTTTTCAGGACATCTGGAAACTTTTTCTGGATAGTGTTTATACAACTTTTCACAGTTTTCTACAGCAAAAACTGTGTTAGTTAGTGGGACTTCTTCATGAGAATTTTCGAAGAAAAATAGGGCACGATTATGCAATAAATTTTCTGATGCAATTTTAACACTTTTCGTATAGTTTATGGCAAGATTAGGGTCCTGCGAGCGGTTTTATGATTCGTGTGGCCTTTAAGGTGGAAGGGATGCTGAGATGCGAAAGAATAAGCTATAACTGCCTCGTTAAGAGTTATTTCAATAAGACCGAAAATATGTTCTATTAAAACGGAGCACCTTCAAGGATGGCTACTGGTCTTTTTGCTTAGGATGAGGAAATTTGGTGTTTAATAATCAGAGCAGAATGTTTTGATAAGCGAAATAAACTTTTAATAGCTCTGCATAATATCTTTACCTCCAGTTAATATTTTGCCTGTTTACGATCAATTTTTGCTAGTGGGCTGTGAGCAGTCTAGGAGTATCCTTGAAGTGGCCATTTCGAAAGTATTCAGAGAAGAATATACAAAGGAAAATCTAATTTAAAATTCTAATTTAAAAATTTCTTCCGATTTATTTCATTTGCTTTTTATAGCGAGCCCATAAAATATTTTCAACTTTCTCAAAATCACCCTCCCGGCATTCCCTTGCTTTCGCTTTCACCATTCACCGGTACGTATCGCTTCAATTCTGCCTTATTGTCTCCAATAACAATTTTTTAAGTATCAATAAAAAGATGCTTGGGCTCGAAATGTCTGCCATTCCATTTCGGTCTCCCCGACTGTCTGTATTTAATATTCAAGTCTCCATTTATCCAGTAGTTGAAGAGTCCTTGAGATGATACCTTGAGCTTCTGATGTTACTTTGTACGATTGTGTATATTTCATTCGTATCATGTCTCTCCTTGTTTTGACGCTATGCGGTACGGATCACGGGATTCTTCACCTCGAGACCAAGTTGATAAAATTCAAAAGGTTCCTGCATGCTAACCTGTAGGCAGACTCTGTCCAAGGGGCAAGAGAGGGGGGAGCAATCTGAAGTTGAAATTGGAGCGAGCACCTCTTCGCTCATTTCGCATTCAAGATTTGGCTTGATGATTATATGGAGCACGATATGTTTTGACGTGGCACATTTTTTAGGATATTTTGTTGGCGGACGCAAACGTGTCCTCAGGCAAGGATGAGCTGCATGGGAATAGATAAGTATATTTTGTGTGCACGAAGGTATGAGATTAGCGATATGCTGCATGATAAGATATGGGGCGATATATATTATGCAGAGATCTTGATAGTCCTTAAGGGGACATTGGATAATGGGTGAATGTATGGTGCTCTTGAAAGTCATCTGAAAAGGGAACAAGAAGTCGTTTTTAAAATCTACTCGCACTTCGGTTGCATAATAAAGCTGCAAGTTAAGAAACTATCCCCTCCAAAAATTATGTGAAATTATCAGGGATTGCTCTTAGCCTAATTTTATTTTATTTCAGGTCAAATGCGTTAAATAAAATAAAATTAAGCAAACTGAGAAATTTATGCAGAATGAGCCAGGACATAATGCTTTAGCAACACATCCCAATAACTAATTAATATTTCAGCGTTGACCACACGAATCTCATTTGGCTAAGAGTCGACACTGCTCCCAGCACTGAGAGCTTAAACTACCCGCAGAAAGTCAACGTGAATCCTTGCGAATGTGCCGATATGGTCCACAACATTAATATCCTCCGAATTATTAATGGAACAAATGGTAATTATTCATGCATTTAATTATGCATTGAAGGTAAGTATGTGGCGATTTGGGAATGGCGAGCGCGTTGGTCTGGCGTCTGATTAAGTTGGGTGAGGTCGCGGCCTTGCTGCCATGGGAATGCTGTGCTATTAATCATATGTGGACACACTTATCTACTCCATACACGCCACTATAATTTATAGAGTAATTCGCCAACCTTCCATTAATGCATGCAGAAGAGTTTGTAACAATGTTTGATCGAACAAATAGTGGCCCCGTTGTTTGTTATTGTTGCCGTTCGGTGGTAGACACAATGTTTTGCATAGAGTAATCACTTTGAAAAGGAGGCGGTGGAACATTAAAGTTTGTCCCCGTGATTGTAATTATAGAGGGGAAACGAATTTGAGCATTAGCGAATCATTAGCATCCCACCCCCACTTGTAAATCAGATGATAATGTGGTCGGGTAAATGTTAAACAATTAAATGGGCCGATGAAATGTGTCGAAGGCAAAAGGTAACAGAAATTAAATTGAATTGGTTTTGAAAAGGATTTCAATGATAGAGCGATTACAAATGGGGTTTTATTTGTTTTCTGGGAATATTTAGTGGCTTAGTCGATAATGAGGTTTATGAAAAGTTCATTTAGAATTTAGATTAACAATAGAATGCAGTAGATGGGATTATTTATAATATACATTAGCATACAATTTTGTGGGCTGGGTATTTAAACGTCAACAAACATTTGAGGGTATTCATTTTTAGGGCCTTGTAAATTTTTTTTTGCGCAGACCTGTTTGCCCGCGCGTCACAGGAAGTTTTATCAATTGAGAATTTTGTCTTAGCTTGCTTACCTATATCCAGTGGTAAAGAAGCCACAGCCAGATCGGTTTTGCATTGATATATAGCGTTTTCCCACTATGGAGTACAAGTCCTTGGCTTTCCTGCGGTTTTGATTGTGAAGGCTAGGCCTTTTCGCTCGTTACCTGACGCTTATGGGACGTCCGAGTATCTAATGATTATTCCTTTCCTTTTCTTTATGTGACTGATGTTCACTATCCCAAAAAGTGGACTCAATGGTATAGGCTGTGTGGGTGAGCGTACTCTTGCGATGAGTGGTGGTAAAAGATCGGCTTCCGCTGGTTTGCCCAATTTGACAAAAAAAACTCAACACTAAAACCGCTAGATCCCCGTAAAAAATATCCTGCGGAACTGAATACCGGCTGAGCCAATTGTTATAACCATTTTACCCTACATAACCAAGTCCTTTAGCCTCCACCTTTTCGGAATGAAACACCAATTGTACGCAACGATTCTACAATGTATTTCACAAGGTATAAAAAGATTTCACAATGTAATTACAATTATGTTTCGACTCGTTTATCCTCAACGCCAGCAGCCAGTTTCCTTTTCCAGTGCCTCCGGAGAGCCTTCACCTGGCTTTGGTCACCACGTGCGTAGTGTGCGTAGAGTCCTGCGGGCGCGTTTCGATTACTCCGCGGGCGTGCGTATAACCTCAGGCCTTGGGAGCGAGTAGGTGTCCTCGGCTCAATGTCTGGTGACACCGACACATACAAAAAACTCGTAGAAATGACTGCACTGCGTCCTCGGCTCAATGCCTAGTGACACCGACGCATATAAAAATCGACAACGCAGGATCACGCCGAAACTTACTAATCACTGTAGAAAAATACTGACTTCTCTTCTTTCACGAACCGTTGCTTTTATTGGGTTAAAAAGCCGACGCTGCGCGGACCTCAATCCAATTATTCCATGAGGTTCACCAACCCTGCTGGCCGAAATCCCAATTTAGTACAAGAAATTGTTGTGGAATCCACATGCTGAGCAAAAACCCAACTCGGTAAGTTCAACCACCTCACATCCAATACCTCAATAAAATTTTCCTGCACAATATGCATTTGCATTACTTTCCACATTCCACTTCGGTCGTAAAATCATGTTTCAGCATTTCAATTGTTTACTACGACCAGAGATCCCAACATGTGTTGTTATGAAATTCGATCGGGGATTCCACCTTACTCGCATTGTTTTTTTTTTAACTCGTGACGACACAGGCTGATAATGTGCGCCTGCATGTCATGCAGTGCGTATTAATTTGTTTCATTTTCTGTTATTTTATATGTTGGGTCGGTAGACGTTTTCTGCTACATCTTATTTTTCTTCGTCAAGCGATTTGTTTTGGTTTTCATTCGTAATATTTGATATTCTGTTTAGTCACGCGGTATGTTGTTACATGTGAAAGTTTTGCTTTCAGGTAGGGCATGGTGACAAGTCCCTAACAAGAAGCTATAGAAGCAACAAAGGTCAAATTTCGTGACCATAAAACTAAAATGGTACCCTTAAACTTCTGAAAGTTTTACAGTAACGTAGATTAATATAGACGGTTCCAAGCTCGTTTGAGAAAGGGGGAGGCAACCCTTTAATTCCGTAACTTAAAACTTCCATGGTTGCTTATCCTAAGCCCCCCAATTAAATGTTAGTACTTGTAAATGTTCCCGGGGTCGGTAATTGGGTTTACTGGTTCCCCAATAATGGGATATTAAACGCCGAGAAATGTTAATAACTGCAAATACATCTACAGCTCTGCCACTACATCCTGCTTACACCTTCCTTGTGGGGACGGAAGAGGGTGAAGGCGAGTCTCCGCGCCTGATAAAGGAATCGAAATAATAACCAGGCCGCCGGAAAGGAGGTTGGGCGAGGGCTAACTCCCCGTCCCTAGAAAACCCTACACTGTTTCAAAACCTGCAAAAGGGCCTCGGAATGGATTGGACCTACGGCAACGAGCTTACAAACGGAATAAGGACAATGGCCGTGGATCCTGTAATATCAGATCACTTAATTAATCTGGCGCTGTTAAGGACCTTTTACAAAAGGCCAGTCAATATAAATTAAAAATACTGGCAATCTAGAAAACGTCCTGGACTGGAAATGATGTTCAAGACAGAAGATCGCACACAATGCTCAAAAGTGGGAAACCTACTGGAAAACGAGAATTCGGAGTGGTCTTTATTGCGGATAGGGAATTGAAATAATGTTATTGATTTTAAATAAGTCGTTGTGATACGTATCCAAGCAAAATTCTTCAAAATCTGGTTGATCGATGCACACGCCCCGACCGAAGAAAAGGACAAAGGAAACGTTTTACAATCACCTGGAAAAACTAGTCGACTTATTGCCTACAAACGGCACAAAAATAATTCTGGGAGATTTCAACGCTAAGGTTGGTAATGAATTATCACATCGGGAAACTACTGAGGATATGGCCTCCACGATGAAACAAATGACAGCGGCGAGCACCTGATTGACTTTGGTTATGGCAGAAATCTAGCACTATGAAAATCTCAAAAGAGTAGCGAATAAGGTAATTGGGATTAAGAAAAGAAAAAACTATGAAGACCAATTGAGAAGTAGAGATGTAAGTTTAGCGAGCAACTACACAAGACAAGCATACAAAGTAGTGAAAAGCCTGAAACGTGGTTACCAGCCCAAAACCACGCTCTGCCGTGACGACATCAGCAGTATCATCGCTGATGAAACCAAAATTAAGGAAATCATCAGCATCATATTTCAAGAACCTCCTTAATCCTATGCACAGCTCCAGAACATCGGAGCCTATAGATGTCCGCGGAGAGCTTCCATTGGCCCCACCAACTCTGGATGAATTTTGTTCCGCCATCAGAGCCCAAACGAATAATAAAGCGCCGGGCATCGATGAGATTTCAGTGGAGCTCATCAAATATGGTGACAATAGTGTTCATCAAGCTATTTACAAAGTCATCCAGCACATTTGGCAACAAGAACTAATGCCGAAAGCGTGGAGCCGATCAATTATATTCCCTATCCACAAAAAAGGTGACAAGCTACAGTGCGAAAATTATAGAGGCATACCACTACTTTGTACGTCGTACAAAATATTTTGTAAGATCTTAGAAAATAATCGGATCATACACCAACAATATTATTGGGGAGTATCAAGGTGCTTTTAGGGCAGGCAGGTCGACGATAGACCAATTGTTTACAGTTAAGCAGGTACTTGAAAAGTGCTGGGAGTTCAACATAGACGTTCACCAAATTTTCGTAGGCTTTAAGCAAGCATACGACAGTATTGATCGTAACGTACTGTACCAAATAATGCTTTGCTTTGGCATCCCAGTCAAATAAGTCCATCTTACCAAAATGACAATGACATCGCCGACCTCCCAAGTCCGCATCAATAACCAATTCATCGATGCCATTGATACAAATGTTGGACTAAATCAGGGTGATGGGCTGGCCCCATTGCTATTCGATTTGGCTCTGGAGTACGTCATACGCGAGGTATATTACTATTCAAGTCGAGCCAAGTAGTAGCCTATGCGGACGACATCAACATTTTGTCACGGTCATTATAAATTGCCAAAGAGCTCTTCCTGAAACTCGACAGCGAAGCAAAACTAGTAGGGCTACAAATCAGCGAAAATAAAACAAAGCCCATGACGCAGTCGAGGAAAAATACCTCAAGTATACAAAATATCACACTTGGCGAATACAGTATCGAAAATGTGCCAAAAAAACGAAAACAGGCGAAGAAAGAGACGAAATACGCCGAAGAATACAGCTCGCAAATAAAATATTTTATTCAATATTGACGATCTTCAAGACCAGCTGCATACACAGGAAAACAAAGCTCCAAGTACACAAATCTGTGATAAGACCTGTGTTATGCTATGGGTGTGAAGCATGGACCCTTACCCAAGCATCCGCAAATATATTGAACGCTTTTGGGCGAAGGGTCCTGAGGCGAATAATCGGAAGGAAGCTAGACAGGGACCAATGGCGAATTCGATACAACCATGAGCTGTATGAAATTTTTAATGAGCCGGAGGTCTCAACGATTATAAGACTGCGGTAGCTGCAATGGGCTTGCCACGTGAATCGTTTGGACGAACAACGGATACCCAAAAAGATATTCGTTGGGAGAATTGAAGGGCGGAGACCACAGGGGAAACTGAGGAAACCCTGGTCTGACTCGGTCGATGAAGACAGTTCATCACTGCTCGGATTTCGAAATTGGAGGACACGGTTAATGGACCGAGACAGTTGGAGGCGCTACTTGCACGAAGCGAAGGCCCGAGAGGAGCTGTAATGCTAAGAAGAGAGAGAGAGAGAGGTCGAGTCTACTTATCTTCCAGCGAGTGGAAGTTGTTCATTTATTACGTTTTGGGACCGTATTGGCGGGAATTGGCTGTTGTACGGAATGGGACGAACCTTGTGGACTCTTTCAATGGCTCCACTCATTTCGCTGTGTCTGCATCTGAAATCGAGGAACTGCGACGACAACTACAAACGCAAGATGTTTCATGGACCGATCAAGTGACCGACGACGGCATCCACCAGTACACCATCGGCTATCTGGGCATTCTCGAATTAGTCATACTGGTGATCTACCTTCGCTGGCGTTGCTGCAAACAAGAATCCAACCTGCATGCACCAGTGCCGTTACCTAGACGCTACAGCCTATCGTACACCTTGGAGGAGGTTGAACGGCTCGTTCAACGGTGGGGTGGATGTTGAGTTCCTGACACCCCTGAGCGCCCATCATGGCCTGATCCGGCAACATCAATGCTTCAGTTATTCAAGGTTAGTTAGCGCTGCAATAATTAGCCCATTCGTAATTAATTCGATTTATTTGATTGATTTATCAATTGATCGATCATTTTAATTCAATTCACCAAATTCAAATTCAATTCGCCACAAAGCGAAAATACTTTAAGTTTCGAATACCACATTTTCAATTTTTTCAATCGAATAACCCATTTTTTATTCATTTTTTAAATTGTCGAAACTTTGAAACAAAAGTTTATTCAGTGTTCAATTGTTAGTTGATCGGTATCATAGCTGTTAACTTTTTAAGAGAAATGTAAAGTAAATTAGTTTGAGACTGAAAATAAAATTAATAAAATCAAAGTTCACAACAAAAAAATCCCGGCGCAAACACCGACGTTATAGCCATTTGGATTTCCTCGGATTTCAGCAATTACACACGATTTTTCTACTACATGGGATTTCCATAGAACAAGACACTACACTTTTAGTAATATTGGAACAAAATGTTGGCTGGTTAAAATGGAGTTCTTTTAAGGCAAGAATATATTTGTTATGCATGTCATAAAAGTATTTCTTGAATTAAATCATTCTATTTATCCACATATTGTAGGTCAAGTACAAAAACCTTTTGACATGAGCGCAGTTCTGTCTACCCAACTTGTTTAGAAGTAAGGCGCGTACCTGTGTTGATTCCATGAGGATATAAACCACTACATTTCCATATTTGGTCTTGGAACCGTCAGTGAAGAAGACAGCATTGAAATGCTTAATTTTAGCACTACACAAAAGGTTGGAATAATCAGTTTATCATCCAGAAAATATCAAGCGCTGCTTAGAATTGAATACAAAGTTTACTCAACAATTATTCAATGTACTCTTTAAAATCCTTTGAACCGCTGCGGGACAAACTCCTAAACCGTAACCAATAAATGAACGCGACCGTATATAAATTTTCCTTTATATCCTGCAGCTACTCATCATTTTCGTTACGGTCTATATACCAAAAACAACTACGGCCACTCCATAAAGCTTCAAAGCTATAATTTCGTGAGCTAAAGGACATAAATTATCTAAAATTAGCTTTATCTTTCGGTACACGACCCACTTATCTACCCAATAGTAATTTGTCGTTGTAAATTGTTTGGGAAACTTTACCTCATTCGAAAGATTTAGTTTCTTTGCTGGTGGTTGTAGTTATTTACGATTTGTATTGAAAAGATTGTGGCATGTTTTTGTGCAAAGAGAAAAGTTATGAAATTGATAACTTTAGTAAGAAACATGCAGCAAGAAACGGGTAAACGTTTTTTAAATGCATCTAAGTGTTTTTTCTAAACATTTTTTTAAGTTTTCAAATAACAAACTTTGAAGAAACTATTCCTGAAATCTGGGAAATCTTAATTAAGTGTAAATTTACGATGAGAACTGTAAGGGAAAACCTAAACTTCAACAGTCATTATCTCCTGTAACCTCAGTTTGCTTGACCGAATGCCACCCCCAAAACATGTACATTGCAGTACATGCGGCAACGAAGACTTCTGGTTTGCTTAATACATTCTTAGAACTACATGCAACGAATATCCTTTTCGGTTCGAGGTTAAGTTTCTACAACATTTGACTTTTGTACTACAGTAAACTTACTTTATCCGATTGTAAACTAATAGTTCGGCGATGTCACGTCCTAGGCGAGAGTACGTGGTCTCGACAAATACAAGGACCTTTGGATCGATACGTAGTCTGGCTTCCGACCGATGATCTGGTGTTTGTGACTGTAAAATTTGATGTTTCCCATTCAACATCCGGCAGTGTATCAGCGGTGACGGTCGTGTGTCACGATGAATGAGTCTGCAAAAACAAAATGAAAATCAGATATACATAGTTTGAACGTAATGGATGTTAGAGGGATAAGTCATATGGATGTGTTTCTTGCAGAACTTTCTAGTGTAGCAGTGTCCTTGGGTGACGGCAATAGGATGTTCGACTTGGCAGACAATTGTATACGATAAAAGCTGTCGCATCCTTGTCTAGGATTTAGAACATGTAATATGTTTCTAACGAATGAGATCCTTCTAATCAAATTGAGAAGAAAAGGATGCAGACCGAATCAATTCTTTTCTACATAAACAGAAGATTTTGATTAAATCAACAGAAGACGATTAAAGTGATATTTAATTTTTTAAACTCACTCTTCCGTTGTCTATATCCTTTCGATTAATCAGATCAGATGCTTCAAAGGTGAAAACATAGCCAATCCTACACTTTATAAGAAAAAATAAAGCCATTGCAGTTTAACGCAAAAGCTTTAGTATAATAGCTTTACTTCGATAGAAACCTATCAAACAATCTCTCCGCCCAATCGCATCATAACCCTCAATAAACTTAATCCAAATAGTTTTCATTAAAACCATTCGATAAACTAACGCAATTCAATGAGCGTAAAAAAATAAATGATCCGTGAATACATAGGACAAGTTTTTCTGCAATCACAGTTTTGACAGGCACAAGCAAGACCTTATACGAAACCTCTCTGGTGTTGGTAGTTACTCCCATTAATTGACCACTAGAAAATTGACTGTGTTCATTCCAGATTTTCTCTGTGACTAATTAGCGTCGTAAACAGGGAATTGTGAAAATTTATGAATCGCACTCTGCGAACCGCAGAATGAGGGAAAGCACTTAAAAATTGAGTGAGGGGGATCAATTAGTATCGGTTGAGATGAAATGAATGGTTGATTAATTTCTGAGTAATGGTTGAAGTTGGGGCGGGAAAATGGTACAATTTGAAATTAATTTTCCTTTTAAAGTTAGTGATGTTACGTTGTTCAATATGGCAGAAGTTTCCATCGTTTGGGTGGTTAGTTTTTTTTTGGAGTAAACAAAATTAATTTGGAAATATTCATCAAAAGATTGCCTGTGGATGTTGTTTATTTAGTCATGTTTATTGACAATAAATGGGAAATTTTGAGCTTTTTACAGAATGTCGACTTTCAGCAGTTTAAACAGAGCGACAAGGTATGAGGGCTAGCAGAATGGAAACCACTCTCCTTTTATATTATAGTATTATAATAATTGATTTCATTTGAAAGAGTTTAAAAACAAATTTGTCATATTCTGCAACAAATATATATTCTTAACAATAAGCAGAAGAGCTAACATTTTTAAAAATATTATGATTTCCTTCTGATTTTGAAAACAACGCGAATTGCGCTGAATAAGAAAAAATCTACTACTTTAAGTGATACACTATTATGATTTTTTGGTTCAGAAATAATCGGCTTTAGTAACAAAAGAAGTTGTTGCAGACACGATCGTCCAGAATGAAATAATTTATTATTTCCTAAGTTAGATAAGTTCGAGGGTTAGTTTATAATTAACGCAAATATTAAAATCTAGCTATGATATGGACATTCCGAGCATCCAAGCAGCCAAAACAATAACGATGATAGCAACAGAAAAATTGACCTCCCATCCCGATGCATTAATTTTTCGAGCGAACGAGATACACATAGGGAATGCAAATCTCGCGAGATTGGGGCTCAAGCAAGATCCCGCGAGTTTATGAATAACAATACTGCGAGACCTCACCAATTTTGAGACCTCGTGAGATTGGCGGTTTTGTGTGTTTTTTTTTTGAAAATAATCACAATATTTGAATAAATTAGGAAAAACATTATAAGATACAACATTTATTTTCACGAATTTTTTCAATAGGCTTTTATGCATCACACATTGTTTGACGTATCTGTCCATAATTCTTTAATAAACTTCTAAGTAGTAAACTTTGGCGAACGTATCTATCAAATAGCAAATGAAAGAAACAACCAGTCTTCTCCTCTGATATCAAACAAAAATCTTTTAGTAATAAAACAGTTCTTTTTTAACAAACAAAACAACGAAAAGTCAATAAAAGGAAACTTATTATCTAAGTTGAGTTGACTATTAAACTGAGATATTATTATCAATTAAATAAAACTATATCTACTCAGTAGATCCATCGGATTATATATTGATTAACAAAATATACCAATTAGTCAGACTATTAAAAATTACAGATTTATTAACAAAATATACTAATCAAATGAAAAATTTTTTCAATTGAAATCACCAGCAATTATTGCGAATCATTTTGTAAGTAGCTCCTTAAGAAGCACAAAATGTCCAAAGAATCGTCTATTAATGGCTTTTTATTATGTTGGCCAGATAACCAGCGGCTGAGAAGGCCCTTTTGGATTCTAGTTGGAACCACCGATCTCAGGCAGTTATCGACGAACTGTAAAAGTTCGCCTTTTGACCCCCCGGACTCGTTTAAATTCATTTCCTTTTTGATTAATGCCTCCAGAGAACACGTAGTTAGTTTTCTGTCTCTAGTTTCTTTGAACGCAGAAGTCAATGCTTCCCGAAGTTCTTCTTGCAATGAAATAGTCTTACGTGTCTCAGAAAGAGATGAAGGCGGTTCATTATCGTCATCATCAAATTCAGCTATATCATTAGCAGTGGCAGCAAATGTTGATGTGATCGACCAGGATGACTTTGAATTTGTCTGTCGCTGTGAGTTAGTCAGACTATGTTGCGAATGCAAACGCTCTATAAGTGAGTTAATTTCAGTTTGAATCACGTTTTTCGGAGACAATTTACATGTTTCGTCTTTCGAAAACTCTTCTGTATCTGCTTGGTATTTAGCTGAGTCTCTAATCTACGTCCGACGCTCAACAATGCGCTTTCTCAGGGAACCAGCTAGGTTTTCTGCCAATGGAATCTTTAGCTCTTCCGGTTTGCGAATCATAAACTTGTGTTGTTTCTTTTATAGCCAAGTCTGTATTTTGAGGACGTAAGACCTCCACAGCCAGTTTTACAAGTTGAAATGCCTTGTCTAAGTTCGCTAAAATCGCATATTCTTCCGCATTCTAAGAGTAGTTCTGGTCAGCTTACAGGCTGAGGTCGATCAAAGCTTTGCTGACACACATTTTGATTCTAATAAATGTAGAAATCATATCTGGTAGGCTCTACCATCGAGTTTTACAATCAAGTTGTAACTTAATATCTTTGCCAACTTCTTGCTTTACGTATATTTGCAGAGTATCATTTTTAGTGGGTGATCTTTTTAAAAGTTTCACCAACTTCCTAACTTTCTCAATAATACCAGTATATTCTGCATCTAGGTCTGCTTCTATTCTGGGCATAAAGCAATGAAAAACATCATCGTCTGAGTCTGTGCTAGAAATTTCGTCCATTTCCAAAGTGAGCTCATCGTCGTTTTCCTCATTTTCAGATTCTATCACAGATTCCTCAACATCAGTTTGGTTTTCATAAATAGTATATATTATGCCAAGTCGAACTCCATGGGCATAGTAGAGCTGATGTGAAAGTGATATCAATCGACCCAACTTTTTCATCGCACTTGCCCCATCTGTAGTATTATTGATACCTTTTTCCAGAATAAGGTCAAATTCGAATAACTTTGTTTTCGAAATACTGACACCACTTTCAGCAGCCATACTTCCAAAGACATGAATCAGCTCCAAGTTCCAAGACAGAGCATTGCCGGTCAAAAATGTATGTGCGTTTACATTCATGTATCGCTTGTTCATAGAAGAAGTTCACTCATCTAATCTTAGCGTAAATCTGTGATAATTCTCCTTCAGTTGAGCCAATTCACGCATTACATTTTCAATGTCATGCCATAATTCATAACTATAAGTTTAATTGTGTTTGGGGACATAGGCAGTTTGTGACCCGAAGAATTGAAGAGATCTCTCATATCTTTGGAAGTACAGAAAACACGGAAAGGTAGTCCATCTTTGGCTACCATTCTTGATACATTTTTCTCCATAGAAGTATCTTCAACCAGGAGGAAATGATCAGTAATTTTTTGCCTCTTTTTTTCTCGCTGTTGGCACTGATTCTGGACTAACATTTGACGTAGATGCAGACGCTGTTACTAATTCCATGTTTTGATTAGTAGCCCCAATATTTGATGATGGTGGCGGCAACGGCTACCGCGGGGGTGATATGACATTCTTCGTTTTTGTGTCAATTTTATGAATCTATTTTAAATGCACATGTAAGCCACGCAGAGATCGGTCTTTGGTTTTAAGAATTTTCTTACAAAGTTTGCACTTACAGCTCAATCCATTTTCCGCTCTCAGAAATTATTTCCATGCTTCCGACACACACTCTCATAGCTTATATAAACTATATATACTTGCCGACATCGTTCGTTATTCCACTCGTAAATCACATAAGAAACTTTTTTCGCATTAATAACCAAAAAAATACTCAAATGCAATCAAACTCAATCACGTTCGCTTGCAACAACTATTAGTAAACAAAACAAATGCGCGCTGATGACGCTGCATGCCGGCTCAATTTTCTACCAATCGTGCGCACGAACGAATCTGAAAGACACCTCGTCCCGCGACCGCTACCTCAGGCCACCACCTCCCGGGCACCGAATGAAACCGACAGATCGCAACTCTGTCCGTGTCAGTCCGCGCATCGAATAAGACGTTAATCTCGTTAAACTCGCGAGATCTCACCCTTTTTTCGTCCCGAGATCAATCTCGCTAAAAAAAGGCGAGCTCTCGCGAGAACGAGATTGCATTCCCTAGATACACATTAGACTACTCATTACGCTTGACCAAAACAGGTTTACTCTAACATTCAAAGATGTCGAAGACATGTTCAAATATTGTTTGTGGTAATCATAACTAAACAATAGGAAGATGGCTATAGGAGGCGAAAGAAATAGCAATTCTTCTAGTTTGAAGTGAAATGCGATCTTTGTCAGCCGTTGCCAAGTTCTATGAATATTAAGAAAAATTTGTGCAACATTGCGAATTCTGGCCGTTGTCGGCACTCTTTTATTCATTAGACCCGAACTTCATTAACCCTTGAAAGATACTATGAGAAATTTTTACTCACACTAGGGATATTTTTGTTGGTAGATCAGCAGGTAGGCAACCTTGAGTCGTGAAACGCTAGCAGTGCTTCATTCATTTGGTTCCAAGTTATCTGCGGCCGTGATCGCATGTGATTGTGTTTAGTTTTGTTCTGTCTTCAGGCATTGAAAAAAAAGATGTGAGTATATTTTACTCATCGGTACCAACAGCGTCTGATATTTGGTGAGAAATTTTTCCTCATTGATACCTTAATGCGTAATTATTTATTTTTCAATTGTATGAATATATTATCAAATTATGACTGTTGCTTATTTTATGTACATTAAATGTAATCTTGATCACTGAACAATTAGTTAAGGCAATTATTCATGTCCTGAATATCATATTTTTTTTTTATAAAATATTATCTCAATCGGATCGGAAGAAGAAGAGGATAATTTAGAGTGCGACATTTCTGAAATTGATGAAGAAAGTGATGCAGATTCGGAATTTTTTCCAGAGGTAGACCCGACAGAGGAGATCGATTTAGAGGGTGAAATATTTGACGAAATAATTAAAAACATATTGAAGAAGCTGAAGAGAAAAAGGGAAGGCATATCGAGGAAGCAGTAAGCAAGCCAAAAAGCGTAAAATACCTAAAAAAAAGCCCCAAAAAGGAAAGTACAATCAAAACAATTCCTGATTATGAAAAAACTGATGTAATATTTTCATCAGTGATCACAGCGACTGAAGTTAATTTAATTGGAAGAGACGGAAATTTCATTTGGTGTAAAGAGCCTGTTATAGCTGCAGTCGGAAAAAATACAGCCGCCAAAAATGTTGTACATATTTGCCCTGGCCCAAAAGGAGAAGCCAAAAATTTTTTGTATCCAATCAGTTGCTTCAAAAGCTTTTTTACAACAAACATTTACAAACTCAAAGAGGGAAGTATAATCAAGAATCTCATTATCCACTTCACTTGAACAACCGTTCACTCTGCTTCCAGTCTCTGTCACGCGAAATTTTCTTTTTCCGTGGTTCCAACAGTCGTCGCCGTTCGCGACCAGCCAGCAACTCCTCGTTGTCGCCAACCGCCGCGCTACTCGTCGTTGACGAAACCAAGCTCTCACCTCTCGTTCTTGCGCCGGAACGGAATTATCCCTATAATTTTTGAACTCGTTTTATTTATATTTTTTTGTACTTGTAATTTTATAGAACTATTGCAAATTTTCGAGAACAAGTTAAAATTTTATTCGAACAACATTGAGAAAATATCTGGTTGTCCAGAAATTGAACCGGTGCGGTGGTAATGATATATTAGTATACTACGATCGCTTGGTTCCGCAGCTTTTGTGCAACAGGTGATTCGTGTTGCATTGTTTTCTTTCTCCGTTTATAATTATCTTAAAATAAGGTAAATAAAATAACTGTTATTGTGTTTTGAGCATATCCATATCCCTCTGCAATCACAAATCAAACGAATACATTCTCATCTTCTTAAAGTTTTGTACAACTAAATAAGGTTTAAAGATGTACATTTCGTATATATAATGCAACATTTACATGTTTGTGTTGTGCCTCGATTTTGCTTTTACTATTACGACAGTATTGATCGTAACGTACTGCACCAAATAATGCTTTGCATTGGCATCCGAGCCAAATTAGTCCGATTTACTAGTCTGATGAGGCAATACCAGAAAAGCGATCCCTTAGCCCCAAAGCCCCCGGCTGCTGTGAGTCCCTTTTATATTTTAGGACTGCCCGAGCATAATGTGCCATCTGGTTCCATTTGTCAACCGATTCGAGCATCACCGCAACTATATTATCCGGGGTGTGCTCTCTTGTCTGCCTGTAGAGGTCCCTTCGCAGCCTGACCCATTTTCTGCACGCAAAAATGTGTGGCAGGCATTGTCCTTCTCTCCTGGGCAAAAACGAAAATCGAGGGACTGTGACTTACCAATCTCGTGCAGGTATGACTGAAAACACCCATGTCCGCGCAAAAGCTGGGTAAGCTAGCAATCAGTCTCAGCGTGCCTTTGATTTAGCGACGGTCCCACATCCGGGATGGGGCGCGCAGTCCACCTTCCCTCCGTGCAATTCATTCAAGACTGCTGCCAGACGTTGAGCGAGCGCTGTCTCTCCCCGCGGACAGCCATCTCCCTCGCATACTCGTTTCGGCGCACGTAAATAGCGAGGCACTCGCTAGCAAGGAGAGCAGAAGGTATTACGCTTGCAATAACTCTTACCGCCGAATCAGAGACTGTCGTATACGAAGATGCAATGCTCAGTGCGCCTCTTCCCTGTACTTGCGGCAAACGTTTTCGACATAACTCCTTAATAAGAACGTCGCCCCACTGTACATTAGCACTGAGCCTACAGCACTCATCAAGAGGCGTCTTCTTGATGGGCTTGGTCCTTCTACGTTGGCCTAAGTTGACTCAGAGCCGTTATTCCCACACCAGCCTTCAGAGTCAGAGTCAAAAGTGCTTTATTCAATACTAACAGTTATAAACTTTAAAAGAATATCAAGCACGTTCCAAGCAATAACAATACAAAAACTTAATGGCCCAAATGGCTCTCTAAATTTAAACGTTATCAGTTAAACAAATTTTATCAAAAAAAACTATAGCAATTTCAAATGAATAAAGATTATTACATATTTTATGATTTGATTGGAAGGAGGAACGAGCCAGCCTTCTCAGCCGTTGCCCTGATTTGCTCAGAAAAATTCATCTTCGAGTCGATCAGTAGCCCCAGGTACTTCACCGCTGGTTTTGATTCGATTCGTATGTCTCCAATACTGATCATCCTCACTCTAGGGATTCTCTTTCTTGTCAAGATGGCCACTTCAGTTTTCTTCAGTGCTCAACTGAACCCGCGAGCAGTTATCCATTCTCTCACTCGGCGCATGAGCATACCTAGCCTAAGTTGCGCTTGCTCAACGGTGCGTCCAGCGACCAGAGCCGCAACGTCATCCGCATGGCCGATCAAGCGCAACTCATCTGGCATCTCTAGTCTCAGTAGCCCGTCGTAAGACACGTTCCACAAGTCCGGACCAAGGATAGATCCCTTGGCAACACCCGATGTAATTTCCATTCTTCGTTGGCCCTGGGTCGTGTCGTAGATCAGGCTTCGGTCTTTTAGATAGTCCCTCAAAAGCCGCATTAGATGTTCTGGAACTTGAAAAGAGGTTTCCAGCGAATCCAGAATATCCACCTATCTAGCGGAGTTGAAGGGGTTCCTGATGTCGAGTGTCACCAACAGGACGATCCG
This sequence comes from Odontomyia ornata, assembly GCA_963969285.1. Classification (NCBI taxonomy): domain Eukaryota; kingdom Metazoa; phylum Arthropoda; class Insecta; order Diptera; family Stratiomyidae; genus Odontomyia; species Odontomyia ornata. The sequence goes on from OZ017741.1 coordinate 313,307,144, forward strand.
TCGCTTGGTGCGAATATATGCCTCTACCTTTTGGACCGTGTTCACCACCTCTGGAATTCCATTAATGGTAGAACGTCCTGCTCTAAAGCCATACCGCCGAGGAGATAGGTCCCCAGCACCACGAATCGCGTCAGTGTGTCTTCCCTTGATGCTTTTCTCTAGCACTTCCCTAGCCGTGTCTAGCATGCATAACGGACGATATACAGATCGCGATTCGGGATTTCCCTTCCCCTTGGTGATCAGCATGAGCCTCGCCACCTTCCACCGTAGCCGGAAAACCCCGTCCCGTAAGAAGCAAGCGTTGACTGTGCTGAGCAGCAAGTCAAGACAATGATGATACACAAGCTGCAACACCTCAGCCGGAACACCATCTGGACCTGGAGCCTTCCTCGCTTTCAATGAAAGGACTGCCTCCTCGAGTTCCGGCTGTGTGAAGAGTGGACACTCACCATGGACAGCATCAATACGGACGGGATGGGCGGGGAAGAGTCCCGGCACTATCTCGTCCATCTTTTCCGCATCATGTATACAAGGCTTCCGTAGGGCGCCAAGCTTCTGCATAACTAGCTTGTAGCCAAGGCCCTACGGATCCTTGTTCACATTGTCCACCAGGTCTTGCCAGCAGCGAGCCTTGCTATCGTTAATCAATTTGCGAAGGCATTTCCTGGCCGACGGTTCCCCGCCCGTCGAAGCTTGTGACACTCTCTTCGCTTTTCAGCGATTTCAGTTGACCACCAGTACACTGGGGGTTCGCCGTACCGGGGTTTTCCATGGGGCATAGAAGCGCAGCAAGCAGTCGTAAAGATGCTCATAGTTGAGTTCACCACGTCTTGAGCTGCCAATTCTTCCGTCCTCTCCGAAGCTCCCTGCAGCGGCTCACCTGATGTGAGCACCTCGACGAACCTCTCAACGTCCATTCTTCCTATGTTCCATCCAGTTGGAGAGCAAGCAAGCAGAATGCACTGATGATTACTGGCTGAGTCGTCGCCTAATACTATCCAATTGTGTATCCTCCGTACAAAGGACCCCGAGGCGAATGCCACGTCCGGTATGGTTCCCTTACAGCCAATACGACGAGCGCCGTCCTAGCCGCCATTTACAGGATTCGTTTTCCCCGCGGATACGTTTGAGGCATGCCCCATTCGATATCGTTCGTTCAGCGTTAGTTACACACTAAAGGTGGTCCCTGAGCACCGCACCCACACGAAACCATCCCCCCATCCACAACTCTCCGCTTGGAAATCACTGTTCCGAACCCAGATGGCGGCAGTACGAGTTTCGCCAGGGTACGATAATGCAGGACTTTTATCATGATATTGCTCACTCAACAGCAAGAAGCCGGCTTTCTTGTCCCTCGCAAACTGCTCAAGCAGATTTTGGGCGGTTGAACTGCGGTGTAGGTTTCGCTGCAAGATGCGGGTCATCGAAGTTCTGCTTTTGCCTTGGCTAGGGCTTCCTGGAAAATCCAGCGTTTTCCTGATCCCAAGATGTGTCCAAAATCAGGTCTTGGATCAGCATCCTTGCAAAAATAAACTGTGCCTCCTTCGTACACTCATTTCTTCTATGTCTCATTTCACCGCATTTGCATCATGGGGAACTCCTATGGGGTCCTTTGCATACTTGTGCGGTGTGACCATAGTCAAGGCATTTGAAACATTGAAGAGGCGTTGCTCTTTGCCGTGTCCTACATACAACTAACCCTATTCGTACATTGCCCTTGTTCAGGAATTGTTCGGCGTCCTTTTTGGTCAAGTTAACTATGCCCATGCACTGTCCCCTATTGTTGTCTGGTGTCAAGTCTGGCTTTGATCCTTCCCACGCTAGGGAACTCCCTTTCGATGGCCTCTTCTACCTCGGCCATATCCTTGACGCAGTCGATGTTTCTTACTTCGATCATTGCTATGCCGAGGACTTTCTGTACTAAGTCGCAGAATGCTTCCCTATTGGCGGCCTTTGCTCCGAATTCGTTCAGTATGTGGCCCAACCGCGTTGGTCGTACTGCTTTAATGGTTGTGTTGGTGTCTTCGGGCCTTACGTTTCCCCTGATGTCCCGCAGCACCACCACGTAGGATCGACCATCTTGGGGTTTTACGAGCAGTGCCTGCTGCCGAGGTCTTCGTCGGGGCTTCTGTCTCTCCTGTGTCGCATCATGTCTTTTTTCCTGTTGGGCGTCCGTGCGAACTTTACTTTCTGGCACTTTTTGAAGGAGTTTCTTTGCGGCATACTTCGCTCCTTTTGTAAGCACTGCAGCACCCGTGATCTGGTGCCCCACACCCATCAAGTACCTCTTCCTTCCTTCTACTGCCCCGATCTCCTTCGATTTGACTAGACGGCATTCTTTTATTGATTTTTAATGGTGGAGCTATCTGGATTTGGCCTTTAGATTTCGCCCCCATCGCTTCTTTCACCTTTTGGTCGTCTTCGGCCTTTAACCAGATCCTCCGATAATGCCCTATGCGGTCTAGGAGCTCAATCTTTACTGCTTTGCTGATTTTTGGGGAGTCGCATATAGGTTGTATTCATTTCAGAAAAGCTCTCACTTTTTGGAATAGCCTTTCTTGGTCATGTCGCTGGGCGGCAATTGCACTTTGCGACCATCCTTGGGAGAGGTTATCGCTCTCCGTTTCCGAATACAGTACTTCCGCCACCTTTTCGACGTTAGCGATGCAATCACACAACGTCGCTTTATTAAACTGGTTGCTCATTTCTTTGCCTGCCGTCATCTCCTCGTTGGCTTCAGGATGGTTCTTTATTATGTCGGGATTTACGATCCTTACATCGGTCACTTCGGTAACGATCGCAGCAGTGACCATCGAATTCTCAATGTTCTTTATACTTTGTTCCACTGCTCGAACACCTGAAGCATCCTGCAGAGTTGCCCGCTTTTCCTTTATAGTTTTTTTGCTGCGTCTGAACGCCGCAGGAACTTTCGTCTGGGCCAGACTGTCTGCTAATCTCCGTTTCTAGTCCGTTTTCACTGTCATTGTATTATTCGTCGTTTTTGTCATCGTTAGTACCTCTCTCGATGTACTGTTAACGTCGTAGCTGCAACCGCTGGTTGCGTCGTCGTTGCTATTATTTTTTATTTCTTTTTGTTGGGGGTTTTTTTTTTACCTTTTTTAAGTGTTTTTGCTTCCTCCAGTTTTATTGGGTCCCCCCTCGGAGCCGCTATGTCCGTTCGTGTCTGTAGTCACTCTTTTGGTGCCATGGTTATCTTTGCAGGGCAGGGAGGCCATGCGAAGGTTGGCACAAGCCCTTATGGGGACAAGTGCTCAGAGCCAGACCAGCGCTTATTGGGAGTCCGTCTCAACCGAACCTACACCACCAACCCAATGGTGCGAACTTCGAACGTACTCAGAGGCCTGCTAAGGTGTTAACGGCACGGAGACGGTATGATAGTTGAATTGGAGCCGTTCACATACGAGTGCCACCTCGATGCTACTGTACAAAGCAACTAGGTCCAAACCATCATATCCGCCAGCCCAAAGCATCAATTCCAGTTCGTTGTCCAAAGCTTAGTCCGGATCCAATCAGGGTCGTTACCTGTCACCCCAGGAAGGAACCTTACGGCGCCCCCCATATCCTCGGGTCCGTGGGGGCGGCGCTCCCCAAAGAATGCTAGCCTTCAAGAGTGCTCATGTCGACCGGCATTCTCCCTGCGGGAATTTCCTCGGGTACGTGGGGGCGGAACTCCCCAAAGAATGCTGGCCTTGAAGAGTACTCCTGCCGTCCAGCATTCCCCCTGCTCTTCTTGATTTTCATCTTAAGATAAAGTTATTCGCCCAATTGAGGGAGTTGTCTGTAAAGTATCTTTTAAAAGAAAAAATATTGTTTCAAGATATGGGATACGGCTTGATTAAAAAACAATGATTATTATCAGTTTTTGAGTTCATGCTGTCTGTGTGCTTAACTAGTTTAAAGGTTCTCGTATGTATCTTACCGGTTGTAAAACTAAAATATAATTCCAATTTGTATATATTGTACATAACGCTAACTCAGAAAATTCACATGCCGTACCCGCCCTCATCGTCGAGCGTTCTTCGAGGATGATGGGTAAGTACCCTTTTTGGTTATTAATAGAAAAAAAAATATAAAAGAAAGCTCAACCCTTTAGCTTTTCAAATTTTAAATTGGACGTTTTTTTTTCTTGTTTATGGATTTATTATTTATGTTACTTGATTACCTGAAGTTTTATCGACCATTGCCATTTTCTGTTCGACAAGAACTCCTTTCAGCGAGTAGTTTAGTAATGTATTTTTTATGATATGAGAATTTGTGGAAAAGGAAAAGAAAAAAAAATACAATTAAATACGAGAATTTGTGGAAAAGGAATAAAAAAATGTTTTGTAACTAAAATTTAAAACTTGGTCTTTCCATTTGTTGTTGTAAACCTAAACGGGTATGGGACCCGCCACGTTGCCTGGCCCCTCCACTGTAATGAACTAGCCATCAGGTGAGCTCATCCCTTTTTAAGTCGTTTCAGGTGCTCTCACAGGGTAGAATGGCTCTCCGCTTGGGTGCCCATTTATGGTAGAGTATTATGTGATTCCATCACAAAAGACTCAAACATAAATTTGCCACGTTGATGTTTTTCATGTCAGGGAAAAGTTCATGCGAACTATGTTTGCATGAGTTTTTCATTCAAATGGAAATCATCTGACCATGTCTACGTCGGATCTTGACCCGGATGGGGGCGGGAGGTACGAGGGACCACCGCCTCCACCTGGATGCCCCACCCTTATTTGGGGGCCATAAGTATCGTCGATTACGACGAAGTCCTCCCAAGTCTGGTCTGTTTCCGCCAGGTTTCGTTTGCCATTTGCGTTAGCAATTTCATTCCTTAGTAGGTTACCTCGGCCTCGACTCCGGCCGATACTTATTTGGACCTGCAAATTCGTGAATAAGAAATTTTTTTGAAGTGGGTCCTTGTGCTGGGGAAAAGAATCCGCCCCACGACACCGCAATGCTAGCCTGTCAGCGCATTCACGCGTCCTCAGACAAGGCCAGTTCGGCGAACAGCACCATCCTCTCAGGCCGAGGCAGCAGACCATCCCTGCAGTGCTTTACGAACATTTTAATCCACCCGTTCTACTACAATCAACAAAGTTTTGACGGAAGTCAAACGGATTGAGGATTTATCAAGTTAAATGTGCTATCAAACTTCATATAACAAGAACAGTGATTAAAAACGGTAGTGAAGTGGAATTTATCCTTGAAAATATATTATTTTGTACAAAATCTCCTTTGTCGACGCTCTTAGACTGTGAAAAAACGCATTGATTGCGTAAACATCCAGGGAGAATAAACTCTTATCGTTAAACTCAAAGTAACGAATGAGCTAGCAACGCAACAGAGCCTAACCATCCTTTTCAAGTATAAAAAAGCTCATGGATAAAATTAAACCCAACATAGGATACAATATTGCTCAAACAACAACTACAAATAAAAATAATTCGACCTTCAACTCCACCCCATCTGGTCGGTGGATTTCTTTCACAATTCCAAGTACAATTCAAACACTTCGAGATAATTGCAAAATCAAATAGTCCCCCGAGTGAACTTGGAAAAATCGTGACTGTAATTTACAATTAGACTTAACAGTTGTCAATTGCACATGGGGCACAACAGCTAGAAAAGCTCAGACTCAAAAGTACTAACAAATGCTAACATCCAGCCAAACGACTAGCGTAGATTTGGTACAGATGGACACAGAGCTCGTAAAAATTGAGTGACGCTGTTACGGATTGTCACGAGGGAAGAATAAAAATGAGAGTCGGAATTTTTGCTCATATGAACATGTAGTGAAAATAACGCTCCTGAACTTTGGACACCAATGGTGAATTGTTTGGAAACGCATTCTAATGCCAATCAAACAGGTAATGCTAAAAAAAATTATTTTTACTTTGCCTGAACGGTAATGGGGCAGGATGGAAATTTTCGTTTTTCCTTTCCTTGAAAGCGAAAACAATGGGAATTGCAAATGTTTCAGAAACTTCAAAGAAAAATGGTTTCGTTCTACGAAATTGTCGCTAGGGGACTATTTAAAATATCCAAGAAACAAATTTTAATCTGGCCTCGGTGAACGTGGGATTCACTTCAATTAGATTCAGCCCAAATTGAATCAATTTATCAACTAAATTGACCAGAATATCTTTGAGATGTTGCCTCATTTATCAGCTTTAGATTGAATTTCATATTAATTAAAAATAATATACCTTTGATATATTTTTAGCATTTGGTGAAATTTTAAAATATTCTCCAGCCACCCATAGTCGACCACGTTAAAACGAGAAACAGCGAAAAACCCACAATTCTAACCTTTGAAATCTGTTCACCCACAATTTCTCATCTCTGCACCCCCAACTGCCGACCTAGTTAACATATTACATCACTCCATCGTTTGCACTAGTTTCAAATTGAATGTGCCAACCCTTCACCTTTTACCATCTTGGCATCTTTTCCCATGGAAAATATTAAATTATTCATTATTTCTCTTTCGTTGCTCTCAAATATAACGACTCGTGATTTTCCTCAGTAAGAACCGCAGCAAAGTTGTGATGTGAATGAAATTTTAATTTGAACACAATGTGTTGGAGTCGTTTACACAATGATTGTCAGCCTTTGGGGTAATTTTTTCGGTTAATTTTCCCAACGTTTGTGAAAATATTTTTTAGGGTCTATGGAATTGAGTTTGAAATCCCTTGCCAAATATTTACTGGGCCAAAAAGGATAGATAAAAGGAAATTTTTGGTTGTATGTTGAATGAGAAAATGCGCGAAATTATTTTCAACTTGGGTATGAGTTTTGAAAACGAGTTTAAATATTTGGCAAAATTCTGTTGATCAACTTTTTATGTTGACTCTTTGAAAATATTTACTACATGCAGAATACTTTACGGTAAGTTATGGAATACATAGTGAAACTAGTGAACTAATGGTAGCAAAACGTGTCTAGCGGAAAGCATTAGGTTTGCTGATTAACCACTAAACTAAATAGCGAGAAGGACGAACTATTTCGATAGTTCATATTTACACCCAGAGCTGCGACTAACTGATTTCTTTTGTAATGAATTTCTGATTGAATTCGTCATATCACAAGTAATTGTCATCGATTTATTGAAAATGTCATTTCCTGAGTAATATGAATTAACATTTCGGCCACTTCAATCACAGTAGTTGCGATTCTCTCAATTACTCTAACAAATTGAAAAGGTAAGGCACTGAAAGTAATGGGAATTATAGGGTTTTCCATTAAGGACATAACAATATGTAAAATAAATAAATATCAATAAATCGATTCTGAGGTGTGCTTTGTGGCTAGTGGCATCGTCCTGTTGAAACCACATATCTTTGATGTGAAGTTCATCCAATTCTGGCCACAAATAATCTTCCATCATAACACGATAGCACTCTCCATTGACGGTAACATGAAGGTCGTTTTCATCCACGAAAAAATACGGCCCAATCATACCTTCGGCATGAAAACTCCAACAGACAGTAATTTTTTGCGGATGCAACGGTGTCTCAAGAAGCACATATAGGTTTGTTACTAACCAATAATGCATATTTTGCTTATTAACAAAGCCATTGAGCAAGAAATGAGCTTGATCGCTGAAGATGATTTCTAGATAATACTAATTGTTAAATTTCAATGAAAATCCAGGCACTTTTTTTCTTGCATGAAAAAATCAAATCAATTTTTTTTTATAAACTGTTGTATATCATAAATTTAACATTACATGAAAAATCAAAAAAAAAATCTCTTGGAAAATTGAGAGTAATTTTTGTTTGTGCAGTCCAGCTGCTACTAGTCGTTAGGATTAATAAATGTTGTACATTATTGTTCTACTTCTGATGCTCTTTCGAGTGGTAGTAGGGCAATTTTTGCGATTAGGCGTTGAAAAAATAGACGCAATTCATACTAAGTCGTCTGTTCCAGGGTGAACTGCTGTGATGCAAGCTAACGACCAATTATATGCAGAAAAATTGTCACTCTTCCCCAGGCACAAATCTCCGATTTGCGGACAGAGTATCTTAGTTATATTAAAGGTTGAATTCATCGGAACCAGACGAAACCATTTTGAGCGTACGTAAGTTTCTAAGAAATGTCAATACCTTGCCTGACTCTATGTTCCTTGGTAGTATCGAAACATCAAATAATGAAGAGATTTGCGAACTGTTTGCTCAATATTTTTCTACCTTTTACGCTGAGACGACTTCTTCCGACCGACTGACCAACAACTTTCGCAAGCCACTTCCTTTTCTTATATTAGTCGAATTGAAGTTGAGCTGCTTCTTAACCAGATGAATGTAAATTGCAGCAACGGTCCTGATGGTATCCCAAATATCTTTGCTAAAGCTCTCTCCTCGTCTTTATGTGTTCCGTTATCTATTTTGTTTAGCAACCGTCTAGCTTCTGGTACTTTTCCTTCTCTCTGGAAGAAATCAGTTGTTTTTCCTATTCATAAATCTGGTAATAAAGCTTCCATCTCGAACTATCGCCCAATAATTAATAATTTTTTCTGCTTTTAACAAGATTCTCGAACAAATAGTTCATAACAAGCTATATTCCCTTCTACTTCCTCATCTAGCCTTTGAACAAAATGGTTTTATCAAAGGTAGATCCACTCTTACTAATGTTCTTTCCTTGTCCCACACTGTGTCGTCTGCCTTAGATAACAAGTACCAAGTAAATGTCATTTACACCGATTTATCAAAAGCTTTCGACTGAGTCAGTCACGTCCTTCTTATGGAAAAGCTTAATTTCTTAAATGTTAACTCGTCGCTTCTCCACTGGTGATTCTCCTACCTCTGTGGTCGTGAGTGTGTGGTTACGTATAGGTGTTGAAAGTCTTCCTCATACTGTCCTTATTCTGGTGCTCCCCAAGGTTCAATCCTGGGTCCCTTATTATTTTTAGCGTTTATAAATGATCTTTCTTCTTTATTTAACTCTTTGTCGCTTGTCTATTCTGATGATTTAACAATTTTTAGGGTTATACATTCCATCAACGACTGCTGGGGCCTCCAGGCAGATCTAGAGCTGCATGTTTCCAGGAGTATTACTAATTCCCTTCCCTTGAATATTGATAAGTGCTTCCTTATGTCCTTTTCCCGTAAAAAAATTCCTCCATTTCATTCGCTTTTTCGATCAGCGGTACTCCCCTGGCGTTGTTTCTACTCACAAAGATCTTGGCGTTATTTTTGATTATAAATTTCGCTTTGATCGCCATATCTCCTTTATTGTTTTGAAGGCATCTAGAGAGGGTGGTTTTATTTTAAGAACTTCTAAAGGCTTCACCAACATTTCCTCTTGTATCTATCTATTTCTCTCACTGGTTCGCAGTCAATTTGAGTACTGTGCTCAAGTACGGTGTCTTTATTCTTCTTCTTTGTAGCCCTACAGCCCCTTTCGGGCCTTCGCTTAGAGATAGTTAGAGTATCTCATTGTCATGATCGAATGTATCGGCACTCCACAAGGCAATATGATCATGATCATGCTTTGGCCATGGTCCGTCCACCAGCTGCGATATGTTCTGATTTGAAACCAGCTCGTATCATAACTGAATAGGCTTATAGTCTGTCCGAAGAACCACTCGAATTAAATCTCGTTGACGCCAACGAGACTTGAACCAGAGACCTTCGGATTACGGGCTTAGTGCCTTATTAGGGTTACTTAATTGATGATCTTGAACCAGTACAGCGTAGATTTACAAGATCTCCTATATTCAAATTTCATATACCATATGTTTCCTATAGTGAACGTCTAGCACTCCTACACTTGCCCTGCTTAAGATCACGCACGTTCTTCCTTGATGAATGCCTGCTTTACAATCTTTATCACAATCTGTTTTCACCTACTTTGTGTAATAACATCTCTGTCTATACTTCTGAGTGTGTCAGTCGATCTTCAGTAACCTTCAGCGTCCCGTTTGCACGTACGGAAACTCTTCTTAATTCGCCATTTGTACGTTTGTCTCGGAATCAAAACATTCTTGGCCTTGGTCTATACCTTTCAGTTTGTACGAACATCAAACTCGATTACAACGAGATGTTCTTGAATTTTTCTATCATGATTAAGTTTCTCTCATGTATTTACTATTTTGCTTGCGCTATTTGGTGATTGTGTATAATGTAATTTTTCTTAGTCTATTAAGTCATTAGAATTCTTTCTTTCTTTGAAGTAATCTATCTAGTTTGAATTTTCTTTAGTCCTGTTTAATTTGCCTAGTCGTGTGTAATTGCATGTCGTTCTCGATGAGTCCATTTGGGTTGCTGCTGAAGCCGCGCGAAATATTCGCTCTTCCACCGATTCCAAAACTGTTGTGCCAAATGCTGAGAAAGTTGCCATCTATCTAGTCGAGAAATGTTGCATTCCTCCGGAGGAGCAAGTAAGGTATCTCCGATTAGAAAATGGGCTGGCGTAAACGCTATTGTATCAAAGGATCAGCATTCAAAGGACACAACGGACGCAAATTTAAGTATACCTCAATTTGTGTCAGTGTATTACTCAACTCTTCATATGTTAAAACTGTACTGCCGAGTATCTTTCTCAGGTGCTGCTTCACGGAGTTCATACCCGCTTCGCACAGCCCTCCAAAATGTGGAGCAGCTGGCAGGTTGAAATGCAATGTAACTCATTATTAGCATCTAACTCAACGCTTTTGCGGACGATTCCGGATAGCTCGGTACTGGCACCAACAAAGTTTGTACTTTGATCGCTGTGAATATGCAAGCAATGGCCTCTTCTTCTCGTAAAACGCTTCAAGACAGCCAGGAAAGCTTGAGTTGTGAGTCCATTGACCAACTCCAAGTGCACTGCTTTCACAGCTAAACAAATAAAAATTGCAGTATATGCATTGTATGTTTTCGATCTCCTCCCGTAGCCCTCATTAATAATGAAAGGTCCAGCATAATCGACCCCTGTGTGTGTAAATGGGCGCGATTGAGTTACCCGAGGTGAGGGAAGATTGCCCATGAGTTGTGAAGAGGCCATTGCTTTGGGTCAAAAGCACTTTAAGCATCTGTGAACGAATTGGCGTATTACACGCCTCCCATTTATGAGTCAAAAATGTCTTCTTAACGTTGAAAGCATGAGCTGCGTCTCCCCGTGAAGAGTAGGCTTGTGAAATTGATCGAGGATCAGCTGAGTCAACTTGCCATCCTTTGAGAGTATGATCGGGTGTTTTTTATTGTAGGATAGGCTTGCGTGTGGCAATCTTCCTCCGAGACGCGATAAACCGTCGTCGTCGATAACGGATCCAGACCTTTCAAAGAACTGGTTTTTGGCAATCGCCTTTCATTTCTAAGAGCGCAAATGTCTTCTTTGAACTTCGAGCGTTGAGACATGCTAATCTGACAACTCATTGCTGGTGAGATGTCCCTTCGAAGACGTTTGCTTTGCACATAGCTGTGAGAAACGATAGCATTAGGCAGTGATGCGCAGCAGACGGGTAAGTGTAGAGACTTTATATAAAAGTTCGAAATCAGTTTCAATTGATTGTACCTGACAGAGTATGGTCTATCGGACTTGATGCTTGGTAGGTAGAATTCCTCGCATTGTCGGCGAACAGTCTTGTCTTTCTTGAGCCACGCTGGTCCTGACCACCACAACGAGAATTCTGCAAGTTCTTTGGCTTCAACCGCCCGAGATGCTGCATCTGCAGGGTTTTCATGTGACCGGACGTGATTCTACGTGGCGTTTCAGAATTTCAGCTGTCCGATTGCCAACAAAAACTGTCCATTTGGATGGATGCCCTTCGAGCCAAGCTAACACGATTTCGGAATCCGTCCACAAATGCAATCCTGAGATTTTGACGGTCAAAGCACTTAGCGTTCCTTTTATGATTCTGGCCAGTATCGCTGCTCCACATAACTCCAAACGAAGGATTCTAACGGGACGTATGGGCGCCACTTTGGTTTCTCAGTTAATAAGTTTACATGAGTACTATTGTTGTCCTGGGATACGAAATATATAACAACAGCGTAAGCGTCTTGAGAAGCGTCACAAAATCCATGCAAAGTATAGCTAGCGTTTAATGTAGACTGGATCAGTCGCGGTAGTTTTATTGTTACAATCGTAGGACCTTCGATCGGAATAACCTCAATTTCCTTTAGTAGTGGTTGATCCCAGTGTGTTCCGTGCAACCATAGTCAATGCATCAAAATTTTTGCTCTAATAATTATAGGAGACAGCTAACCCAAAGGGTCATACAAGCGCGCTATCTCTGATAGCACACTCCGCTTCGTATACTGTATCAACCTTTCTCGTGGTAAAATAACCGGCCTTTGGACACCAGACAACTCCTAGAGACTTGTACTCTTGTTCTAGAGGTAATTCTACAGTGGGTTTTACAACAATATGTCGGCGACAAAGGCAAATTTATGAAGGCACCAATTCAGAAGAACTGCATTCAATTACTCCCGAACTTGTCTTTCGAGACGCGTAGAAGACCGCCTGTAGTTTAGTTGTAGAACTATCTTTGAACACCGCGGGCTGCGGTAAATAATATGTCTGACAGCCTACTTTGTCATGATAACTTCCCTTCACGTCTTCAATCGCCTGCATATCGCGTTGTTCCAAATAAATTTTCACTCTTTGAGGTCTTTTCTGAAATTTAACCAGTCTGGAATTAGACGGTCTGTAGTGAGGTGGACAATTAGGAACTGGTATGTGCGATCTACGGATTATGTTGAGATCGAGGGCATGATGGTCCGATAACGAGTTTAAAGTCTAGCAAGTAAAAGGAATTGTGGAATCGTTCAGGTCAGAGGATATTCCAAAGTTATACGAAAATGAATTCCCTCTGTGAAATATTGGGACCCCAGCATTTGCTATTGATGCTGAGAGGATGGCGTCCACATGGAGCCCGTTGAATAGGAAGTTCCCGTTTGTATTACTTGTGGAGTCCCCCCAGTGTTCGTATCTGGCATTGAGGTCTCCTCCGCGAACAAATGTGTCGTAGGGTTATGCTGTTGCGAGAGTTTGGTTAAGCGTAAATGGGATCTGGGGACGTAGATTGCCCGGGAGGTATAGGGAGCCAGCAAGAATTTTGGCTGGGTTTCCATTGGGTCGCTTGGTGTTGAGAGTTGCTAGCGTACATGATATATTATTTTGTTCAAAAGGAATTTGTTGGATATCTAAATCATCCCGAAACAGTGTCGCAGTATCTCTGCTATTCTCATTACGAAACACATGGTAGTTCCCCACACGGACTTTATGTTGAAGGTTAAGAACTGTCTCGTTTAGAATGAAGAGAATTTGACCAAATCAGCAATGAAGAGCCTCCTATCATGTGAAATTAAGGAGTTGATATTTAGGGAAAGAATGCTAAGTTTATTTGCAATCACAAAGATTGAAATAGAAAGTGAGAGCCATTGGTTTCTCTTGGTCAGGAATGAAGAAATCAGCGAAGTTACCGAATATGCATTAAAGCTTTGCAGCTATGACACTGTAAAGTAACAATTAAATTTATAAGCAATTAAGTGTATAAGAAATGAATTGAAACCAGAAAAAAGTAGTAAATATATTGAAAAGTGGCAGAGGAGAGACATTCCTGAGCGCACAACTTAAATTGAAAAAGCTATTATATTGAAAAGTAAATTAGCATTCGAAAACAAAAGTAACGGAACATTCTTCTTCTTCGTAGACCTACAGCCCCTTTCGGGCCTTCATTTCCTGCAAACAAAGACTCCAACTGTCTCGTTCCATTGACCGAGTACTCCGATTTCGAAATCCGAGCAGCGATGAACTGTCTTCGTTGACCGAGTCTGACGTCGGTTTCCCCACTAGTCTCCGGCCTTCAGTTTTCCCAACGAATACCTGTGTGGGTGTACGTTGTTCATCCATACGATTCAGTCTTACGATCGTTGAGTCCTTCGGTTCGTCAAAAATTTGATACAGCTCATGGTTGTATCGAATTCGCCGTTGGTCTCCAGAGTTGGTGGAGCCAATGGAGGATCTTTGAAAACATGTATAGACTCCAATGTTCTGGAGTTGTACGGGGAATTAAAGACGTTATTGAAATATGATGCCCATCATTCCTTAATCTGGGTTGCCGATGTCATCACGACAGAACGTGGTTGTGGGCTAATAACCACGTTTCAGGCTTTTCACTACTTTGTATGCTTGTCTTGTGTTGTCGCTCGCTAAACTTACATTAATACTTCTCAATTGGTCGTCATAGTATTTTCTTTTCTTAGTTTTAATTATCTTATTCGCTACTCTTCGGAGATTTTCATAGTGTTCTCTCTTCGTCCTGGTTTTCCTGCCTACGTATTCTTTGTACGCCTAATTCTTTCTATCTAACGAATTCTGGCACTCATCATCGAACCAATAATTTCTCTTGCGCCGGACTTGATGCCCGACCGTCTATTCTGCCACCGTCTTAAAAGCCGGTTACACTTCCATTTAGAGCTCGTTGCTTGTCTTTAACGATGCGTCTGATAAGATGGGAGCCAGCTGGTTGTCGAGGATCTCCGTGCAAGTTTTGGCCACAGACGCCGTTTGGAGCCTTTCGATATCAAATTTTTGTAACGGGCGGGCCTTTGACATACGACATCGATAGGTTAATTTGATCATTTAATGATCTGAATGACAATTGGCTTCTCGGGTTGTACGGACCTGAAGTATGCTAGAGGCCCAAGGTCGTTGGATCAGAATATGGTCGATTTATTTTTGTGTGTTGCCATCTCGTGATACCCACGTTATTTTAGGAGTGCGTCAATGTGGAAAGTAAGTCGAACGTATTGTTAAATTTCTGCCACTTGCATACTCAATGAGGCGCTGGCCGTTGTCATTTGTTTCATCGTGGAGACTTTATCCTCCCGTCGTTCCCCGATGAGATAACTCATTCCCAACGTTAGCGTTGAAATCACCCATAATTATTTTTGTGTCTGAGTCCACTAAACGTTCTTAAAATCACATGGAAATTGATTTTTGAACGTTTCCTTCCTTTTCTTGGGTCGGGGGTTGTACATTTATCAGCCAGATTATGAAGAATTTTGCTTTTATACGGATAGTAAACGATCGTTCATTAGCTGCCTTAAAATCAATAACGTGGGATTTGAACTCCCTATCTACAATGAAGGCCACTCCGAATTCTCGTTTTCCAGTAGGCTTCCCACTTTTAAATATTGTGTGCGATCTCACGTCTTGAATATCATTTCCAGTCCAGTTCGTTTCCTGGATTGCTAGTATGTTTAATTTATATTGACTGGACTGTTGTAACAAGTGCTTAACAGCGCCAGACTAATTGAGTGATCTGACATCCCAGGATCTGAGGCTATAGTCGTTGCCGTGAGTCCAATCCATTCTGAGGCCCTTCTGCAGGTTTCGAAACATTTGACGGTTTTCCAGGGATGGGGAGTTAGCCGGTCGCCCAACTTCGATTTCGGCAGCATGCTTATAACTTCGATTTCAAAGTTGGGCAACTGGTTAAGCTTTGTACCAAATGCAAATTGAAAAAATACAACAGACTGTCGAACAAATCATACATAGAATCGACACCAATTCCCCAACATCCTGGGCAAATTGTAGACATTGACATATTCATGATTGATTAGAAACGCGTACTCACCGCAATAGACAAATTCATTAAATTTGTTCAAGCTAAAGTCTTACCAACAAAAACCGCTGAAGATGTTAAAACCCAAAATTATCAAAAGATTCAATGCAATATATTACAAACGATATTTGGATGACTACTTACCTATATGAATGAAATACACCCGAATATAAATTTCACTATAGAAGGAGAAACAAACGGACAACTCAACTATGTGAACCTAACCGTGACACGGGAAAAAAACACGATTAGACTGCATATTTTATACAGAAAACTAACCAGAACTGATCATACCATACACGTAAAGTCTAGCCATCCCGCATAAAATAAAAGAGCAGCGTAAAAATCAATGGTGTACAGACTCCACTCTAACCCCATGACTCCTATCAACTACTCCAACGAACTTAACAACATTTACAGACTAGCTAGTAATAACGAATACAAATAACGTCACACTGACAAACTTGTTACACATTACAAACAAAAACAAGAACGCCAACTGACTGAAACTCATAAGAATGACCAACAATGGATTTCGTTAACATACGCAGGTAAAAAGACATATAGTACAAACTATCAAACTTTCTTAGGAAATACAAACTGCAAACTGCATTCAAAACTAACAACAACATTGGAAACAAACCGAAACCAAAACTGAGTGATACATCAATACACGAAAACAGTGGTATATACAAACTGAAATCAAAGGACTGCGATATGGTATACATACGAAAGACAACACGGAAAATAACGACAAGGTACAAAGAGCACTTACGATCCTTCTTACAGCAGACTCTGATTATGCGACGCACCTACAAAACCACGCTCACGAGCCTCACGCTATAACAAACTCTATGACATTGCTATACAAACAAAGCAATCGACCGAGATTTGACATCCTAGAAAGGCTTGAAATATATAAACATAGAAAAACAGACGGTAATATTATCAACGAACAACTTATTACAAATTGCGACGCGATTTTTTCAGTACTAGACCACACTCTCTGACAAGAACGGAAACGAGATGTAACAGAACAAACGGAAACAATAAAAAACCTAATATCCCTCTACTTGACCTAATTTCATACCTGACGGAATTCAGTACGACCTGCTTAACACATCCTGCGACTATATAAAGTCATTGCCTTCAACACATCCCTCAGACTCTGTAGATGACTCAAAGGAGTCGAAACGCGTCGGTTCACACAACAAAGCAAGGCCCGACGGCTTTTCAAGAAAAAAACGTTAAAAGAGCTTTACGAGACACACTATTCTTCTACTGTATCCCTGAAATAGTACTAATCGACAATGAAAGAGCTCTTAGATCCGCGCCCTTCGAGTCGATGATAGAACACGAGTTTAAAATTAAACTCTTTCGCACTCCGCCGTACAAGAGTGAGGTCAACGGCCAAATTGAACGCTGGCACTCCACTCTCATAGGTCACAAAGATGTCTGAAACGCGACGGACCTCCCAGTCATTTTGAAGAACTCCTTGAAAATGCAGTGAATGAGTATAATTTCACCATTCACTCAACAGCGGGTAAGAAGCCAGTAGAACTGTATCTTGGCCGAATACCTAACAATATAGAGATCAAAGGCAAACAGATGACCGACACATGACCAAACACAACTAAAAACCCATAAAGATTTACGATACAAAACAGTTCATTGACGTTACACGAAGCGGGACAAAACTAACCCCTAGGTACCGACAAGAAATTTTTAAGGAGGACAGGAATACGACTATAATAACCGAATCTGGCAAAAAATACATAAGGATAAAATTCGAAATTTATTTCTTTCAGACTCATCGCCAACATGACCGACGCAAACGTACAAATGCTGGACTATTACGATTTGCAAATTATTTCCTTCTACCAGGGACATACAAAGATCAAGGGCTGGCACCTTAAAATAATTCACATTATCAACTTAGACCAGTACGAACAATTTGGCATCATCGCTTATTCTATCTTGAACTTATCAATAGTTCAACACAACCGACTCTAAAAATATCCAATGCTCGAGTTCCACTGAATTGAGACCTTAATTCAGAACTTAAACCCTGGAAGATGAAGAGATCACTAGATTTCCTAGGCTCAGCTCGGAAATGGAATGCCGGAAGTTCTGATCACGAGGACTTAATAACAGAAAAGATAACCAACCTCCTAAATAATAATAAACAGGTTGTAATAAATGAATTTTATAATCAACAAATTAACAAGATTACGAGAATCACGAATGATCTACAAAAAAATATTAAATGAAGAAAAAAGAATGAAATTGAAATACAAAATGAAGATTGTTAAAGAAGAACTAAAAAATATAAATTATGCCATACAGTAGGCAAATACGGAAGTCACTAACTCCCTCATTCCATCAAAAAAAAAAAAAAAACAAGAAATAAATCTAACTACCGACATATTAAACAAAGATTTTTTACCCTTTCTAACTATAGAAGAAGCACTAGAATAAGCTGACATCAAAATCATTTGTAATCATAAACATATCCTTTATATAATCAATATTCCGACCACAGGACAGGAAACTTACGAAACTTTATTAATCAAACATACATATAAAAAAAGAAATGTAATAACAGAAATACCTTTTGGGATACTATTAAAAAATAAAGGAAAGTTAAATGGTGTAAAAAAAATTGTAAGTGCAATAGATTCATTTTTCATAAAATTTAAATGATTACGATTCATTAATAACTAGCCGATAAGATAGTAAATATAGTCATGTAGCTTATAAGCGCAGATTATTTTAAAAAGCACAACAACAGCCACAACTGCTGTGATCATCAGCAACAAAGTCAACCACCGCTCATGCAAGCAGACGAATCAAATTCCTTAAACACAACAATAACAACAAATGCTCCAGCACTAACCATAACAACAATAGAATAATACTCTCGAGAAAAGGATTTCGCCACCTGAATAAACCACCTTCGAAAGCAAGATCACCTAATCCATCTCACAATGAGCAGCCATTAAGTATGCGTCCTACTGATAATACTCGTATGAAAAGCGATTTGCTAAAGGGCCGCGTCAACAAAGTTAATTCCTTTCATATGGAGCAAATTGATTTGTCAATGGAGGCTGCAGCAGCCGCTGCTGCTCAACATCAACAGCAAATGGTAGCGAGTGGCATGCTGGGGATGACCTCTTCAAATTCACACCACTCTCATCAAGGGCGCGAAAAGATGGAAGCAGAAATGATGAATCATTGTATGAATAGAGACTTTACACCAACTTCACCGATGAATTTACCATTACATTTTCACCCACCTGATAGAGTCCACCGTCTAGGGATTATCATTCGGCATACTTTACCAGCTACCGCCTGATCGACATCAAAGCGCTATGCATACGAATAAAGTTGATAGAGACTACAAATCGCAAGGTCGAATTAGCCGCTGGAGGACGATTTTCCCTCAACCCTTGGCGCGGAATCGTGAAGATCGAAATGCTTCAACCAAAACGGATAAAATCGAAGTTTTTGGGCACGTTTGAAATGTGGACATCAAAAGAAAATTTTCAAAATTTACAATCAGTGAAACTTTTCAACCATCACTTTATTCAAGAAGGAACGTGTCAGCGAAAACATCGTTGAAATACGTGAAAGTAGCTCTGGGTGGGACCCGCCACATTGGCTGGCCCCTCTACTTATGAGTTAGCAATCGGGTAAGCTCTCCTTCGTTTAATGTAACAGGGGCTCTCGCCGGGATACTTGGCCTTCATCACCCGACATAGGCCAAGGCATCAATCTGAATCCTTGATCCTGCTGGGAGGGGTGCACCGCCATCATCTGGATGCCCCACCCTTATTTAGGGGCCGTGAATTTTCGTAGCAAGGACGGAATCGCCTTACGTCTAGCACCCGGTTAACCGGGAATTGTCGTCGCGTTTCACATGTAAATCCTTCTGGTATGTTACTTCGGCCATTGATGCCTTCCAACGGTCAATGACTTTTACTTTTGGTTGGCTCTGAGCACCGTAGGTCTCGCAAGTGCGAGAAATATTTTTGTGTAGTGGGCCCTTTCGCTGTGGGAAAAGAACCCAGCACACGATACCGCAAAGCTAGCTTGCCAGCACACTTACGCGTCCCTAGACAAGGCAATTTCCAGCTGAGCATGAGTCTTGCGCTCGCTGAGGCAGCAGTTCACTGCTGCAGTCCTATACGGACATCTTCCACCACTTAACCACGACTATCTACGGATCTAGTTTTATAAACCATTACCTTCCATTCTAAGGCTCCATGCTACTTTTAAGGTGATTTGTGGATTCACCATTTCTACCACTGAACCTACTACTGGATGAGTTTTTCTGAAAGGAAAGACCTGCTTGGATATTTTTAAACCATTGTGAAGGGAAGAGCTCTCTTTAATCAGGCTTTTTTAGTCCTTAACCATTTATTCATTTTCAAATTTTGAAGGAATACTTAGGAGGAAAAATTAGCGTTATGTGCTATTTACATCTGTAAAACTATTCAGTTGACCTAAATTTATATTTTACCCCAAGGAAATCAAAAAATACATTTCAATCCGTCACTTCCACTCTTATAAGTTAGTGCCTTTATGAATTCACAGCTTTGAAGGAAGAAAGCTAACTGTTTTTCAGCATTGTGTAAAAAAATGGTGGCAAACAGATAATGAGGTTTTTGTGTGGTTCGTGCTTAGTGCAGATTATTTTCCACGGTTCTCGTGCGCAACCTTCATTTATCATTCAAACTTGTTGAAAGTCTACGGCAGAATATCGTTAATTTCCCAGCAAGTAGACAATCATCCCCAGAAAGTCCTTGCACATACTTTTTGACCTTGTCTTGTGCGATTGTAAATTGTGTGGGGTGTTGCTTCAGATAAGTCCTGACTTTTCTAATGAATATTCAAATTTTCAAATTAACGAGCTGAACATGTATACACGTTCTAAGGATTATCGAATCCTACCTACCCACGTATGAAGAAGAACGTTTCAAAAGGATACTTATTCCATCATTTCTCCAGACAACATATCAAAACAAATCTATTCATTCAACTTGACATTCTAATCTTGAAAAATGAATTCCAGGCAAACAGCAGCAACAGACCCGTGGCTTGAAACTAAGCCATAAATTTGTTTGAAATTCAGCTCATTTGAATACCAAACAAGCAGCAGAGATTTGTGTCTGCTCCACTCCCCATAAGCTCATGCACAATAATTTTCGAGGTACCCGGAGCGCCAAGCATGTGTAGGACATACGTTGGCGTGCAGCGCTTCCAAATCCGCGGGCAATTACGTGAAAGTCAAGATACTGCGATTGTAAAACGCAAGGGCGTCGAGCACAAGCAGAGGTTATCCTGTCAAGGACGATACAATTTCGGATCGTGTTCTGGCACATGAATCAAAAAGATACCATTAACCGTTGCTGCCAGCGGTGGTGATGGTGGAAGCAACTAGCAGCCAAAGCAGCAAAGACCAAGCAAACTGGCACATCCCCGTCATTGTTGCTCTGATTACGATTCCGGCCATGTCTTCATTTCTTATGCATAAATTTCATTTTGTGTGCGCTTATGCTCCCTCAAAACTATCTCAAGGAAAGCGCTATATAGATTCGGGGAAAGGATTTCCTCGAGAACGAGATAAATTGAAAATGCGAATGAAAATGGAAAAGATAGCATTGAGCCAGAGTTGCAGAGCAACGCGCCGAAGGTTTGGGCCCTCGTCGGCGAAAGTGGAGTTTACACAGGACAATGAATGGAGGAAGAAGTGAAAGAGGGCAGCAATGCATCTGAATAGGAGGAGCTGTTCTAGATAGTTTGCTCATAAACTCAACTTACCGACTTGTGCAAATACTTAGCAACGGTCTAGCTTGCAATCTGGCTAAGTCACGAAAAAAAAGGAAATTCTTTTGAAACGCCACTGGGAATGGCGCGAGCTAAAGGGAATTCTTACTTTGCACAAGAAAGGAGCAAAAAACGTAGTTCGGGCGGTTATTTCGTGTTATTTTTTGCATCGCTATCTCTGAAATGAAAAAGAAAATGAAAGCTTAGGATATGCAGGGAAATATAAGTTTGTGTAACTTTTCTGTTGCTATTTTAAAGGAGGTCATTTGTTCTCATGCTGGCAAATGAATTTCAGATTTTCAACTCTATCCTTGTTGTGAATAACGATAATTTGTTTCCGGTCAGGTTTTCTTATTAATGAAAATGAAGTGGATGTTTTTTTTTCACGGGGGCGGAGAGAAATAAGTTGGTGAAGGTATTTTGGTGAACTATTACCGTAGGAGCAAAATATTTCGATGAAGTGCATAATCAACGAAAATACTTGTGTGCCTGTTGAAAGGTTAAATAAAATACGAACAAACATTTGCTTTCAATAATACATTAAAACCAAAAGGATATATCAGAAATATTTTGAATGCCTTATATGTTTTAGGTCGAAAAACTCCAACCAGAAAACAAGTAACAAATTTAATGGTGAGAACTTCGGGATGAAAGTGTATTAGAATATTGGAATTGCAGTTGAATTGTATATTATGATTGGTTACGAGGAAAGGATACTTATCTCACTTTTGTCTTGCTAAGTGTAATGGACTCCATGCAATGATTTCGAATTTTACAATTTTCATAGAACAAATTATTCACTCATATTAATTCGGTAAAACCATTCTTCCAATACGATGGATTTTTTATTTGCTTATTTTTGAGTCAGTCTATTCTCCACAAATAAAAAAAAACAAGTTAATTAGACAGACCTACGCTTCTATCAGAAGGGTTCTGTACTCAACTTACGATATGCAGTCATCAACATTCACTAAATCAACCGCAAAACGTTCAATCGACGGCGTAAAGCCGCAAGCCCGTATGATGTCGGCGATATCGAAGCTATTAAAAGGACTCAGTTTGGAGGAGGTCTAAAAGTCTAGAGGAAGTTTTTGGGCCCTTATCGGATTGTGACAGTTAAGCCTAATGAACGGTACGGAGTTGAAAAAATCGGTGACCACATAGGACCCAAGGAGACTACGACGTCAGCTGATCATATGAAGCCATATCCAGAACGTCAAGATGCAGGCATGACCGTTGAGACTTCATCCGAGGATTTGTCGTCCGCGGAGGGAGTAGGTATCGGGGACGATGCAGCCATCAGAAAGGCCGAGTGTAGGAAAGAAAGAGATAGTGAGATGACGCGTTCGACCGCAACACGGGAATCTGGACAGTCTCGATCTGGCCGTAGGCGCGCGTGGTTACAATAAACAGAAATAAAGTATACAACTAAGACATAACTAAGTGTTTTTATTTACTAGTGCTCATTTCATTTTTCCATTCGCTTGTTTTCCTACATATAATACAATATTTTCAGCAGAACACGCCTCTGACAGGAGTGTCTTTCTAACCTAACTTTTGGCAAGGTTGATTTGATTCCTGATTACTAAGTTATTTGAAACTAATTTCGATATCTGGAGCTAACAGAGAAGTCGAGGGAACGATGCCTTGCAACAAGCCATGATAAATTTCACGGATCAAAGCCACACAACACTGCTGAGAAATGGAATCCCTTCCTTGTTTATACCATATCGTAAAATTCGTCATCGTTTAAATGTTTAAATGTTTCTAGCGCACATTCCTTACGGATCTTTTATCCGTTAAATCCAATATTTCATCAGCAAAACAAATCGGGAGCAATTACCTTCAATGCTAGTAGGATTGCTAAATCGCTCTACTGCCAGCTGACAATTCCTGCAAACCTATTTACATTAACATCATCCGCTCAGGTACCAATCTCTCTTGCAGAGCAATCGCATCCAAGTAGAAATGCATTTTTATTGTTCAACTGGTAATTACTTAATTGGAAAGGATGCTTTTTATTAATCATTGTTGAGTGCATGCCAGCAAAGTTTTTCAGTTTTCCACTTTATTCTGCATTGGAAATATGTACCAATAACGTTGATGGGGTTTTAATAACTAGAGAAATCGATTTTACTGTGCTGTGAAAAAAAGAGAGTTCAACGCGAAAATAATGCTATTTCCACATTTGGTTTGGTTCTTGCAGCAACAAATCTAGGAAAAGATAATGTGGAATTAGCGACAGAAATAGCGTAGTGGCTGGTATTTGTCAATGAAATTTAAAGCTCCTTTATAGATTCTAATTGGATCGGATTGTCATTAATTATATAGAAAAGTTTATGTATGTAGATAATGGTACTCATCATATTTCACGATACCGGTACAATATTTATGTTTCTTTTGTATTCACACGATGAATTGATGTTATTTTAATCTCTCCTGTTACACAAGCTTTCTTTTAACTCCCAAACCCCTTCAGATTCCACCCAAAAGCTGAATTCTTTCGCCACTTCAATATCGAATAAATAATTCCAGGAATTTTCGAGCGACCCGTTAAGAATTAACTTGCTCCATCATCTTTATAGACAGGGTCTAAGTGATGGTTAAAAGCCAATTCGTCGTGCCATTAACTCAATTCAAGTAGAACTTAATGCCCCGAAAAGTTCTACGCATCATTTTACGCAAACCGTCATTAACATTAAGCGCTAGCTTTGTTATTCAAATCACTCCAGCAAGGGAAGCAGCCTATCGTATTTCATCAAACGTTTTGTATCTCACACTAATCCCCTCGGAACGTCGCACTTCGCCAACCCTTTTTGTTCTTGCTCTTTACATTAGAATTTATCAGACAACAAGGATTACTATCAAACGACAAACGATATTCTCCACCTCGCTTCCAAGCTTAGAACATTAGATGGGCGCAAGCATGTAACGCCTCGCCTACTCTGCGTCCACAGCTTTCTGCTGCTGCTAGAGTTACAATATTAATATGAGCGCTTTATGATACATGCCGTAATTACATGTCGACATAAAAATAAATGTTTGCTCTTATTATTCTCCCCGAAAAACACTTCAGCAACACTAAATAAACAATTTGAAACATGAGACGCGTAGGAGCTGGTGGCCGAGTGTCTCTGCGGGACGCGGGGATCAAAGCTCATGTTTTCCCCGCGGCTCAGCAAACACATTGTTTATTACCATGCATGAAAAGATGAAAGGGAAATAATACTCAACTTGAATGGGAAATGGAAAATGAAAAGCAGAAACGGCCGTGATTTGAGATGTCCTCGGGGCTTTCGTTCTTAAATCTGCGCTTCGCATGTAGAGCCTCCACCAGGCGAGACACATGAGAATTTGTGCTGCCGCAATCCAAGCAAACACTCATAACTTGAGAACATTCCACGACGAGGACGTCTTGAAAATCAGTTTTCCCTGGCTTTGTGCCGTTGCAAGGCGCTCTCCTACGATTTTCACCTGTAGCCGCTTCCACCTGCCCAGGTGAATGTTGTGTTGTCATTTAGTTTCAATAAACAGCCAAAGAACAACAGAATTCCAGCTACAGCAACGCGCACATCACCTGATGAATTACTGATGAGGATTCAACGAGAATTCCGTTACGTGCATTGTCAGGAGAATTGATAAGCTGATGGGATTATACTGTGAAGCTGTCTAAGCCAGCGAAACGGATTCTAGCTCAGCAACGGTTCGGATTTTAACTTCAGCCGAGTCAATCTGTGCATACGAGTTTGATTATCCTCCATGACAAGGGGATATGAGGATTTTTCCTGTTCATTTTGTTTCTTTGTGTATCTACGGGAAAGTTATTTCGAAAAGGTTAACGTACGTCATTCAAGGTTTTATGGATCTTGTAATTAGATTGCAATTAAAAAGGATGGTGGAGAGTTTTCATGAAACCAATGAAGTTTTGATGTTTTAATGAATTCGAGCGATTGAGGTAATCAAATTCACGAGAATAATTAAGCAATTCAATTCTACCATCAACTGCTGCAGAAGTGCTGGTACCCGCAGGGGGAGTGCTGGTTTACAAGTGTATTTTTGGAAGCTACCATTTTTTGGAGGGTACAAACCCCCCCCCCCCCCCCCCACATACCTGAGGCTGTGGAGGTTTTCGTAAGGTTCCTCCGCGAACTACTACCTGGCACCGATCTCTGGACTACAAAGAGGATATTGAGTTGGAACTGACGTTTTGGGCTGGCGGATATGATATTTTGGAGTCAGTTCCATAGCACGGTAGTGCTAACATGGCAGGCGTCAACGGCACCAATTTATGTATCATACTGTCTTCGTCCCGGTAAAATCTGGGTTGGCCACGGAGTACGTTCGAAGTTTTCACCGTTGAGTTGGTAGTGTAGGTTCGGATGAGACGATTCCCGATTAGCGCTGGTCTGCCTTTGAGCACGTGTCTCAATAAGATCTGGTGCCGACCCTAGTACGGCCTCTTTAAGCGGCAAAGAAAGCCATGGGACCAAAACAACGGGTACACAAACAAACGGAATCAGAGGCTCCGAAGGGGCCCAACAGACGTGGCTTCTCTGAACTCATTAAAAGCAACAATTAAGATGTTAAAGACTCTAAACAACTCACGAACAAAAAAAAACGGACAACTGAACGAAAAGGCTCAGAAAGTATATATCAGCCGGATATAATCACGAGAAGAGCGCAAAATAAACCACTCCGAGGTCGAAAAACTAATGGTGGTAGAGAGGAAAAGAGCAAGAAGACCAACAAAGTGTCGTTGCCAACCAAATTGCCGTTGCCAACAAAGTCACGACTTTGCCGAAAAGGTGACTCAGCATTGTACTCAGAAGCCAAAGCAGAGAACCTCTCTCGCATGAAAAACCTAGGCAGTACAGTAACTGCTAAGCGTCACCAGGAAAAGAGTCTAATCCAAAAAGCGGGAAGCATTCTGAAGAAAGTAAATCTGAATGTGACTTACAAGAAAAACATTACCAAAGGCATTAGAAATAGACTCCTAAAGCTAGAGGAGCTTCAAAACAGCATTTGACATTACCGGCGGAACTGATTGCAGGCCGAAAAAGAGCAAAACGTCAAAGAAGGGCTGAGGGCTAAGTCTACTGAGGAAGTGCAGATATTTGCTACACCAAACACCATCCAAAGTATGGGCGCTAGTCCAATAGAAGCAGATCAGGAAAGCAGGAAGGCCACTCAATAGGCATGAAACGTTAGACCAAGGATTGCAGACAGTGCAGACAAAGGTAGCCAAGAAAGCCGCCAACAACCTCCCCAAAAAGTTCCAGAAAATAAAGTTCTTATGGACAATAAGCGCCGTATACAGGAAGAGAGAAAAAAGCGACGGAGCAAACCCCGACGGTAGGCGCTGTTCGTGAGAACCTATAATAGCTGACCCTGAGCAGATGTGTTGCAGGGGATTAAGGAAGGTATAAAGCCTGAGGGCACCCAAAATTGTCACTAAAGCCGCTCAGTCAACCTGGTTGGGCCACATTGGGATCGGATTCGGAGCAGAGGCAACAAATAACAAGTTAGGTAGACGGAACTACGCTCGTGTCGGAAAGGTTGTGTACTTAACATACGAAATGCATACATGCGAGTACAGAATGATTTAATTCAAGAAAAACTTTAATGACATGTACAACAAATATATTTTTGCTTTAAAAGAATAACCAGTTTTACTCTATTTTAACTGGCCAACATTTTGTTGCAATATTGCTGAAATCATTGACTGAGCCGAATCTTCAATGTCTTTTTGTTATATTATACTCGTATATTTGGAGACAATACAATCAAAAGTGTAGCGTCTGTTTTGATGGAAAGACCATGTAGTAACCATATTTGATTGTTGCAGTTTGAGGAAATTCAAACGGCAATAACTTCTTAACATTCTATTAAAACTTATAGATTATAAGGACCTTTTGAAGGACACCTAAATATTTACTTTCATCAAATTTAATGATACTAGTACAATTTTACTGGAGAAAATACTATTAAGTCTAAACTATTAAGTTATTTGTTATTGAATCTGACCTTATAATTTTTTCACTAATTATTTTTAGCTGCTCATCTTCAGCTATTCGTAATAAATTTAATTAAGTGTTAATGGCATGTACGTTAAATGTTGAAATTCGCGAAAAATAACACAATTTTATGCAATATTCTCATTTTAAACTGCCGCCATTTAGTTTTACGATTGCGGATGTCACCCTTTAAACAAATTCTCAAAGATATTCATCATGAATACAATTCCTAAAACTTTCATGCAAATCCTAGCAAACCCGTAGTGTCTGAGTTGATTGGAAGTGCAGTTGTCCCATAGCCATGTATAGTTGCTATTATAATACAGGAAAATTTAAACCCCCATAACTTTGTTAAATACAATTCATCTTTTGCCACCCTGAAGACTACCCCGGCAACTACCGTTACTGATTGCACTGTTACAACCGATGTCCCTATTTTTTCTACAACACCCTCCTCCGCACCCGCTGTTATTGCCGATGAAACTGCTGCACCTACGAAAACAACTGCTGTCCACGATGTTATAACCGCCACCCGTGTCCCTAAAGCCGCTGTTTTGTCTCAACGACCCCCCTTGGCTAACGAAGTCAACGAAGAAGAGGCCAGAACAAGAAATTGCGGTTTTAAAGGAAAGGAAGGAACTACCCGATTTACAACATGCGATTAGTCTACTCGAAGCAGGTAGTCAACTGACCCAGACTGCGAACACTCGACATATTGACTTTAGCGATGTTGAAGATGCGGTCAACAAATTTAGCGGCGATGACCACTATGATGTCCAGAGCTACATAGCCGATCTAGATGACTTTTTGGCAACCGCCAATACATATGATCACTTTAAGCTGTTATGCCTTCGATGTCTCCTCATGGGAACTGCGAAAGCCTTTGTCAGAACCACTGCTGCCGCAGACTTTACAAGCCTCCGAACCGAGCTGATGGTGAAATTTCGGTCGCACGTTCACTCTACAAGACGCCTACCGCCAACTGGAAGCCCGTAGTTGGGATTAGAAGAACGAGACGTGGCAGAGATATGTTTTTGAAATACAAGCAATTACAAAACCCGCCCGACTCACCGAAATCGAATTCGTTAACCACATCGTGGACGCCTTAAAGGACCGCAATGCTGAATCATACTAACTTCTGGGAGCACGCACTGTCCGACAGCTGAAGAAGTTACTTGAGCGTCACGAAAGGCGCATTACATCTGCTCTAAGTTGTGTTATTAACACACGTGAAGTCACCGCAATTTCCCGCCAATATACTGTCAACCTGCTGCAACGGTACCCAGATCAACTGCTGCGAAATCTGTCATTTCCGCTGTCCTGGAAGAAACACCACGCTGTTTTAGCTGCAAAAGACGAGGCCACTATCAAAGTTCCTGCCCTTACGAGAAGCGTGCACCGGGTTCGTGCTTCAAATGTTGGGAGATTGGACATCAACACCGAGATTGCCTGAATCTAAAGAAAGTCATGAAAGTTATTCACAACACTTACACCGCTGCCTACGTTAACGAATCGAAGAACGATAGTGGTATAACTGACGATGAAGCTAACAGCACCATCAGCGCAATTAATCTGGTAAGTGTTGCTTTTACTCAAAGTCGGGGAGAATACACAGAAATGGTAAACGTTTTGTCTCTTTCCGATACCGACAATCCAATCAGTTTTGTGAAACGACCTGCAGTCCCAGCAATAGAACCTTCGATACGAGTGTCCACGGCTTAGGAAATGCAACGATAAAAACGTATGGTAAGGTCGATGCCTATACTAAATTTCGTAGACAATGTAGAACGATTTCGCCATTCAGAAGTCACAGGGCATTATCTCAGGCCGGAATTCTCTACAGGAATTTAATATTTATCTTCATGAATTCGAAGATATAAATACCCGGATGTATAGTTATAAGAATAAAGCGTTTGAAAAAGACAAAAGTTATTTCTGTGCCTTCAAACCGACAAAATAATAAAGAATTGACCGGTCCATGTGTTTAAATACGAACCTCCTGAGGAAGCCACATATGAACTTAACAACATTAGATCTACTGAACGCTGGAGCACCCGTTAATGATCAGACGGACAATAACTATAGAACCTTGTCCGACCTTACTACGTTACCCCCAGATGACACAGAAACCCTAGAAATAAAAATGTCCCTGGGCAAAAACCACACTATAGCCCTTAGAAATACCATTTGCGAAAACTATTTGAACCCGATGAATCTCATTGTAGCACCCCATCACAATCAGATGGAAGTTCCCCTAAATAATAGGACTCACTCTTCAGGAAGATTGTGAGAAACTGCTGCATTTAAACTTATGGACGAAATCATCGACGAGTTGACAACATTGGGGGAGCCGCTAGCCGACGTACTGACTGTTGCTATGTACCTGAGTAGCATTGATTATGGCGTTGGAGTCTAGATCGGAGTCTAATTTAACTACTACATATGTAAAAACCAAGCTTGTAGAGGAGACGTCTCAATACGCATGGAAGTGCAAGTCTTGTTAAGAATACTGCATTACAAGCAAAATATAAAGGAAAGGAAGTAAAGTGTTTCTTCTGCAAGAAATTTGGACATATAAAAACAGAATGCAGGAAGTATTTGAAGTGGAAAAAGAAAAACTTGGAGAAGTCTCAAACAAATACAGTCGCAGTCGGATTGTGATGATTGTAGTCTGGTGTGTTCCAACGCTCTTGTTAGCTGTTCAACTAACAGTGAATAGTTCTGCCTCAGCACATATGTGTAATAATAAAGAATACTTTTACGAATTGAATGAGACCGATAAAGGAACAGTTATGTTAGCTGATGGTCGCACAGTACCTGTGGAAGGAATAGGTATGATTAGGATCAGAGGTAAACAAAGTGAACCAGCAAACAAATAAAACTGAATGACGTTTATTTTGTGCCGGACCTAAATTGCAACTTAGTTTCGGTGAGAAAACTGATCAGCAAAGGATGTGAAGTTCATTTTAGTGATTCCTTTTGTAAAATTTCGCTGAAAGAAGCTGTAATTATCACCATAAGTGCCTATAATAACATTTACAGACTCTCAGTGGATCATAAAATCACGAATTCGGTACAGTCGAACAACCCGAAATGTGTACATGAGTGGCATAAAATATTAGGGCACCTTCGGAAATTGAAGTATTTGCCCGATAACGTAGCGTTTTAAGAATGTAAGCATAACAATGTTTGTTTAATGAATAAATCCACACGTGATCATTTTGCTAATGAGTCTAAGACTAGAAAGAGTGAAATTCTCGAAATAATATATTCGGATGTTTTTGGTCCTCTACATACTACACCAAGGGGCAATAAGTACGTTCTTAGTTTGATCGATGATTTTAGTGGGTATACGTGTACATACCTGATAAAACGAAAAGAGTAAGTGTCCCACATCATAAGCAATTACATTAAAATGATGGAAACTCAACTGCATAAAACGCCTGAATGTTTCCGATCAGATCGGGGCGGTGCGTACATGGATATTGAATTAAGAAACTAATTTCAACAAAAGGGTATTAAAACTCAATTAACTGTACCCAAGAGACCTCAACAAAATGGTAAAGGTGAGCGGAAGAACCGCAACTTAATTGAAATTACACGTTGTATGCTTTATAGCTCGAAATTACCTAATAGTTTCTGGGGTGAAGCAATAACAACAGTGAATCACATATCAAATCGTGTTCCAATGAAAAATGCTGTTATATCTCTGTGCGAAATATTTAAAAATAAAACGCCAGATCTGTTACTCGTATTTTTATGAATTAGGTCAAAAGGTATATGTGCATATCCCAAAGAATTAACCAGCATCCCCCCGCAGGCGGAATGCTGGTCCACAGGAATACACTTGGAGGCTAGCATTCTTTGGGGAGTTCCGCCCCACGTACCCGAGAAAATTGCCACAGGGGGTATGCCGATCGACAAGAGCACTCTTGGGGGCTAGCATTTTTTGGGGAGCGCCGCCCCATGGAACCGAGAATATGGGGGGCGCCGTGAGGTTCCCTCCTGGGATGACAGGTAACGACTCTGATTGGATCTGGACTACGCCTTGGACAACGAACTGGAATTGATGCTTTGGGCTGGCGGATATGATGGTTTGGACCTAGTTGCGTTGCACAGTAGCGCTGAGGTGACACTTGCGGGTGAACGGCTCCAATTCAACTCTCATACTGTCTCCGTCCCGGTAAAACCTTAGCAGGCCTCTGAGTACGTTCGAAGTTCGCACCATTGGGTTGAGACGGACTCCTGATTAGCGCTGGTCTGGCTCTGAGCACTTGTCCCCATAAGGGCTCGTGCCAACCCTCGCATGGCCTTCCTGCCCTGCAAAGATAACCATGGAACCAAAAAGGCGACTACACACACGAACGGAGATCGCGGCTCCGAGGGGGGACCCAATAAAACTGGAGCAACCAAAAAAAAATAATATGATCAAAAAAATCCAAAAAAGGAAATAAAAGAATATAACGATGACGCGGTTGCAGCCACGATGTTCACAGTGCATCGAGAGCATAACAAAAACGACGAACAATACAATGACAGTCAAGGACGAAAAACGGAGATTAGCAGACAGTCTGGTTCAGATTGAGATTCCTGCGGAGTTCGGGCGCAGCAAAAAAAATTATGCGAACGCCAGAGCGTCCTATTAAGGAAAAGTGGGAAACCCTGCAGGACGCTTCAGGTGTTCGAGCGGTGGAAGATAATATAAAGAGCATCGAAAATTCGATAGTCACTGCTGCGATCGTTACCGAAGCGACCGATGCAAGGGCCGCAAATCCCGACATAGTAAAAAAAACATCCTGAAGCCAACGAGGAGATTACGCCAGGAGAAGCAACGAGTGACCAGACAAATAAAGCGAC
Organism: Odontomyia ornata; assembly: GCA_963969285.1. NCBI lineage: Eukaryota > Metazoa > Arthropoda > Insecta > Diptera > Stratiomyidae > Odontomyia > Odontomyia ornata. The sequence continues at coordinate 313,339,406 of OZ017741.1, forward strand.
ATTGTGTGAATACCCCACCAACGTCGAAAATGTGGCGGAAGTATTGTATTCGGAAATAGGAAGCGCTAACCTCTCCCAAGGATGGTTGCAAAGTACAATTGCCGCCCAGCGATACTTAGAAGAAATGCTATTCCGAAAAGCGGGAGATGTTCTGAAAAGAATACAATCTGCATGCGACTCCCCAAAAATCAGCAAAGCAGTAAAGGTTGGGCCCCTTGAACTAGAGGAGCTCCTAAATCACATAGGGCACTATCGGAGGAGCTGGTTAAGGGCCGAAATCTAAAGGCCACATGCAGATAGCTCCACCATTAAAAGTTAGTAAAAGAATAGCGTCTAGCCCAATCGAAGGAGATCGGGATGAAAGAAGAAAGGAAGAGGCACTTTATGGGCGTGGAGCACCAGATCACGGGTTCCAGATAGTGCTTACAAAAGGAGCAAAGAAAGCCGCAAAGAAACTCCTTCAAAAAGTGCCAGAAAGTAAAGTTCGCACGGACGCCCAACCCGAAAAAGGACCTGATGCAAAACAGGAGAAAAAGAAGCCCCGACGAAGACCCAGCAGCAAGCACTGCTCGTAAAGCCCCAAGATGGCCGATCCTACGCGGAGGTACTGCGGGACTTCAGGGGAAACGTAAGGCCCAAAGACACCAACAAAACCATTAAAGTAGTACGAACAACGGGGTCGGGCCACATACTGGTCGAATTCGGAGCAGAGGCCGGCAATAAGAAACCATTCTGCGACGCAGTAAAGAAAGTCCTCGGCGAAAGCGATACTATAGCCTCGCTCAAGCCGATGGCAACGATCGAAATAAGAGACATTGCCTGCGTGACGGATCTCGCCGAGGTAGAAGAGGCCATCAAAAGGGAGTTCCCTAGGGTGGGAAGGATCAAAGCGAGACTGACACCAGAAAACAACAGGGGACAACGCATGGCCATAGTTGACTTGACTTGATTCCTGGACAAGGGCAAAGTAAGAATAGGGTGGGTTCTCTGTAGGACACGGCGAAGAGCAACGCCTCTTCAATGTTTCAAATGCCTTGGCTATGGTCACACCGCACAAGTATGCAAAGGACCCCATAGGAGTTCCTTATGATACAAATGCGGTGAAATGGGACGTGAAAGAAAAGAGTGTACGAAGGAGGCACACTATATTCTCTGCAAGGATGCTGATTCAAGACCTGATTTGGGACACGTCTTGGGATCAGGAAAATGCCGTGTGTTCCAGGAAGCCCTAGCCGAGGCAAAATCAGAACCGCCCAAAATCTGCTTGAGCAGTTTGCGAGGGATATGAAAGCCGACTTCTTGCTGCTGAGTGAGCAACACCATGATAAAAGTCCTGCATCATGGTATTCTGACGAAACTGGTACTGCCACCATCTGGATTCGGAACAGTGATTTCCAAGCTGAGAGTTGTGGACGGGGGGATGGTTTCGTGTGAGTTCGGTGCTCAGGACCACCTTCTTTAGTGTGTACCTAACGCCTAACGAATCGATATCATTTTTCCAAGCGAAGTTCAATGCTCTAGAGGGCGCTGTCTCGAACGCAGAGTGCAGAGTGCTCGTTGGGGGCGACTTCAACGCTAAAGCAATCGAATGGGGCATGCCTCAAACGGATCCGCGGGGAAAACGAATCCTCGAAATGGCGGCCAGGACGGTGCTTGTCGTGCTTAACTCCGGAAATACGCCGACTTTCCGCCGTATTGGCTGTGAGGTAACCATATCGGACGTGACATTCGCCTCGAAGTCCTTAGCACGGAGGATACACAATTTGAAAGTATTAGAGGACTACTCTGCCAGTGATTATCAGTGCATTTTGATTGAGATAAGTGATGCTGTCTCCCGACATCCGTGCTCTCGGCTTTCTACAACTGGATGGCAAATCGGAAGGATGGACGTCGAGGTGCTCACAGCAGGGTGCTTCGGAGGGGACGGACGAACTGGCAGCTCAAAACGTGGCGAACTTTACTATGAGCATCATTACGACTGCTTGCTGCGCTTCTATGCCCCGTCAAAAATCTCGGCACGGCAAGCCCCCAGTGTACTGATGGTCAACTGAAATCGCTGAAAAGCGAAGGGATTGTCACAAGCTTCGACATGAGGCTCAACGGGCGCGGAACCGTTACGAGGCATGCAACTTGGTGGCGGCATAGAAGTCGGCCAGGAAATTGATCAGCAAGGGGAAGGGAAATCTGAATCGCCGTCTGCATTCCGCCCGTTATGTCTGCTAGACAAGCTGGGAAAGTGCTAGAGAAACGCATCGATGGAAGACTCACTGACGCGATTCGTGCTGCTGGGGACATATCTCCTCGGCAGTACGGCTTTAGAGTAGGACGTTCTACCATTGATGCGATTGCAGAGGAGCTCCAAAAGGCAGAGGCATATAGTCGCACCAAGCGACGGATCGTCCTGTTGGTGACACTCGATGTCAGAAACGCCTTCAACCCCGCTAGATGGGTGGATATTCTGGATATGCTGGAAAACCCTTTTCAAGTTCCAGAATATCTAGTGCGGCTTTTGAGGGATTACCTAAAGGACCGAAGCCTGCTCTACGACACGACACAGGGCCAACGAAGGATGGAAATTACATCGGGTGTTGCCCAGGGATGTATGCTTGGTCCGAACCTGTGGAACGCGTCTTACAACGAGCTACTGAGACTTGAGATATCAGATGACTCGCGCTTGGTCAGCTGTGCGGATGATGTTGCGGTTCTGGTCCCTGGACGCACCGTTGAACAGGCGCAACTTAGGCTAGGTATGCTAATGCGCCGAGTGAGGGCCTGGGTAACTGCTCGTAGGTTCAGTTTAGCACTGGAGAAAACTGAAGTGTTCATCTTGACAAAAAAGAGAATCCCTAAAGTAAGGATGATCAGTGTTGGAGACATACGAATCGAATCGAAGCCATCGGTAAAGTACCTGGGGCTACTGCTCGAGTCGAAGATGAGTTTCTCTGAGGAAATCAGGGCAACGGCTGATAAGGCTGCTTCCAGAATATCGACTCTGAGTCGACTTATGGCCAACGTAGGGGGGCCCAGCCCATCAAGAAGACGCTTCTTGATGAGTGCTGTAGGGTCAGTGCTACTGTACGGAGGAGAAGTATGTGGCGATGCTCTTAGCAAGGAGGTATACCGAAAACGTTTGGCACAGATACAGAGAAGAGCAGCACTGAGAATTGCATAATATAGTTGCGGTGATGCTCGAATCGATTGACAAATGGAACCAGGTGGCACATTATGCTCGGGCAGTCCTAAAAGATAAAAGTGACTGGCAGCAGCCAGGAGCGCTGGGGCTGGGGGATCCCTTTTCCCCTCCCGCTAGGAAAGGGATCCCCCAGCTTGAAGCCGCCTCACGGCGTAACAAAACGAAACCTGGCCCGAAGTAATTTGTCAAACGGTTCAGACTGGGTTCTCAGGTTGACAGGGGAGGTGTTTAGTGGTTAGTTCAGTCGCCTTCTTGCGAGCATGGGAGTCCCACACTCTGTGCATAAATGGCATTCACCTCCTTACCACAAAAAAAAACCTGGTAAATTAGAATCCACCGTCGACAAATTAGTTTTCGTAGGCTTCGAATTGGGCACCGAAGGTTACAGACTATTAGATGTAAATACTAACGAAGTCAAAATCTATAGGGATGTTCAATTCCCAGATGCAGATCTATCACCCGATTATAACGATGCGGAAATTGAATTGGGAATAAAATTGACAGGCAACTTGATGGTATCGAAGATCATCGAGAGGCACAGGTACCTAGACAATCAACCCATAGTAATAAAGTTAACGTTACAGAGAAATATACAAGGTTACATCTGAAAAAATTAAAACCGAACGAGCTACATTTTAGGAAGCAATCGGCAGTTGTGATAAACTAAATTCGATTTAGGCTATGGATGATGAGATAAACTCACTAAAGCAGCATGGTACCTGGGAAATGGTAACATTGCCTCATGGTAGTGTCGCAATCGAAGAATGACCAACACGGTAATGAAGTTAAACATAAAGCGCGTTTAGTGGCACAGGGATGTTCTCAAAAGTTTGGACATGATTATGATGACATTTTTGCTAGTGTTGTTACTCATACAGCTTTAAAAATTTTTCTTACTGTGGCGGGAGAAATGAATATGTTTGTCCACCATTTCGAAGTAAAGACAGCTTACTTGAATGGCGAACTTTCTCATGAAGTCTATATGCGTCAACCAAAAGGATATCATTTTGGAGGACCCGATAAAATATGTAAGTTAGTATGAAATCTATATGGGCTGAAACATAGTGCTCAAGAATGATATCAAAAATTTGATAAGGTAATGAAAATGATTTTAAAAATAGCGATAATGATATATTTGTTTACTTATTTATGTTGATGATATAGTTATCGTCTCTTCAAAATTGCAATTTATCAACGGCTTCAAGATACATTTGGGCAAACATTTTAAAATAAAAGACTTAGGTAATATAAAATATTATTTGGGCATTCAATTGGAACGAGACATAAGCGGTATTTTCACAATGTATCAAACGAATTATATTGAAAACAAATCAAGAGAATTTAAATATCCTGACGCTGCAGAATCAAAGATTCCTATGGAACCAAGTTACTTGTCTGAAGTAGAAAGCGGATCATTCGAAAATAAGTATGTTCACAGAAGTGCAATCGGTTGGTTACTTTATTTGGCAACAAATCCACGACCAGATATAGCTACAGCAACATCAGTTTTGGCACGAAAAGTAAACAACCCAAGCATTAAAGATTGGAACGAAGCTAAACGTGTTTTTCCACATTTTAAAGATACTAAGTATTTAAAAATCTAACTAGGTAGTTACATGAACAATCAAGGATTAATATGTTTCGTCGACGCTGACTGGACTGGAGATCGAATTAATCGAAAACCAAATACTTGTTACATTTTATTCTATTCAGGTTCACCAACTAGTTAGGCAAATCGTAAACAACCAACAGTAACATTGTCATCCACCGAAGCTGAGTATGTGACATTCAGCGAAGCCTTTCGTGAATCAATTTGGGTAATAAAATTACTTAGAGACTTCAATCAACATAAAGCAACATCTGTTAAAGAATTTGAAGATAACCAAAGCTGCATCTACGGATTATACAACAAAGGAAGCAGTCAACGTACGAAGCACATCGACACTAAATATAAATTTGTTTGAGAACTAGTATCTAACAATACCATCGAAGCAGTCAGTGACAAAGCCATTAAATGCTAATAGATTTACTGAATTAATCAAAAATTTGACTAGTTAATATTAATTGTGAAATTGAGAAAGGTGTTGGATTAGATTTTAACTTGATCAGAATTTGTCAATTTAAACTTAAAGTATTATATTATGAATCTAACATGGGAATCCTTTTATTTTCTACCAACCCATTACATTATTATATTTTATAAAACAAAGTCAGTCCATGGCTGACCGTGTGCGCAAACGGTGTCTCATTATTATGTTACTTCCACGCAACACACAGGTCGTGATTTCAATAGGGTTTTGTATTTTGTAATTTGTTGTAAAAATATAGGTTTTTAAAAATGTTCAGAAGCCGCGTTAATTTAAGCGGCGAGCTCGAAAACTACTTCTCGGTGTAACAACTAAATTTAATTTATGCAAACATCGTTTTGGCAGTTCAGCTTCAATCGTGGATTCTTTTAGCAACTTTTAGTTTTAATTAAAAACAAGCATGAAGTTTCTGAAGCTGTACCAAACCAGGAAGCATCTTCAGCTTTTCAGTGCCAGGAACTTAATGGCGTAAAGTACAGAAATATTTAAGGACGCCAGAGTCAAACGTGATACGGTTGGTACATATAGACTTGGAAAAATAGTTTTTTCACGCTACTTTTAATTGCCGTCTACTATTGTTGGTATTGTGAAGAAAATTTAATTTCTATCGAGAGCTTCCGAGTATTTTTAGGCAAGTCTAATCCATGCACTTTTATATTTCGTTGCTAGCCACGGTGTCCCCCGCAATCACACGTATTTGACTGAAGTAGAGGACCAGATTCTCAAGGCGACATACTGATACTAATCTTAGTCGTAACTGAGCTCTTTCAAATAGCCCGTACCAGGCTACTCGATGTTTACTTTTGCATATTTTTTTAACCTTCAGAAAGAGTTCAGTTGAAGCCAATTTCTGACCACAAAATGATGAGGCAACGAGACACAATGGGGTACTAATCCTTTGACGATTTCATGTTTGAAAACTTTTACTTTTTTACTTGCCTCTGTAGTTAGATTTTCCGATATAGCAAGATTCTGGTAATGTATTTGATTCACCTATACTCGTACTTGTATTTATCTCAGGCATGAATGTCAATAGTGGCCAAGGACTAATAAATTGAATAAAGAAACAAACAACCAACCCGGGACTCAGAAATTAAAAAATTCAACTTCATTTCCGCAACAAAACACTTCATTTATTGTTTAAAAAAATAAACCAAAAAACTCATCACGACTCCCGGATAAACCTTTTCGTTCACATTATCAAAAAGGACACTCTGGCTCATTACGTTGCCAGCTCTTCTGGCAGCAACCCATTTCATTCGGATTGACATACAAACCCCCAACACATTAAAAATGCACCCAAAAATGAAAAGAACAAGAAGACTCACCCGACAAAAGGACCGCTATTGAAGTAGTGCGAATAGTACAGGATCATGATGACGGTGAAGAAGAAAAGAGCGCCAATGCATCGTCGCACGTTAATCGATTTCAAGAGATGAAAACAACAACGGGTCATCACGTTGCCACTGGGGTAATTGCTGCCACCGTTCAACAAGGCGCTCGTGCTTAAATTGAAGTAGCCAATGCCACCTCCATGGCCACTGGTCGACATCGATGACGTCATTGTGGTCGGGATAAGAACTGATAACGATGTCGCCGACGACGTCCTTATGTGACCATTACTGCCCGAACGCGGGAGCTGATGTTCGCCGTAATTGGATTTGTTGTTGTTATTGTTGCTGCCGTTGTAAGGATGATGATGAGATAAGAGAGTGGTTGTTGACAGCGATGATGACGGACTTGCTATCGACGACGGAATTTGATTAATCGCTGGCACGGTCGGCGAAGCTGCGGATGTCCTGTCGGAATTGCTAGTTGTCGCTGGAGACGGAACAGAAGGGCCATTCGCTTTCCACACGACCGAGTTCTCCGTTGTGGTCATGATACGGTCTTACGTATTTCTTGAGTACTTTAATTTTATTTTACTTTACGACTTTATTTACACTCAGCACTGGCGCGTCAAACCAATACACACTGACACTATGGCACACTATTACTACTTGCTTGCTTTTAATTTACCAAAAATAATTTTAAACCTCGACTCGTGCAAGGGAGGGATATCACATTTGTTTGTCATCAAGTAAAATTAGGACAATGAGTCGAACCGCTTCGGGTCGCACGCTGTTGCCTCAGTTATTATCAATATCGCTGCCGAATATCCTGTCCACCCGCTCCGCTGTTTGTGCGCATAAAATTCTCTCGCGGAATGAAAGCCGTGCTTACAGGGAAGAGGTTAATTATAGTTAAGTAACTTACAATCACGAATAAAGCTGTCCTAGTTTACAAAAATATCTACAGAAAGTCTACTATGATACAGCAGAGAGAGGCCGGCCAACTTCCACAGAACTCTCAACTGGAAAAGGACATTCCACGGGGTGAAGTATTTACAAAACAACGAAATTACTCTCGAATAAATTAATACAACTCAAAAGAGTCACTAAAACACAGTGCAAATTGCTTGTCGAGTGTTAAGATCTAATCTGTATCTTTCGCGCGATTTGGGCTCAGTAACTCGCGGTTTGGTTGTCTTTTGCAGAATTGTTTGTCGCCGATAAACGGCCGCCACTTGATATGTTTCCAAATTTTAAAGTAGTCACCAATGATTTTCTTGGGATCGACATGAGCCATCTTGAGTCACGATCTTGCGCGTCGCGAGAGGTGCTTCCGAAGAACCAGCAGATTCCGCTGATTGCGCCCTGTGCGCGCTGCCTACCCCCAACGACGCCTTATCACGAGTCCTTTTCGCATCAACGACCGTGGCTAATGACGACACTCCCCTTATCGATGGAGCCCAAATGAATAATAATTCGTCAAGCATAAACGTTATTAATATCAGTGATGCATGGACGAGTGATTCGTTAATTGTTTTTTGACTCGATATGTAGCTGGCACTGACAATGGCACTGGTAGCGTCGACATTGCGAGTTCGCTCACGTTCTTGCACTTGTTGGCGATTCCACTCGAGCTCCAACGGATCGCGGGCGCTGATGATGAGGATGACGGGCAGATAGGAGTCGATACACCACGGATAAGGAGTCACTGCGTTTCGCTGATTGCTGCTTTTGTTACATCTGCTGCTGTTGTGGGAGTTGTAGTTGCTGCTTGTCACATTGCCACTGCGAGTCACTGCGAAATTGTACATCCCGTTAGCGCTTTTCGCGACTTAATGAGCGATTTTGATATGTAAGTTGATTGCATCGACGACGAGCATGTCGTGTGGATTATTAAACAGCATATTTTGCGTCTGTAAATAGAAGAGAAGATGTAAAATTTTTATTAGATGCAATTCATTAGTAATCTGATCATGTTTTGTATTTTGAAAATTATTTGATGATACTTTAAAACGTTGACACCTCATTTACATTGGGTACAATTTAGCGGTTTCAGACACTTCATTTGGAGATTTTATGGTCGATTATATGATTTTGGAGGCAATAAATGAACGACAAGATGAATGTCGCTTGTAGGGATAATTTGAGCGTGAGACTGGCGATTTATTAGAGTAAGATGATTTATTGGAAACGTGACTTGAGTACTCGGGAATGGGTTGAATGAATAATGCAACAGAAATTTGTCAAAACTGTTGGTATTACTTCAAGGATATTTGCTCGATTAAACTTAATTATTACCGGCAGATTGACATTTATCCTCATGTGAGGAGGTGAATTGTGATGTATGTAGCATTCTATAGAAATGTGACATCAACTAACTTGACGTATGGAAGAATGGATTCGTGTTTATTTTAATGATTCTAATAATTAAAATATTTATTTTACAAAAGTTTTATATTCTGTGCGCATCCATAGTCAATTTCAGTTTAATCTTTTAAGAACAATTAACGATAGTTCTTTCAGATTGGCGCTCGACTGGGTGAATACTGCGGACCGATCCTAAAGATGACCAAGATATAAGTTTAAAACAATTTCTTCTACTTAAAGGTTTTTCGCTTGTTTCTAGTCTTGCAAAATATTGCACACAACTCAAATAGGATACCCACTCTTCAAATTGTACGTTTCGGTCGGGAAGTAGTTACGGACATTTTCCCATTTCGGTATGAACATTTTATACTACGAGTATTCTATCAAAATAAATAACCTGGAAAAGGAGAGAAACGCATGTGAGCTAAGGAAACAGCCACAAGCGTTGGACACCTTCATGCTTGTTTCCTACTTTGAAAGTTTTATTAACAAGAATTTGATAGACTGTACAATGCAGACACACACGTGGAGCGCCTTACCTTTTGCATCTACCCCCTGAGAACAAATTAATCCTATGCAAGCGTTATTACGCCCTTGGCAAAGATATTTACTCCCCTAGAGGGGGAATGCTGGCCGACAGGAATACTCTTGGAGGCTAGCATTCTTTGGGGAGCACCGCCCCAGAGACCCGAGGATATGGGGGGCGCCGTGAGGTTCCCTCCTGGGATGACAGGTAACGACCCTGACTGAATCTGGACTAAGCTTTGGACAACGAACTGGAATTGATGCTTTGGGCTGGCGGATATGATCATTTGGACTCCAATTCTACTATCATACCGTCACCGTCCCGGTAAAACCTTGGCAGGCCTCGGAGTTCGTTCGAAGTTCCCAACATTGGGCTGATGGTATAGCTTCGGTTGAGACAGATTCCCGATTAGCGCTTGTCTGGCTCTGAGCACTTGTCCCCATAAGGGCTTGCGCCAGCCCTCGTTTGGCTTCTCTGCTCTTCAAAGATAACCATGGAACCAAATAGGCGACTACACACACAGGAATGGAGTTAGCGGCTCCAACGGGAGGCAAAATAAAACTGGAGCAACATAAAACCTTAAAAAAGATAAAAAAAAAAACACAAAATAAGAAAGCAAATATACCAATGGCGACGCAACCAGCGGCTGCGTCCACGATGTTTACAGCACATCGGGAGCGACGATGAATACAATGACAGTGAAGGTCCGCGGGTAAGGTTATGTGTATGGTCTTCTGGGACCGGCGGAGCGTGCTGTAGGTCGATCGATGTGGTGAATATTCGCGTTAAAAAATCGTTCCCGTCCACATCCTATCGCGTCAGCAAGCGGCGACAAACTGCCAACCGCGTGAATTTTTGCTGGAAGTTCAACGGTTTAGGAACTCATCACGCCGTTATTTTGCGATATTAAAGATGTTCGTGCATGATAGACTCTACACTACCAATATTGATGCCGAGTTCACTACCGAACTTATTTCGCAAACGCAGAAAAATTTCCGTGTTGCGCAACGGCGGTCGGCACTTGACGTTCACTCATGGTCGTAGCACGCGCGTGAAACATGCACTCCCGACAAAAACTATACTCCCTGTTTGTAAGGGACCCAGCTATCACATACTCAAGCCACGACCTTACAAACGTAAATGCACTTCATCTACAGAGTTTGTCTCCATCATATTTGAACCGCCCTCGGACTTCGATTCCGTTATCAGGCGCTAACATCTCAACAAACGGGGTGTAAGTAGGACTCAGTAGCAGATTTATTTACAGTTATTAGCAATTCTCGGCATTTAATGTCCCATTATTAGGGAACGAGTAAACCCAATGTGCGACCCTGAACACATTTACTACCATTTGATCGGGGGGCTTAGGATGAGAAAATCCAGCGGAGTTGAAGGCGTACCTAACGTCGAATGTCACCAACAGGACGACCCGTCGCTTGATGCGGCTATATGTCTCTGCCTTTTGGACCATGCTCACCCCCTCTGCAGATGCATCAATGATGGAGCCTCCCGCTTTAAAGCCGTACTGCCGAGGAGATGGGCCCCCAGTAGCACGAATCGTGTCAGTGAGTCTTCCAGTAATGAGTTTCTCTAGCGCTTTCCCTGCCGTGTCTAGCTTGCATAACGGGTGATATACAGACGGCGACCCGGATTTCCCTTCTCCTTGCTGATCAGCACGAGCCTCGCCAACTTTCATCGTACCGGGAAAATTCCATTCCGTAGCCAAGCGTTGAATGTGCTGAGTAGCAAGTCCGGACAATCGTGATAGACAAGCTGCCACACTTCAACTAGAATATCATCTGGACCTGGAGTCTTCCTCGATTTCAGTGAAAGGACTGACTTTTCCAGTTCCGGCTGTGTGAAGAGCAGATACTCGACTGCTGTTTCACCATAAACAGCGTCAACACGGACGGGGTGGGCGGGGAAGAGTGCCCGGACTATCTGGTCCATCTTTCCCGCTAAATGTATGGAAGGCGTTCATAGGGCACCGAGCTTCTGCATAACTAGTTTCTAGCCAAGGCCTTACGGATCCTTGTTCACATTGCCCACTAGATCTTGCCAGCAGCGAGCCTTGCTGTTAATCAACTTACGAAGGCATTTCCTGGCCGACTTATATGCTGCTACCCGGTTGCATGCCTCGTCACGATTTCCTACCAGTCGAGGCCCACGCTGAAGCTTGTGACACTTCCTTCACTTTTCAGCGATTTCAGTTGACCACCAGTTCACGGGGGGCTTGCCCAGCCGGGATTTCCAACGGAGCATAGACGCCTTGCAAGCAATCGCGATGATGCTCATAGTTGTGTTCATCACGTCTTGAGCTGCCAGTTCTTCCGTACCCTGCGAATCTCCCTGCTGCAGAGCAACTGCTGTGAGCGCCTCGACAATTCTCTCGACGTCAATCCTTCCGATGTTCCACCCAATTGTAGATGGTTGAGATCACGGAAGTCGGGAGACAACATCACTGATCTCAATAAGAATGCACTGATGATCACTGGCTGAGTGCTCTTTTAATAATATCCAATTTTGTATTCTCCATACTAAGGACTTCGAGGCGCATCTCACGTCCGGTATGATTCCTTTACAGCCAATACGGCAGAAACTCGGCGTGTTTTCGGTGTTTAGTACGACGAGCGCCGGCCTGGCCACCATTTCTAGTATTCGTTTTCCCCACAAATCTGTTTGAGACATGCCCCATTCGATTGCTGTAGGGTCGTGCGATGTGACCGTAGCCAAGGCATTTGAAACATTGAAGAGGCGCTGCTCTTCGCCCTATTTTCCTGACAACCCATGATATTCTTACTTTGTCCTTTTTCAGAAATTGATCGGCGTCCTTTTCGGTCAAGCCAATGATAGCTATACATTGCCCCCTATAGTTTTCTGGTTTCAGCCTCGTTCTGATCCTTCCCGCGCTAGGAAACTCCCTTTTCATGGCCTCTTCTACCTCGGCCAGGTCCGTGGTACAGTAAATGTCTTGTATTTCGATCGTTGCCATCGGCTCGAGCGAGGCTATAGTTGCGGTTTGGCCGACGACTTTCTTTACTGCGTCGCAGAATGCTTCCCTATTGTCAGCCTCTGCTCCGGATTGGACCAGTATGTGGTCCGACTGCGCTGGTCGTACTGCTTTAATGGTAGTGTTGGTGCCTTTGAGCCTTACAATTCCCCTGGGGTTTTAGGAGCAGGCCTGCTGCCGGCATTTTCGTCGGGGCTTCTTTCTCTACTGTTTGGCATCAGATGTTTTTTCTTGTTGGGCATTCATGCGAACTTTATTTTCTGGCAATTTTTGCAGGAGTTTCTTTGCAGCTTTCTTTGCTCCTTTTGCCAGCACTGTCTGGAAACCCTGATCTTGGGTTCCCCGCCCATCAAGTGCCTCTTCCTTCCTTCTTTTGTCCCGATGTTTTTCGATTGGGCTAGATACCATTCTTTTAAGGCTTAGCCCTCTGCTCTTCTCCTGCCTTCTGGTCCCCTTCGTCCTTGAAGCGGCTCCTCCGATAATTCCCTATGTGGTCTAAGAGCTCGTCTGGTTCAAGGAGCCCAATCTTTACTCCTTTGCTAATTTTTGGCGAGACGCATGCAGATTTCATTCTTTTAAGAATATCTCGTGCTTTTCGGATTAGCCTTTCTTTTTCATGTCGCTGAGTGGCAATTGTTCTTTGCGACCACCTTTCTTGGGAGAGGTTATCGCCTTCCGTTTCCGAGTGCAGTGCTTCCGCCACATTTTAGCTGAGCGATATATCATTTTTATAATCTAAGTGGTATATTTGATGGATGGGTGACCGATAACATCAGGAGCATGGAGCTGTGGTTATGGTTGCCATCTCATACCGAAGCGATGAACAAAATTAATAGCATGATTATGAATTCAGGAGTTCTGGCCAATTTCGATAATGAATCAGTTAAAGTAATACCGACTGATGCATCGCTGGATAGTTTAGGAAGTGTTATGCTTCAAAATGGCAAACGCATTTCTTTCGCATCAAGATGCTGAACAGATGCAGAAAAAAATTATGCGTGTTTCGAAAGGGAGCTTTTAGGCATTTTATTTGCTTGTGATAAATTCAGAAACTACATATACGGTCGAAATGTCAAAGTGTATACTGATCATCAGCCGTTAGTGGCATTAATGAAAAAGGACATGAACAAAATAAATTCTTCATGATTGAAAAGAATTAGGTTAAAATTGCTGGAATATGAGGTTGACGTGCAATATCTTCCAGGCTCTAAGATGTTTATTGTAGATGCAATATCCAGAGCTCTTTTTAATAATAATAAGGACAATTTGGAAATACTCGATGAAGGTGTAGACTATGTAGTACATGAATTGATCTTTAGAAAGGGATGAATTGTTAAAACAAATTAGGTTCTATTGTAGGACGCAATGGTCAAAATCTAAAGATAAATTGCCTGATAATATAACATTTTGTTTGAAAGTAAGGTAAGATATCTTTGTTGAACAAGATTAAGTATACTTTAATGATAGGCTAATGGTACCAGAGAGCTTACGGAAACCTTTTCTGGATGTACTGCATGAGTCGCACTTTGGGATGCCAAAATCTAAACCGCGCGCTATATTATTTGCTGAATAGGGACATCGAAAATTTAATCGCAAATTGCGAAATTTGTGAAAAATACCAATTTGCAAATGTAAAGGAATAGTTCATTGGCCACAGTATACCTGATATACCTGGGTGGGATATATAACATAAGAAAATGGTGGGGAATCATATTTGGTACTCATAGATTATTTTTCTAAATTTATTAAACTTAAAAAATTTAATGGCAAAAGTTCTGATGTTATAATTCCAGTATTGAAAGAAGTGTTTGCAACACATGGAATCCCAGAACATTGATTGCAGACAATGTGCCCTTCAATTCAATGTGTTTCAGTGAATTTAGTAAAAATTTTAGATTCAAAATAGTGACATCAAGTCAGAATTATCCGAAGCCTTACAAGTTGGCCCAGAAGGCAGTAGGCATAGGCACGCGCATGTTGAGTAATGCCGAGACGGAAATTTTGATGTAAAAATTTGTTTAATGGAGTACAGAAATGCACCTGTAACTGGACTGAATTGTTGTCCAAATGAATTAAATTTTAATAGACTAGCACGAACGAAATTATCTAAGATAAAGCTAGACTCAATCCGAGGGTGAAAACAGACGCTTTGGAGAATGTTTCCCGAAAAGAAACTATTGAGATTTTAATATATCAGGGATAGTAAGAAATAAAATCAAATTTAATGAATAGAAGACAAATGTGTTGAACATATATGTATGTATATATATATATATATATATATATATATATCTATATATCTATATATATACATATAATATATATATATATATATACATAAATATATATATATATATATATATATATATATATATATATATATACATATAATATATATATATATATATATATATATATAATATATATATATATATATATATATATATATATATATATATATATATATATATATATAAATATATCTATATAAATATATGTTATGGGTGTACAACTTAATAACCGGAATTTTTTAGCGAAACTTGATGCTTTGTTGTGGAAAAATCTTACAATATATTTTATTCAAAGTATTGTTCATCGGAAGCTACAACATTTCCCAATCTTTCAGGCAATTTATGAATTCCATCCCAAAAAAAATTGCGCCGGCTTGGCGGCCAAAAACGAATCCATCCAATTTCGGATGCTTTGCTCTGAAGTGAAGCGTATTCCGGTGAGCGAAATAAATGAAAGTCAGACGGAGCAAGGTCCGGACTATAAGGCAGGTAGGCCAAAACTTCCCATCCACTATTTTCCAAATAGTTTTTCACGGGTCGTGCAACATGCGGCGGAGCGTTGTCATGATGAAAAATTATAGCCTCGTGTCTGGTCGCATATTTCAGGCGTTTTTCGATGATGGCACGTTTCAAACCTATTAATTGTATTCGGCCCCTTCTGATCCCACCAAATACACAGCATAACCTTGGCGCCATGGATATTTGGCTTCGCCGTTGATTTGGCTGGTTGGCCGGGCTTCACGTACGACTTTTTGCGCTTGGGATTATCATAATGAATCCATTTTTCATCCCCAGTCAAGGTTCTATGCAAAAATGATTTCTTTTTATGACGCTCATGCAGCATTTCAGACATACAGAAGCGCCGTTCAGCGTCTCTCGGCTTCAACTCATAGGGGATCCAATTACCTTGCTTCTGAATATATCTGGCAGCTTTCAAACCTTTCGAAATGGCTTGCTGAGTCACTCTCAACGATTTGGCAAGTTCGCCTAGCGTTTGACACGAATCCTCATCGAGTAGCGTCTCCAATTCTTCGTCTTCAAACTTTCCTGGGCGATCTTTGTCTTTGATATAAAAATTGCCACTTTTAAAGAGCGTTGAAACCATTTAAAACAATACGTTTTCGCTAAAGCAGCGTCGCCATAAACTTCTACAAGCAAACGATGACTTTCTGCAGCAGTTTGCTTTGCAAAAAAAATACCCAACAGAACCTCCCGCAAATAGTGTCTTTTTCTCCAATTTTCGAAGTTATTCATCGTG
The DNA here is from genome assembly GCA_963969285.1 of Odontomyia ornata. NCBI lineage: Eukaryota > Metazoa > Arthropoda > Insecta > Diptera > Stratiomyidae > Odontomyia > Odontomyia ornata. Next base: position 313,355,469 of record OZ017741.1, read on the forward strand.
AAAAATAATACTGATGCACACAAAATAAAGTTGTTTTGTTGACTGATTTTGATAGCTGTCAAATGTACCTTCAAAAGGACATATATATAAAGTTCGAGCTTTCACGATATTTGTTAGTACGGACATCTAGCGTCAAATTTCTGTTATTAAGTTGTACACCCAATATATAGATATATATATATATATATTTTTTTTTTTCAATATATATATATATATATATATATATATATATATATATATATATATATATATATATATATATATATATATATATATATATATATTTTCGCGTGTTATGGCCGATTATTTTAATGTTCCGGGATAGTGAAAATGCACTGTCTTTTGAATTAAGTTAAAAGAGTTTATTTACTAAGAATGCACAATAATTTATTTCACTACTTTACAACTTGTCTATCAATTTTTACTTCAACTGTCTATCACTTCACAATCAATATCGCTTTTAATTCGCACTACACACTATCGCAGTTCTACTACGCGGTTGTAATAATCCCCTCATTCATTCAGCTCGCCTTTATATAGGGTCTCTAGTCATCCAATCCATTTCTCGTACATTGGCGAACTACCTGGAATATTCGAGCGTCACTTTCACATGTTGATTATGCTTGGCAGGTTTTCGAGTAAATTCTTTTGTTGATCATGATGTTGTGAAAATAATTGAGAAGAAGCTCGCAGAATTGGTTGTACATGTAACACTGCCCCCACCTCAGTTCTTTTCGCCCCGAAAAGTTGTGTCACCAGTTGTAGTTAATTCTCCCTGGATGTTATATGGGGCGAGACGGTCCAGGTGCACGATTTTCATTTTGGCTCTCGGCTTACGATGTTCCTGTATTCGGTATACGACATCGTCGATTCGCTTTGTAACTCGCCCTACCCTTCCGTCGCTGTGGGTTATATAGCCATACCGAGTCATCTTGCTGGAAGCCAGTAGAATTTGACTTTAGATCATACCTGGTCTTCATGACTTCAGTAGCCGATTCGAGGTGCTTTCGCACTGTCCGATGTATCTGGTTCAACCGTTCCCTTCGCTCGCTTGCGTATTCAGAGATTGTTTGGGGTTTCTCAGGGGGTGCTCCGAAATTTATATCAGCTGGCAGACGAATAGTCTTTCCAAAAATGGCTTTGGCTGGGGCTTGGCCCGTCGATGCATGTCCGGCAGCTCTGTACGCCATCAAAAATAGTGGGATATGTCGGTCCTAGTCCCTTTGGTTCTCGTCAACCATCTTGGCCAGGTGTTTATTGAGCGTGCCGTTGAAACGTTCCACCATTGTTGTTGTTGTCCTTGTTTTCCGTATTCCTAGTGGTTCGCACATTTCGCCAAAAACTAGTGACTCAAAGTTTCGGCCTTGAACCGAATGTAGCTCGCAAGGTACGCCATACCTACTGACCCAATTTAATACTAGCTGTTCGGCTGCAGTAGTTGCTTCCTGGTTGGGAATGGGGTAGATCTCGGGCCACTTGCTGAAATAATCGGCCACAACCAGCGTGTATCGGTTTCTCCATTCGGATTCAGGAAAAGGTGCTGCGATGTCAACACCAATCCTTTCGAATGGCACGCCCACGTTATAGGTTTGCATTTGACGGAAGCGAAGATCGTGCATCGACAGCACCAGTCCTCTACGTCTTCTCGAGCGTGGAGCCAGTAAAACCTTTCCCGCAATTTCACTAAGTTCTTTTTAACACCAAGGTGGCCTCCTAAGGATCCTTCGTGCATCTCCTTAACTACATCGTGGATCCGGCTTTTTGGGAAGTAAAGTTTGCATCCTATAGGAGCTGCCATTCGCCGTTTCCCATTTTCGCTTGAGTACACCACCCTCCGCCTGAAGGGAGTTCCATTGTGCCCAACGACTTTTCAGGGTGGCTGCGTGCATCAAAACGTCCTTCCACTCAGGTCGCCCAGTTGTCTCCTTCCATACGAGCAACGGCCCGATGTCTTCATCGGCTAACTGGGCGTTTCGAATCTCCTCCAACGACAAACCTTCATCGAATCCGGCCGTTATCAATCGCAGATAAACGGGCGGTTCATTTTCCTCAATCCGTCGGCAATGCTCGCAGTTATCTGGACATGGACGACGAGATAGGGCGTGAGTATTTCCATGAACTCCGCCCTTCCGATGAACAATTTCATAGTCGTATGACTGCAATCTTTCGATCTATCTCGCAACTTGTCCTTCGTGGTTTTTGAAGTCAAGCAGCCATCTCAGTGATGCACGGTCCGTTCGAAAAACAAATTTCTGGCCATATAGGTACTTGTGGAACTGCTTGGTGGCCTCGATTATAGCCAATAGCTCCTTCCTGGTCACACAGTAGTTCCTCTTACTTTTACAAAAAGACTCTTTCTTCGCCATTGATCTGCTGGGAGAGTACAGCTCCAATCCTGCCGTTACTCGCATCGGTGTCAACTACAAACATTTTTCCGGGTTTCAGATATGCCAGCACTGGTGATTCACACAGCTTCTCCTTCAAGGTCTCAAAGGCTTCCTGGCATTGTTCATTCCAGACATACGGACGATGGAGACACTTAGCTATTTTGGCAAAATATTTAACAAATCTCATAGTTGGCGCTTGTTGTTTGGTGTTGGCCAGCTTTTCACGGCTTCAATTTTCTCAGGGTCTGTTTTGACCCCTTCTGCTGATACGACGTGTCCCAGGTATTTTACTTCAGCTGTGAAAAGGGGACACTTGTCGGGACTAAGTTTCAAATTCGCCAGTCGCAATCGGGAGAAAACCTCTTCTAAGTTCCGCACATGCTCTTCGAACGTTTTCCCGATGACAATGATGTCATCTAAGTACACCAAGCAGGTTTTCCAGGTAAGGCCACGTAGCACGTATTCCATCAGGCGTTCGAAAGTGGCTGGAGCATTGCAAAGCCCAAATGGCATCACCACAAATTGCCACAATCCGGTCCCAACTGAAAATGCGGGTTTCTCTCGGTTCTTCTTTTCGATTTCTACCTGCCAGTAGCCACTCTTGAGATCGAGTGTAGAAAACCATTTTGCGTCGGCTAAAGTGTCCATGATGTCATCGTTGCGTGGGAGCGGGTAACTATCTTTCTTAGAGACGTCGCTAAGCTGCCTATAGTCGACACAAAAACCAGTGCTATTATCCTTTTTATCTATTAGAACTACTGGCGCGGCCCATGGACTAACAGAAGGTTCGACAACGCCTTGGTTTTCCATGTCCGAGATCAGTGCGCTCACTTCTTCTTGTTTGGCTATAGGAAGACGTCTCAGTGCTTGTCGAATCGGCTTGGCTCCTTGTGAAGTAGTTGTGTTGCACCAGTGTCGATTGTTATGATGCAATGTTCTCCGTCAACTTGACCCGGAAGGCACAAGTCTGCTTCTCCACGATGTAGTCTTGACAAGCTGATGGCAGTGCCGGGAACCCCACTCCTCTTTGCCAACGTTTGCCCCACGAAGTTGACCCCGTGAGTTTGAAGGGCTTCCATTCTGGGCTTCTGACTCGGTCTGGATGTCCTCCACCCTGGACAATAGCTCGGTTGTCTTCGCTTCTTGCAATCTCCTTGCAAGTGCCCTTTCTCACCGCAATTCCAACATCTAGGCGCACCATTTGCCTGCGGCTCTCGTTTAATTTCCACGCGCTCACAACTACACTCGTCTGTCACAACCTCGCGAACCCAGGCACTGGTACGAGTCACATTTTTCGCTGCCTCAAAGTTCAGTCTATAAGCCAATGCGTCCTCAACCGTTTGCTTTTGAGCTAAACGGTCGGCTTGCTGCAATTCTTGGTCCTTTAATGCGCTGATGAATGCTTCTGTCGCTGCGTCATTTCGATGTACTGGGTCGATAAGTCAAAAGTGCCAGTCGCTCAATGACTTGGGCTAGCTGCTGTAAGGATTCGCCAGACCTCTGCATCCGATGCCGTAGCTGTGACCGATAAATCTGCTTCAGATGATTGTCTCCATAACGCATGTCGAGCGCATTCATTATAGCAGCCGGGTTTGAGTGCAACTCAACGGGCCTCTTAGAGCAAGAATCAATAAAGTTGCTCGTTTATGCTCATTCCAGTGATTTATCCGAGCGGCTGCTTCAAACTGGGTTTCGTAAATAGTCCAGACCGTTTGCCCGTCGAATATTGGTGCTTGCACATTTCTGGATGTGCTTTGCGCTGCGGTTTTAAGCGGGGCTGGTGTAGTGGTTACTACTGCCTTCGCTGCTTCCAATTCCTTTTTCCAGCTCATGGTTGATTCTCTACTCGACCTGGCGGACCTCTTCCTCGACCTGGTAAACCTTTTCCTCGACCTGGTCAACCTTTTCCTGGACGCCTTTAATTTATTTGTTGAGACTCCGAGCTCCGCTTTTATTTCGTTTGACTGTTTCTCCAGCTTCTGTGTGATGTCTGCCTTGATTTCGATCGCTTGCTGGTCCAGCTTCGCAATTAAACTGGATGTTAAATTGAAAGACTGTTGTCGCTGCTCTTGCTGCATCAGCATCAACATTTGCATCAGGGCATTTTCAGGTTCAGTTGATTTTGGTGTTTCTGTTTCTCCACCTTCTGCGTCTTTTTTCGCATCTGAGGGCTCACCCGCCATGGTAAATTCATTAATGTTAGGTCGTGGTAGTTTTATTATTCCGGCTTTTATTTTTTTTGTTTAAACTAGTTTCCACGTTACACTTCACTATTCTGCACTTTACAAATGTTTAAAAGTTTTCACTTTCAAAAATTTCTTTCTCACTTCTTGAAACCACTGTCGCGTGTTATGGTTCGCGGGCGATAATTTTAATGTTCCGGGAAAGTGAAAACGCACTGTCTTTTAAATTAAGTTAAAAGAGTGCATAAGGTTCGCCGTGAATTGGAAGCATCAGGAGGCGATACAGAATCGGTTGCAAAACGCAAAAGGCACGAACAATGTTCTGACACTGTCCGGTCTGCAGAATTTTTAGAGCAAGTTTAAGCGATCATAGACGAGGACCCTTCAAAATCAATGAGGGTCCTTGCGAGTAAGCTTCATTTTCCTGAGCGCCTTATTCGTAGAGTTGTCCACGAAGATCTTCGGTATAAGTCTTACATCATGCGCAGAGGACAGTTCATGTCGGAACTAATATGGGAACAGAGAGTTATCCGATCAAAACGTCTTTTAAACAAAATCAAACACCCTGAGGCGTCCAAAATGTTATGGTTTTTTCCCGACGAAAAAAATGTTGACCCAGTTCAAAAGACCAATCGCAGAAATGACAAGAGGCTATGTTCAGATCCTACGGAGGTTCCTGTTGTTATTCACACAAAACTTCCAGCGACTGTTATGGTTTTAGGTGTTGTCAGCAACGAAGGACATGTTATGCCACCAAACTTTTTTACTCAAGGACTTCAAGTGAACTCTGCTGCATACATCGAGGTTTTGGAGACGGTAGTGAAACCCTAGATAGATAATGTAAGCGGAGGCAGAACATACATTTTTCAACAAGATTCTGCTCCTTCACATAAAGCGATGGCGACACAAAATTGGATGGCCGAAAATGTTCATGACCACATAACACCAAGCCTATGGCGACTTATGTATGTATATATATATATATATATATATATATATATATATATATATATATATAAATATTTGCCAAGTAAAAATACTCTGAATAAAGTTTAGAAAAAGCTTTAGGATTATAATACAGATCAATAATGAATTCATTTACTTTTTGCGAGTATAAACATTTATTTACTAAGAAGCAACTCATTGAAATAAAATAAGATACATTATGTAATATGTTTGAAGATGTATTATAAAATTAGAAAGGGAGATGTTGTATAGTAACTAATATTATTATTGAAATGAAAATTAATGGTATAACAATTGACAACAGCAATTAATACCATACTTTAGTATAATTAAGCAACCGTTGTGAATTGTATAAATTAACTGTCAAAATAAAAATAAGTTCTGAACAAGACGTCAACATGACATCAGTTTTGATTTGTGTGAAACAATATTAAGATAGATGGTGATCAGGTCTATTGATCTTATTATTTGCGTGACCATCGATATGCACGTTACGATTTAAAGCAATTTTGTAGAACTGAGAGCTTAACCTTATTGCAGGCAGTAGCCAGAGAGTATATGACATACCTTAAATTGAAATCCTTAATTTCACTCTTCAAATTCGGTCCTCAATCCCCATTCAAGTGTACCAAAAGTCATTTTTTGTAATACAGTTTCATCAAGTTGATGACACTTTTAGCCAGGGCAATTCTATAGCTAACTCTTGGCAACAATGTTTTTGTCAAAGTCAAAAGCGCTTTATTTAATACTAATCGGTAAAAGTTTTCAAAGAATATAAAGCAAATTCCAAGCAATAAACATACAAAAACTTAATGGCCCAAATGGCTCTCTAAATTTATACGTTATCATTAACACATTTCATCAAAACAAACTATGGCAAATTCAATTAGTTAAGATTATTACATATTTTTAGAATTCAATTGGAAAAAGGAGAAAAAAACCAACCAGCACTATCCTATACAATGTTTCTGTCATCACTAACTATCTGGCCGTCTTTAAGATGACACGGTGCATTGTGCAACAGGAAAATAGTTATATTTTAAAAGATTTTTCGATATAAATACATTTGTATCATATTGTCTTAGAAACGCTGTTGCGAGATAGATGGATGGACATGTTACGAAAAATAAGTTTTTGTGAGGTAGTATGTACGAAACCCTTAAACGTATCAGTCTTAATAAAGCATTCATCCATCCGTTAACGTACTCTAGGCATATTTTCCTTAATCATAACTTCTGGGAAACCAATTTTGTTTCTGTGTACTCAATTATTGGATACAAAATTGTATTTTCTTAGCTTCATCAATCGATTTTTCTGGGAGAAACATCTGAACAAAGATTTTTATGTACTCCTGCGTTCAATAAATTTTCATTATTATAGCTGTCTCAAAAAAAAAACTTAACAAGATTAGCATATATTCTGTTGCCTGAGCCGCTTCAAGTGCGATTAGCGCTTAATTGAATCAAAAGATGCGGCAAATATTTCCCAACAATTTTAAAGTTGAAAATTAAATTAAAATTCCAGGCTATCATTCAAAGCCACTAAGTTATATGCCACCAATTTGGACAGCAGTAGATTCCAACTCTGTTGATTTAATTACCTTCCTCAACATGCTGCGTGCCTTGCATACCACTACAATCCTTTCCGTTTGCCCAAATTAACTTTATCAAAAATAATATTGTCTCTATTCTGCTGGTTCGTCGGTATCAGCGATATATGTTTTTGCCACTTCCATTCAAATATTGATAACGATGACACTCAAAGCACCCCAAACGAATTATTTACATCCTACACCTGGATTTGATTAGAACTCCAGTGTGTGTATCTTTCCACACTCGCTTAGATAAATTTCAATGCACACATGCAATAGGCGAGTCGGTTGTATTTCACATATGTTTACCTTCGATTTGTGTATGTTAGCTTACACAGAAGTTGATTCGTTTATTTACTTATTGAAACGCTACATGAAAATTGGATTAAACAAATACACAGTGTACGCTCTGTACTCTGTCTGCAATGCTTTATTCTAAATTATCAAATTTTTTTCCAACTATTTATTCTATGCGTGAGATAGTGGAACAAATTGCAATTGAATCAATTTAGATAACAGTTGGGGCGTGGTGGTGGTGATGCGATAATTAATCTATTATGCCGTTGGAGAAGAGTGTGTGTGAATTAGTTCGGAAAACACAGAAAGTGAATAATTTGATTGTTTTGTTGCCATTTTTGTTTTGTGAAATTTTTGGTATTGTGGTTGGACACTAAATTTGGAAGCTGGGAATATTGACCTTCACGAAAAGTTCACCTCTCGGGTGAACAAAAACCACCCTTAAAGCTTAAGCAAATTATATATAAAATATAATTAACATGTCACAAGGAAACTTCGCTTCATAAGCTAAAAGCCCCAAAACACTCATTTATTACTTTGCTCGCCAGAACCGAGCCCAAGGTCTACCGACGAGAAAAACCATTTGTCTGGCATTTATCAATTCAACCCCCTCGGACACATATCCCTTTAATCCTTGTCAATTAAACTGGACGTGTAACATCAGGGATTCGGAATTTCTCATTCAAATGGTCCTTGTTCAAAACTTTACCGGAAATACAAAATACTTCACACTATCGTGTGACTTTAGAGGTTGGGGTTATGAATGCCATGAATATTTCATAATGTTGCCAACATGGCTCAAAAGGAAGGCGAAATGCAGGGTGAGGGATGGCGGCTGGAGGAATCTGAATATGGCACAAGAAATATATGAAGGTATATCAAATGATTCTATTAGTATTAAATAGTGGAGTTCGGGGGTTGGCCGGGTTGGATTCACGAGAAGTCGGGAGCCGTGCGAATTTCAGAAATTCAATTTTGATGATTGCACCCATGGGCAATTAATCAAATTCAATTAAAATTTCTAAATGTGAAAGCTTCTACGACTAGGAACCGATGTGTGCACTGGTGTGTGCTCGCTACGCCGGAAGGGCAGGGATTTTGCAATTTGATAGATTGAGATGAATGAGCGTAATTAGTATTTATTTCAAAGCATTGACGTTGCAGCGATATCAGCAGCAGCCTTGGAATTGGGAACGATTTTTCGGGGTTGCTTATTACTGTTAGCCGATCTGCAGCGCTAAATGTAGATTATGCATTCCTTGATTGATACCGCGGGAAATTTATACGTTTCTGGAAATGAATATATCTCTTCAAACAAAAGCGGCTTTTATTTGCATCAGTTTGGGGTTTGCAATTAGATTTAATCGGTTAATGCAAAATGTAACATAATTTCATCCTATTAATGCTTTTAACTGATACCTTTGAGAATTCTACAGGAAAGTCCTGGAATTTAAATGACACTTTTCAGAGAATAAATTGCATATTTAAAATTCCACCGCACTATTCTACCATCATAAGTTCTCATAACTATCTCGAAGGACCCTTTTTGCTCTTAACTTCATTTTACCATTCTCATGCATAAACCTTGAAAATTTCTTTTACACACAACGTTTGCCGGGACTGTGCGCTATCATCGTCGTCATCATTGAAAGGAGAGCTCGTCCCACCGCACCAAACTCTCTCACCTTAACGATTCCTCCCACGTAACCAAAACCAGCACTTTACAGAATTGTTTTCGTGAGTTTTTAAAGGCAATAAATTTCACATCTCCCGGCGGAAGGTGATTTGGTGGAGATCTTAAGCGAAGGGAACGTTACCGACCGCTGGGTTATCTGGTTTCAGGGTTAAGTACGAGTATTTAGAAGCCGCCGACGCCACCACTATCGTAAAACGAATGTCGCATGTGCTGACCAGCATAAAAGAAAAATCAACCTGATTAGCATATTTTCGATTAAAAAAGAAAAGAATTGTACCCTCGATGGGGATAGGTGGAAGACATATTAAAGGCTCGTAATGTATGGATGCCGTAGAGTCATTAGATTAAGCCCAAAACCAGGAATAGGGTTTGGGTGTAACCTTTTGTATACTAATCGTATGAGACACCTACATCTTCAGGTTTTTGGATAAAATTCATCGCAGTAGAGTATAACCGATTATCTTTTGTTGGGATGTTGGCGTGATGTAGAGTGGATACAATTTTTGGGTATAATTTAATAAAGATTATTGTTTAACGAGTTAAGGACGGGGTTGAAGACGATTTATTGGAGAATCGGTATAATTGTGATATTGAGAATTCTTAAGGAAAATGCTAACGGGACGGAAAATGAAATGAGCGAGAAAAAGTAGATGAGCGAGAGTTACACGAGCAAAGTCTGCTAAAAAGTGTCGAATATAGATGACCGGTTTTTGGTGTTTGTCCAATTTCTTTTTACTTTTTCCGTTAATTTTTTCAGTAATGGATAAAATGATTTCAGTAATAAATTGGGCTTTAGGAAGAAAAAAGTTGAATAAGCAGGAGAGTGATTCTACCAGAAGGTCTTTGTAAACATTCTAGGGTTTGAAACAGGTTTTCTAACAGTGTGAATCGATACCTTAAATTATTCATCCAATACTTGGATAAGAAATCGTTCAAATTTAAGAAAAGATGCAGAATTTCTTTCACAAGCACATTACAGCCGCCGTTTTGATCCAGCTCAAATAGTTTCTTTGAATTTTCGGCCGATTGAACAAAATCAAACCAAACACTATTCCTTAAATTTTCATGCAAATTGGAAGAAAATATAAGTGCCTAGGTCAATTTGAAATATGTATCAACTATCAACATATATTACTGTTGTTGTAATTGCATAAAATTGAAGTGACTGTAACTCACTTGATTATAATCCGATTTCCATAAAATTTTGTGAGCGCAAATATTTTATATTAATCTGTATAATTCCAAGAAGTTGAAGGATACCGTTTTGATTTTATGGGCAACAATGCAAGATCTACATATACACTCACAGGACAATTAACCGCCCGCTTATACTTTTTGTCACCCTGCTTGCTTGCATTAGAGTAAAATGCTACAATACGCCCCACTTTTACGCGATGCTCAATAAAATGGCCTTTTAACTTTTTTCAACCCAATATTTATCAAAAAGTGTAACAAATGGTATTTAAACTACAAATTAGCACTTAAGTTTGGTAACATGTCCTTATACACTAGCTAAAAAAAATATTTTTTTCAAACGTTAGGTGGGGCGTTTTGTGACGTATATATATATATATATATATATATATATATATATATATATATATATATATATATATATATATCTATATATATATATATATATATATATATATATATATATATATATATATATATATATACATACATAAGTCGCCATAGGCTTGGTGTTATGTGGTCATGAACATTTTCGGCCATCCAATTTTGTGTCGCCATCGCTTTATGTGAAGGAGCAGAATCTTGTTGAAAAATGTATGTTCTGCCTCCGCTTACATTATCTATCTAGGGTTTCACTACCGTCTCCAAAACCTCGATGTATGCAGCAGAGTTCACTTGAAGTCCTTGAGTAAAAAAGTTTGGTGGCATAACATGTCCTTCGTTGCTGACAACACTTAAAACCATAACAGTCGCTGGAAGTTTTGTGTGAATAACAACAGGAACCTCCGTAGGATCTGAACATAGCCTCTTGTCATTTCTGCGATTGGTCTTTTGACCTGGGTCAACATTTTTTTCGTCGGGAAAAAACCATAACATTTTGGACGCCTCAGGGTGTTTGATTTTGTTTAAAAGACGTTTTGATCGGATAACTCTCTGTTCCCGTATTAGTTCCGACATGAACTGTCCTCTGCGCATGATGTAAGACTTATACCGAAGACCTTCGTGGACAACTCTACGAATAAGGCGCTCAGGAAAATGAAGCTTACTCGCAAGGACCCTCATTGATTTTGAAGGGTCCTCGTCTATGATCGCTTAAACTTGCTCTAAAAATTCTGCAGACCGGACAGTGTCAGAACATTGTTCGTGCCTTTTGCGTTATGCAACCGATTTACCATGGCGGGTGAGCCCTCAGATGCGAAAAAAGACGCAGAAGGTGGAGAAACAGAAACACCAAAATCAACTGAACCTGAAAATGCCCTGATGCAAATGTTGATGCTGATGCAGCAAGAGCAGCGACAACAGTCTTTCAATTTAACATCCAGTTTAATTGCGAAGCTGGACCAGCAAGCGATCGAAATCAAGGCAGACATCACACAGAAGCTGGAGAAACAGTCAAACGAAATAAAAGCGGAGCTCGGAGTCTCAACAAATAAATTAAAGGCGTCCAGGAAAAGGTTGACCAGGTCGAGGAAAAGGTTTACCAGGTCGAGGAAGAGGTCCGCCAGGTCGAGTAGAGAATCAACCATGAGCTGGAAAAAGGAATTGGAAGCAGCGAAGGCAGTAGTAACCACTACACCAGCCCCGCTTAAAACCGCAGCGCAAAGCACATCCAGAAATGTGCAAGCACCAATATTCGACGGGCAAACGGTCTGGACTATTTACGAAACCCAGTTTGAAGCAGCCGCTCGGATAAATCACTGGAATGAGCATAAACGAGCAACTTTATTGATTCTTGCTCTAAGAGGCCCGTTGAGTTGCACTCAAACCCGGCTGCTATAATGAATGCGCTCGACATGCGTTATGGAGACAATCATCTGAAGCAGATTTATCGGTCACAGCTACGGCATCGGATGCAGAGGTCTGGCGAATCCTTACAGCAGCTAGCCCAAGTCATTGAGCGACTGGCACTTTTGACTTATCGACCCAGTACATCGAGATGACGCAGCGACAGAAGCATTCATCAGCGCATTAAAGGACCAAGAATTGCAGCAAGCCGACCGTTTAGCTCAAAAGCAAACGGTTGAGGACGCATTGGCTTATAGACTGAACTTTGAGGCAGCGAAAAATGTGACTCGTACCAGTGCCTGGGTTCGCGAGGTTGTGACAGACGAGTGTAGTTGTGAGCGCGTGGAAATTAAACGAGAGCCGCAGGCAAATGGTGCGCCTAGATGTTGGAATTGCGGTGAGAAAGGGCACTTGCAAGGAGATTGCAAGAAGCGAAGACAACCGAGCTATTGTCCAGGGTGGAGGACATCCAGACCGAGTCAGAAGCCCAGAATGGAAGCCCTTCAAACTCACGGGGTCAACTTCGTGGGGCAAACGTTGGCAAAGAGGAGTGGGGTTCCCGGCACTGCCATCAGCTTGTCAAGACTACATCGTGGAGAAGCAGACTTGTGCCTTCCGGGTCAAGTTGACGGAGAACATTGCATCATAACAATCGACACTGGTGCAACACAACTACTTCACAAGGAGCCAAGCCGATTCGACAAGCACTGAGACGTCTTCCTATAGCCAAACAAGAAGAAGTGAGCGCACTGATCTCGGACATGGAAAACCAAGGCGTTGTCGAACCTTCTGTTAGTCCATGGGCCGCGCCAGTAGTTCTAATAGATAAAAAGGATAATAGCACTGGTTTTTGTGTCGACTATAGGCAGCTTAGCGACGTCTCTAAGAAAGATAGTTACCCGCTCCCACGCAACGATGACATCATGGACACTTTAGCCGACGCAAAATGGTTTTCAACACTCGATCTCCAGAGTGGCTACTGGCAGGTAGAAATCGAAAAGAAGAACCGAGAGAAACCCGCATTTTCAGTTGGGACCAGATTGTGGCAATTTGTGGTGATGCCATTTGGGCTTTGCAATGCTCCAGCCACTTTCGAACGCCTGATGGAATACGTGCTACGTGGCCTTACCTGGAAAACCTGCTTGGTGTACTTAGATGACATCATTGTCATCGGGAAAACGTTCGAAGAGCATGTGCGGAACTTAGAAGAGGTTTTCTCCCGATTGCGACTGGCGAATTTGAAACTTAGTCCCGACAAGTGTCCCCTTTTCACAGCTGAAGTAAAATACCTGGGACACGTCGTATCAGCAGAAGGGGTCAAAACAGACCCTGAGAAAATTGAAGCCGTGAAAAGCTGGCCAACACCAAACAACAAGCGCCAACTATGAGATTTGTTAAAGATTTTGCCAAAATAGCTAAGTGTCTCCATCAGCTAGCCGGGAAAAAATCGTCCGTATGTCTGGAATGAACAATGCCAGGAAGCCTTTGAGACCTTGAAGGAGAAGCTGTGTGAATCACCAGTGCTGGCATATCCGAAACCCGGAAAAATGTTTGTAGTTGACACCGATGCGAGTAACGGCAGGATTGGAGCTGTACTCTCCCAGCAGATCAATGGCGAAGAAAGAGTCCTTTTGTAAAAGTAAGAGGAACTACTGTGTGACCACGAAGGAGCTATTGGCTATAATCGAGGCCACCAAGCAGTTCCACAAGTACCTATATGGCCAGAAATTTGTTTTCCGAACGGACCGTGCATCACTGAGATGGCTGCTTGACTTCAAAAACCCCGAAGGACAAGTTGCGAGATAGATCGAAAGATTGCAGTCATACGACAATGAAATTGTTCATTGGAAGGGCGGAGTTCATGGAAATACTCACGCCCTATCTCGTCGTCCATGTCCAGATAACTGCGAGCATCGCCGACGGATTGAGGAAAATGAACCGCCCGTTTATCTGCGATTGACAACGGCCGGATTCGATGAAGGTTTGTCATTGGAGGAGATTCGAAACGCCCAGTTAGCCGATGAAGACATCGGGCCATTGCTCGTATGGAAGGAGACAACTGGGCGACCTGAGTGGAAGGACGTTTTGATGCACGGAGCCACCCTGAAAAGTCGTTGGGCACAATGGAACTCCCTTCAGGCGGAGGGTGGCGTACTCAAGCGGAAATGGGAAACGGCGAATGGCAGCTCCTATAGGATGCAAACTTTACTTCCCAAAAAGCCGGATCCACGATGTAGTTAAGGAAATGCACGAAGGATCCTTAGGAGGCCACCTTGGTGTTAAAAAGAACTTAGCGAAATTGCGGGAAAGGTTTTACTGGCTCCACGCTCGAGAAGACGTAGAGGACTGGTGCTGTCGATGCACGATCTTCGCTTCCGTCAAATGCAAACCTATAACGTGGGCGTGCCATTCGAAAGGATTGGTGTTGACATCGCAGCACCCTTTCCTGAATCCGAATGGAGAAACCGATACACGCTGGTTGTGGCCGATTATTTCAGCAAGTGGCCCGAGATCTACCCCATTCCCAACCAGGAAGCAACTACTGTAGCCGAACAGCTAGTATTAAATTGGGTCAGTAGGTATGGCGTACCTTGCGAGCTACATTCGGTTCAAGGCCGAAACTTTGTAGTAATTGAAGTAATTGAAGAGGTCAAGCATGTGATAGCTTTAAATACATTTCTATTTCAAAGATTGTTCCTCAATTTTCTTTATCATTGTAATGACTTCTATGAATTTGAGCTATATCGTTTCGTGCTACTATCTTGAAATTTTGTTTTTTTTATATTTATCATAATGAAAGGTAATACTCTATTCGCTTCCAAAATAATAAAAAAACAAATGCATATCGGTCCATTATAATGAACTTTTTTAAACACAACTTCTAATGCACTCGAGACAAACAATAATTTTTACACACCAGTTTAAATTGGAAGTGAGTGTAAATATACGGTTAAATACTAATTGAAACTGATGTAACGATAAATTGGGAAGAAAGAAAGAAAGAGTTTTAGCAATTTGAAAGGAGAAATAATAAAACGCAGACCTAGAAGTGGCGATAAATAAAATCATCATTTTTACGTACCGCAAGAGCCTGACTTGCGCGATATTGAATTGGGAATAAATTAAACGAATGCAACATTTTCCTTCTGCACTTCAGAGCAGTAAATCAAGTCAAGTCTAGATTTCAAAGAGCCGTTACTAGAACTTGAAGAGAAATTTTCTGAATTGAATCTCAACTCAAAGTCTACGGAACAGACGGAAAAAGTAGAGGAAGATGATACTGAAGCTGTGCATGAGTTACAGAAAAATGACATTGGATTGCAATTGGATTATCCCGTTGATGCTGTGAAATATGGGGGGTCGAGTTTGGGAGGTCGGGAGGATCGCGCCGGATTTGATACCTTGACTCGAGTGTGAATGTGATCTTGGGAGTATCACAGAAAGTAAAGTTAGTTTGCGAAGTTTATCTTGATATTAGCGAATGGATTCGAAAAAGTATATGAAGAAGTTGACGCGATCGCAAGTAGATTTTTTTTTTGAACTATCACACTAAATTTTAATCGAAAAGATGTTCCGTGTTTGTATCAAAAGGAAAGTGTTAAGTTCTGTGATATCCTCGTCTCCATGATTCAGAATTAACAGAATCCAAGCATGGCATTAATTTTCACAATAATAAGTTTGTGAAGAGTGTCGTTTATTACGTTTCGATTTGTGCGATTTTGAGTGCTTGCCTTCGGATCTACGACATCGAGATGAAGGTCTCCATTTAGTCTGGCCGGCTGATCCTTCGAAAGGAAACTTGTCAAGAAATTTGCTCAGAAAATTATCGATCATAGACAATTTTGTGCATTTCGGAACGGAGAAGGAGTTTATGGGGAGTTTTTTTGCACATAAATGCATCCGCGAGCGATGTAACGAGTGTTGGAAAGTGCAATTGTGAATCGCAAAGTCGCGCCGATGGAGTGATGCAGACGCCCTGAAAATTCGCTTAATTAGACGACGGAAAGAAGAAAATTTGCAGTTTGCCGTAGCGGATTTACCAACTCATATCAGATGGATCAAGGGCAAACGAAATATTGGTTTTCTTCTATCTCGTCGGTAGAACCGTAAGAGTTGAAAACTTTGTGCGAAGTATTAAAGTTCTGCATTCCATTGCTTCAAAGGCGTATGCAGTTGAAGACTATTTGAATTAGCATGTCACATGTTTGACAGTGGGACAGGGGCACGTAGGAGAAGGATTATCAGTGTTCTCTAGTGAAACATGTAAAGTGTGCAGTGCTTCATCTAAATCGAAGAGCTGAAATTGCAGACAAGTGTATTAGCGTTCAGTAGAACATCAGAAAGTTGTTGCTATAAATATTGGATAGAGAATAAAACAGTAATTTTGCTGCATAAATTGGACGGCGCGAAACAAGAGTTTGAGATGATATGGAGTAGGCAGTGCACGCTGCATATATTAAGTTTACAATGTTAATAATCGTGTGCTTAAATACAAATCAAGGACGGGGAATATTTCCTAAAGTTAATATAAGTTAAAATTACTGAATTATAAGTGGAAAGTGCTAAAATATTAAATATTGACGTGCGTCTAAAATAATACAAGAAAATTTAAAGCAAAGAAGTTAAGTGAAATTATAAAAATTTAAAAAAAGGAAGGAAGAAGAAAAGTTGACAACGAAATATTCCAGGAATATCGCGAGTGCTTTTAACCAAGTTGCTATTCAGTATTATTACATTTCAGGGCCATCTGGATCGTCGTCGAGCGCTCGGAGGACCATGCGGGTGAGTCCCCTTTTGTTGCCTTAATGTTGTTATATATATACTTTTGGTTACATTTGTTTTATATCTACTTTTTTTTACATTTTTTTTATACATTTTTATATTTGAGCTTAAATTTTTTTTCCTCAATTAATTAATTTAGATATCCATTTAAATTTTTTTTGCGTTAAATTTTTTTTGTGTTTGCCTTTCAAATTTTTCCTTCCATTTATATTGAAAATATTGTACCATTTCCGAAAATTAATCGTAGTACAAAAAAAAATGATGAAATAAAAAT
This sequence comes from Odontomyia ornata, assembly GCA_963969285.1. Lineage (NCBI taxonomy): Eukaryota > Metazoa > Arthropoda > Insecta > Diptera > Stratiomyidae > Odontomyia > Odontomyia ornata. Next base: position 313,372,624 of record OZ017741.1, read on the forward strand.
GGAGTAATAACGTACCCGAGGGTCTTTCCTTTCCTCCAATTCTAATCGGGTATAGGACCCGGTACGGTGGCAGGCTTCCACCCCAAAACATGAGACAGCCGCCGGGTACAAACTAATTCCTTTTTTTGTTTCAGGTGACGTTATGGGTTGAGTGGCCCAAGCAGAGTGCCTTTTTATGGCATAGATTTATGCAATCCAATTGTATAATTCTATGACATAAATTGGTCACCGGGGTACTCCCCTTCTGATGGGAAGGTTCATACAATTCAAGTTGTATGAGTTTTCCGCTCAGAAGAGGAATACCTGGCCACTTCAACAAGCTATCTTTGGATTTATTCCGGTTGGGTGGGTATGAAGGGGCTCCACCACCACCCGGTTGCCCCTCTTTCATTTGTGGGCCATGAACTTCGTTGGGTAACGACGAGGTCACCCCAAGTTCGCCTTTCTTCTCAGGTTTCACTTGTTCTTGTAACAAGTACATCTCCTTCGGTGAGGTTATCTACAGTTTTTGCGACTTCAGTCGCCTCGTGAGCTATCGACAAATTCGTGAATGCGAAATTGTTTTGTAGTGAGTCCTCGTGCTGGGGAAACGAACCCGCCTCACGACACCGCAATGCTAGCCTGCCAGCGCATTCACGCGTCTCCAGACGAGGGCATTCTCGGCAGATACCTTCATCTTCTTCTGCCGGGGCAGCAGACCATCGCTGCAGTCCTTTACGGACTTATATGAAAGTTCTCTAATTCACTACAGCTATGTGTTGATAATACGCCTCGTCTATTATAAAATGCCCCACTGTAATTTTTATAAAGAAATAATGAAATGACAAACTCAATTTAAGCTTAATTATAAAAAATTAACTATCAGTCTCCCGAAATAACTTTAAGATGAAATTCTTAATCGCCATAATAATTTTGATATGCTATCATTACGTTACGTAGTACTTATTTTATTTTTTGTCTCCTAAGACTTTTTGACAGCTTCCTGTTTAGCCTTTTTACCACAAACGTTGCAAGAAGGGTTATACATGGTACAAGCATCCAAGATGAACATGATGTACATTTTATCCAATCTTCGTTAGAAGTCGTGCAATAATAATTTTCCGTACATTCAATGCACTTATTCTAATCTTCATCAGAAATATCCTCATTCGAAGAGCTCTTATAATTTTGTTCATCAAGATCGCTTTATGATGATGAAGAGAAATCAGTCACTTTCTTTTTTGTCGGTTTCCTTTTTTTACTTTCCATTGTTACTTTCGGTTTTTCACGTTTCTTTAGTTTTCTGATCAATGCATCGTTCTTCCTTTTTTCTGTCGCTTGTCTTTTTTGTATATTATCTGGAGATGTCAATACTACAGCCTTTTGTTTTTTCTTGAACGTCATTGCTGGTAACCTAGGTATGGGATGAATTCTAGTTAAAACTTTTGTGGGCGTTTCTTCTGCAGATTCCGAGGGTAAATCTGAACATTTTTGGGGTGTTTTTACAGATGCAGCAAAAGTATCATGCTCAAGATTTTTCGAACCCATATCTTATTGGTTGCATCTAAATTCATTAGCAGTTATTTCATCTTCCAAAACTGCTGGCTCACTTTCAGGAGGAAGGTTGTTAATGATTCGTATCCCTGAGCAGCCTTCGCCTAATTCATTATCGTTTCCTTGCTCATCGCTTACGAGATCTTGTTCCCGCAAAGTATCTGAGAGTGAAAAATAGTGCTCTGGTATGACGTTTGGATCATAAGGGTAGATTCCACAGGACTTTAAACCAGCGATACCATTGGATACACTGGCAGCCTTTCCCCAAGCTTTACCAATCAGTTTGGATACATCGTACCGAGTAAGTCGCTTGTGTTTATTCATGACCATCCAAGATTTGACTTCCTGGGCAAAATAAACCTTTAGAGGCCTGAAAATCCCCTGTCCAGTAGCTGAAGTGCATGAGTAGTGGGACGTGGTAAGCATATTAATGTAACATCATTCTCTTTAGCTACTTCTAACAAACGAATATTGTTGCTGTGTGAACAGTGACCATCCAGTATCAGCAGGGATTTTCCAGAACTTTTTTGTTTTAAGAATATTTCCTCGAACCATTTCATGAAAAGCTCAGGGTTTATATATGAAGACTTTTTGTTCATAAATACTTGCGAACCAGGCGGTAGTCCTTCAGAAAACTGAGGTTTGTTGTAGAAAACTTTATAAATCAAAACTGGTGGCATAAAGTTACCCTGAGCATTGCAGCAAGCTATGACTATCACATTCTCTCCCTTTTCGCAGCTAGTCAAAGTATAAATGTCTTTAGCTCCTTTGCTGGCAATCACTTTTCCAGGTTTATTATTTATTTGGATGCCAGTTTCATCCATGTTAAATATTTGGTCTGGATGTTGGCCTAAGCCATTTTCTTCATATATATGAGCTAGCAGTGTAAAAAAATCATGAACATCCTCCCGATTAACGCCATAAGCTCTAGCAAGTGACAAACCTTCAGCCTTTCGCTGACTTAACTCAGGATTCCCTGCTTGCTGAGATTCATTTGAAAACGGATTTCAAATATTAAGCCTTTGAGCTAACTGGTAGGCCATTTGTTTAACATCCTTGCAATCAGGTGCAAAGCCAACTTTTTCAAGTTTTTCTATATGAACTACCAACTTTTTCTCATGCTCTTCTGGAAAAACAGGCGGCCTCCCGAGTGGTACTTTGAGCTTTCCTGTTAACAAATGTCGTTTAAGCATTCTTGATAGGATATTGTAAATCCTAACGGCCGCATTGAGTCCCATCTCCTTGTTGTGCACTTTTTGCATAGCTTCATTTAAATCCTTCTTGGACCAAGAAGCCCGTATAGTCTTCCTTTGATAATTACGCGGCATCTGTAAAAGTAAAAACTTGATTTTGTACGTTGCCTTCATCGTTGGGCGTATTGTACTATAATGAATGGGGTATTTGTAAAACTTATGATTACAAAACGCCCCAGTCATGTGATGGACGCCATTGAAAGTTATTCAATGCAGACAGTACGTCAAACGATAGGTAATTTAAAGCTAAACACTTGTTTGAATTCAAAATCTGCTTGAAAAAATCACTGTCCAAAGTAAATGAATTTGTATAGTACTCACCGCAAATTGTTCCGAAGCACTTTGTAAAGATTTTAATGATTTATTCGATCCAAATCACAAAGAACACACCTAACTAGCAGCAATGTGGACACGCGAATGTCGCGGCACTGTGCGTGTGACTACTTGTTTGATGTCTGTAATCATGTGTGTGTGGGCGCATTGGCGCGTATTGTCAACTGGGGCATATTGTAGCGTTTTACCCTAAGTATAGCTTATCTCAGGTTTTTTTTGTATCGAGTGGATAATTGGGGAGAAAAATAAACAAACACTCGAGTTAATTTTAAAATTTTTGTTGCAGTAGGTTTTGTACGAATAAGTCATTTTGTGACCCGCATTTTGAGTCAGACAGCTATAACGACCATCGTAACCCAACAAACACAGTTGCCTGATTTGAAAGTGATAGACGGATATGTTTATCGACGTAATGAATACGCAACCGGTGATCTATTGCAAGAAGAAGAATCCAGCAAACTCTGGGTGCGCACACGATCATCCTCTAAGCGCCCACGATGGCTACCATCGGACGCTTCGGTACCTTAAAATGTACTTCTTGTGGCCTAAAATGTCATCTCAGGTCAAAGACTATGTGAGCACCTGTGAGACATGTTAAGGCACTAAAGCTCCCAACCAGCCTCTTCGACCTCCTATGAGTCAACTCAATGTTCCGGAGCGCGTATTCCAACGTCTATATATAGATCTACTCGGCCTATATCCTCGTTCTTCTATACGACAAATTGGAGCTATCGTTGTGCTAGACTAGCTCTCGAAATTCCCGCTGGTGGAAACTATTCGCAAATTTATGACTCCACACATTGTGAAATTTCTAGAGAGTCGGATATTCCATGTATTTGGGGTACCAGAAAGCGTGTACTCGGACAACGGATTACAGTTCCGATCTCGGCAGTTTGAGGGTCTACTCGAACAGGACGGTGTCGAACACCAACTGACGCTAATATACTCTCCTCAATCGAACAGATCAGAACGTTTGAATCACACCCTGCTAGCCTCGATCCGTTCTTATGTCCATCCAACTCAGAAGGATTGGGACCATAGATTTTCCGCCATCTCTTGCGCTCTGCGGTCGTCTTATCATTCCGTCACTGCTGTCTCCCCTTACGTTGCCGCCTTCGGACAGCACATGATTTGCCATGGCAAATCATACAGGCTACTACGGCAATTGAAGTGTTTGGGAGATTCCGGCGTTGCACTGGAGCCCCACGAATGTTTAGGAGACCTCCGCCAACAAATCGGACGGCGCCGCAGGACGTGCAAATGAGACGCACTACGCCTGAGTTCCCGACCTTCCGATTTTAAAGAAGGCAATAATGTCTTACCTCGCAACATCCACCAAGGCGACGCTACTGCACATTACAATGCTAAGCTAGATCACCGTTTTCTGAAAAGCCGTGTACAGAAGGTTGTAGGACCCTATCGTTACCTCCTCGCAGACCTATCGGGGAAAGAATTCGGGGTATATCACGCAAAAGACCTGCGTCGATAGTTTAAACACAAACGCCTGTTTTGTCCGTCCATTGTTAGTTTCAATCACACGCATAGTTTACCCATTTACAGCAAATCGAAAGTATTTGCGTCACTCCGTCCGTCCGCTAATCTTTTCTTTTGTCATCTCACTCCGCGTTCCGACCCCGAACACAATTGATTTTCCAACTAAAGATCGTTTAACTCCTTTATCGCCTCGTCGCCTTGGGATCGCGAGAAAATTAGTTGCCCTGTAGTAATCGAGCAGTCGCCTAAGCAAACTGCTCGAAAACCGTCGTAGTATGATCCGAATCTTAATTGCTGATTTGAAATTTAATGATTTCAATTTATAGTTTATAAATTATAAAATATTTCTTTTTATTTATAAATATAAATTTTATGTTATCTTTGTTTCTCTATATCAAATTTAAATTCTTCTTTTCTTTATAATTATATTCTTTATGATATTTATATTTTGCTATTATCATTAAAATTTTTCTATATTATTTTTTTTCATTAATTAAGATGCGGAGATGCCATCACCTTTTCCCGCTGCACATGCACGTATTGCATTGGCGAAGACAAATGTGCAGCGAAATTAATGAGAGGCTCATCGAGTCTCGTTGGAATTCTAGCAACTGGGCGATTGACAACTCAAATTTTATCGTTTTTGCCGTGCACCTTGCATAGTCAGCGAGCGGACATTTCACTTGCAGGCGCCACGTATGGGTCGGTCGGTGGTTTCGCATCAGGAGACCGTGTGTCTCCTCGCCGTTGGAGCTGTGTTTTGTTCGATTTGCTATTTCTACGCAAGCAGTTTTGCCATGAAAACTCCTCTACCCATGAAAATTAGACAAAACTGTCTTCCAGCTAAACATTAGAATTCTTTAACTGTTCTCTTTTATCATATAAATTCCCTCAAAATGCATCGAAGCGGTAGAAACTAAACGGAGTGGGAGATTCGCATTCGACAATTTTGCACGTAAAGATTTAGGAGTTTGAGAAATGAATGAAATCAAAGATGATCCAAGCTAGTTTTCACATTATGAATTGGTGCGAGAATTGCGTCCCTCACATTAGTTGCATTTAAATTTCCATATCCGCCAACATCTTTTCCCCACCTAAATTTTCCGTGAAATTACTCGTTCGTAAGAAAACGAAAATCGTGTGGAACTAGAATAAAATTTCTTAATTTTAAATTTGGAGCTTTTGTGGAGTATGATGGGAATAGTTTACATGAGCTGAAACCGTTGTGCACGTCCACTAAATTCTGAGAATGTTCCCGAAGACGGTAAACTGAAGTCGAAGTCAATGAGGAAGGATAATCGAAGGTAGTAACTAGATTTGAAAGAGAATGCACGGGGAAGATTTTTAAGAGTATCTCAAACAATCATACGAGGTGGACCTAGATCACAAATTGTCATGCCAGCTAAGGGCATGATAGAATTCTGGGATGCTTTACGGATATTTTTTTTAAAGAATTTCATTTCATTTCATTGAAATATGATCCAGCTTTTGAGCGGGCATGGATGTTTTCAGTCTTACTTGCAGAAGATTGGTAGGCCATCGTCACCCGATTGTCTGTTTTGCGTAGAAGAGGAAGACGGTGCCTGCCAGATATTTTATCCGTGCAAAAAATCGTATAGGCTACCACGAAAGAGTGCACACCGGATAGTATAGTCGCAATGATGTTCGAATCGGTTGACAAATGGAACCATGTGGCACATTATGCTTGGGCAGTCCTAAAAGATAAAAGGGAATCACAGCAGCCCGGCACGTCAGAGCTGGGAGATTGTTTGGCCGGCAATTCTTCTTTTTCTCTCCCCTCCCGCTAGAGGAGGGATCGGCCAGCTTGAAGGCGTAACACAACGAGACTTGGCCCGAAGTAATGTATCAAACTATTCCAGGCTAGGTTCTCAGGTCGAAAGGGCAGGTATTTAGTGTGTGGTCTGGTCGCTCGCGAGCATGGGAGCCCCTCACTCGGCGCATAAATGGCATTCACCTCCCAGCCACAAGAAACACCTCTGCAGAGACGCGACAGCGAATATCAGAGTGTACGCGAGGATTTCCAACACAGAGAGAGATAAGTCAGAGAGATACAATATAACCAAGACTGTTTTGCGTCACACTTGAAGACATCTTGCAGAAACTGAATTGATAAAACAAAGGGCTTAAATTAGAACAAGAACGCCTTAACAATCTGCGATTTGCATACGACATAATCCTTATCGCGCAAAGTCAAGAAGAACTCCAGAAGCAACTTAATTATCTCAACGCAGCCAACGAAGAAGTGGAATTAGCGGCACTGTGTTAGAAATAATAGAAGAGTACATATATCTAGGCCAGCTAGTATACAGATTACAATGGATCCTGCCCGAAATGAGTAGATGGATGAAACTAGCATGGAGCACGTTCGGAATATAATTCAAATGAAAAATGAAATCTCGACTTAAAATGAAAGTGTTCAACCATTGTGGCTTGCTAGTCATAACATACGGGCGAGAAGCGGGGAGGTTAACAAAAAGTGCCATACGAAAACTACAGGTCGCCCAGCGACCGTTGGATAGATGTATGCTGTGTGTCACAAGAAGAGACCGTGAAAAGTTGACCTGGATAAGGGAGAGGACTAAAGTGACAAATGTAATTATCAGAATTAGAGCTTTGAAATGGATGTCAAATAATTGATAGACTTTGGGGGGCCAAACGACCACGAAAATGCGCAAACCTTGGATGGGACCACTGTAATAACTTAGCCCTACGTCACTGACGCCGATCGATACGCTCTTGAAGTCGACGGCTCGGGAGCGACTTTTTAACTAATCGCTGCCACTGAATTGCGATTTGACATGTGTCAAAAAGAAAAAAAGACGGAGATGACGTCCGGTTCGCGCTGATTGGGAGTTCCAAGTTGCGCTAAATCTCAGCGGTGCTGATCCCGGCTCCAAAAAAGTTAGTGACAGTGGCAGCCACCCCATTTATTGGATGCTTTCCGGACATCATTATCTGTCGCAGGCGAAAATCCTGCAGCTTTTCACGACAAGCGAAGCCCTTTTAACTTTACAAGTAAGTTCTACAACATATTTTTAATACAGCTCGTCTAATGTTTCCGAACCCAGCGTCAGTGGCGTGGAAGTCCCACCAACTACAGCTCCCCAACGGATGTCTCATGGTGGACAACCCCGAGGTCCTTTGTTTCGCTTACACCCCTAACGTGGCCGACTATGTCCTAATGCAAATAGCGCACTATTGTCCGAGGGAAACATTTGAATTAACTGGATGGCATCATGCCTCTTACTTGGGGCTAAAGAATTAGGATCGCTGGATCTGGACAAGAACGAATCTGTTGAGATTTGTTGATAGAAATACGAACGAGCAAGCCGACAACTCCTCATCGACAACACGACAGTGAAATCTGTATTTGATCATCGGTTCGTACAACGGAGTGTGGTTCTTAAGTGCAAAGGAAAGGGCTATTTGGCGACAGACTTATATTTTCGCAAACGATGGCCATTCCGGCATTAAATTTCAACCATGATAGTGACACACACAAATTTAAAAGGGACAAATTCAGTGCGGAGTTGTATGAAAGTAAGTTCTTGATTAATCCTAGTGTAGTCATATAGAACTTTACAGAAATTAACTGGTAGACATTTGATGTGGCCCTATTTAAACACCGTGGAAGAATAAGTTCTTTTTCTCCCCTTGAAGCAGTAACTGTAAATGGCATTCTTCAAGGTTAAATTGAAAATTTTCAGATACGTCTCTGGAATCTGCCCCAGTTGGCTAACAAGTGTCGACGTAGCAGCTCCATATTTCAAATAGTTACTATAAACATATCCTTACTTTACTGGGCTGCTATGGACATGGTTGTGGGATCGTACAGATCATTATCTCTATCATGAATACTACTAAATATAATGCATATTTCAACCAGGCATAGTCAGTCGAATGGTACCAGTGCATTGATTACAACCATTTCTAATCTTATCTACTGTAAAAATGCTGAAAGAAGTAATGCCTTTCGATTGTATTTCACAAAAATATGAAATTCAATCTTTAATGTGAAGAATTTTAACATTTAAATTAACGATTCTTAACTTTTATTAAAAACAAGTTGGGTAGACAGACCTATGCTCATGTCAGAAGGGTTTTTTACTTAACTTACAAAATGCAGTAACCAGCAACGAATAAAATCATGAAACATGTCAAATGTGAAATTCCAGGTTCATACTATTATTAACAAAGTTCAACGCATTTTGACTTCTGAGGTATTTGTTATAGTTATACCCATAAATATCTCCTTTGAAAATTTTTTCAGATTTTTTAAGATCACGGGTGTCCATTCGCGAGGAGGAAACACATTTTTCATGTATTTCCCCCCCCTGTGCCCCAACTGAAGCAAAAACGGTCAGTTAAGAACTGTTTTGAAAAGCTCTCATAGAGAACTTTCAATTGATACTCGTATCGGCTACCTTTCATGAAATTTTTTTCAGGGGCCACTCTTCTGTACTGTTATCATCGATTCATGGCCTATTTTTTCGAATCCTAGAATGGTTACAAAGCCATCATCATCGATCATTGATTCATGGCCTATTTTTTCGAATCCTAGAATGGTTACAAAGCCCTTTTGCTAGGAGCTCTCTCCTGCCTCTTCGACTTGTTTCAATTGTATGTACTCATCTTCATGATATCTATCACTCCTGAAATTTTCATGCAAATTCTAGCAAAGCTGTAGTGTCTAAGTCGGTAAAAAGCGCATATGGCTCCATAGCCTAATACAGGGCATATTGCTCCATAGTAATACAGGGAAATTCAAATCGCTATAACTTCGGTAAATACTATTCGATCTTTATGAAACTTTCAGAAAAGATCAATCTTATAAATAGTCATCTGTTTACTAAATTTTATTGAATTTAAGGGTACCATTTATATTTTATTCAAGAAAACATAAAATCGATAAATCATACTATTACTAACAAAGTTGAGTGAATTTCGACTTCTCATGTATTTGTTGTTGTTGTACTCATGAAGGCCTACATTCATGATTTTTTTCAGCTTTTTCGGATGGAAGGTGTCCAATCGCGAGGGGGGGGGGGGGGTACGCGAAAAGTTCGTACATTTCCCCTTCCCCTGCCCCCCTCGGTACTTATAAAGCAATTTTAAAACTTGTTTGGAAAAGATCTCATTGAGACCTTTCTAACGACACCCTACTCGACTACCAATGGTGAAATTTTTTTTTTGAGGGGGTCTCCCTATATGGGGAGACCCCCCTTAAACGCCTTTGAAAAATTTCCAAGTTTCATGGCTGTAGCCTCTATAGTTTCGGAGAAAAAGTGCTGTGACATACAGACGGACGGACGGACAGACGGACACAGGTCGTGATTGCAATAGGGTTTTGTATTTTAGTACAAAAACCTAAAAATTAAAGCTGTTAATTGCTGAGTTTTTTCTAAATTCCTCTTATTGGCTAGGTTCGTGAAGCGAAACAAAGGAATATTGTATAAACTGTAGGCCACGAATATCAAATACATCCATAAATTGTCAACTTTAAACCTGTAATGCTACATTCACTTCAGAATCCTGCCGATGGGAAGGAAATTAGATTTGTGTATAACGGTTGAGGAAAGAATATTCCTTTTTTTAAGAAATAATGACTTATGGAGTGACACCAAAATAATTAAAGAATAATATTGTTTCTATTATGTCTAATAATTTATCTCTCAAATTTTTGTTGGAAAAAATTCCTTCCTAATCGAAGAATTACTTGGAATAATATTTATGGAAATTTGATAAAAAGCTCATTCGTAATCCATTTTATTTTAGATACAGATGTAAGAAACTATACAAGATATTTAATTTTAATTAATCATTACAGATAAGTTGAATAATGAAGGCATATTCTTCAGTTTAAAGCCAAAATAAACTTAATGTAAAAAGGAACTCATAATTTTCTGTAAGAGGCAATGAGCGATAAACACCTTCTGGTAAGAAATTTTTGTAATTTCTCTTACAATAAAATGTTAATGATATAAGCCAATAATTTCTAAACTATCAAATCCCCAACCTTGTACTTCTAAAGGCTTTTTCAAAATTGCCCATATTAGCTTTCACTAAGCGTATGAATACTATTTATCTGGTATATCAATGTCATACTTATATTTATTTGAGTATATAGTTTCAGTAACTTTCACATGATGGATTATAATAAAAATTTAACTACAGATTTACATTAATACACGTATTATGTTCTATGTACAAGCTTTGATATTTTCAAAACCATACAATATGTTCCAAAGCTATGAAACTTACCTAAACCGTACAGTAAAGCTATTTAGTCAATTATTTTGTTTATTAGATATAATTCTATTAACTTCAAAAACATGAATAAAATGCCCTCCTAAAAGTAGCCAAAGTAAGTTTACCGTGATTTACTTATGATGAACTTTAAAAAAAAAACCGAACAAAGTAAAACGTCCATCAACTAAGAAAAGAATTTGTTTCGGTTTCCAAATTGCTATATTTGCTCAAATCTTGCTTACCTAGAATTCAGTTAATTCGCCAAATATAAGGACATTGTCATATGTCAAATGGTACTATGTACGAAAAATTTGTATCTTTTAGTTTTGTAACGGTTATGGACAGAATAACTTTTCTCGGTAACTTACCAAACAAACAATTTCATTATACGATCTTGCAAAATAATCAAGTACCTTATTAAAAAAATAATCTTTAAGTTTATGAAAATTTCAAAAGAAAATGAAAAATTATTAAGGAATTTAGTACTTGAAGTAAGTTAGACCATTTTAATTTATACGTTAATACTAAAATTTGTATTAGTTCTTGTAACTAGCAACTGTTTAAAATCTTATTTTAAATTTTTCGTAAAATATTACGGGCTTATGATTAATCGTAGAAAAGGTGAAGACTTGCTGATATAAACAAAAATGAATAAAATGAACGAAATCCTTCCTTTCTAGCCAAGCCGTTTTTTTTTTCTGGCAGAAGAATGTCGGCGAACGATGAGTATGCCGCTAAGAGGGTAGGGTTCATGTAATCCGCGAATGGCTGGCTTCGCGTTGCGGTCGGTACGCGGTGCCATAGCTTGTGGTTGCGTGTTTCTTATTAGCGTAGATTTTTTCGGTTTTGTCTGCGAGGAGTATATTTCGGGCTCCGCGTCGGTGATATTCGGGAGCGCGTATTTTTGGTGGTTGCTTTAATTCATTTCCTCCGGTATAGGAAGATGCATTTTAGAGTAGCCGATGGAAGTTGTTTGACGCGTTATTAAATCGGGCATATGAATCGGTGGCTGCTTTTTTGTATTTCGGACTTGGTCTGCTCGCGTAAGACCCGCGACCGAAACTCCTCTCCGAACTAGCTAGCTAGCCAGCAGCCACCTCGGAGCAGACTAAGAGTGTCCGCACTTTTGTCACGTTCCAAAACTTCACGTCTAGAACCGATGAGAGGTCGATTCAGATTTTTCTTTGGGAAATCTCGAACGTTCGAAACGTGTGTGAAATAAAATCGTTATAACTATTGTTGGAGGAGCAAATGTATTCTACAAAAAGAGCACAATTCATAAAACAATACCGCCCGAATAGTTACTAGTTGTATGTTCACACTCAGCATACGCTAACAGCTCTGAAATTTACTCAGGAAAGCAAGACTTTAAAAATTTGCCTGGTGAACCAGAGCTTGATGCTGTAGGAAAACAGTTATTCGTTTATGTCGTTCAGTACAACGAATGAAGAATGATATCCTTTATTTTGATAATTACTACACATCTTTTTCGTTATTGCATTATCTGAAAACTCAGGGAATATACGCATTGGGGACAAATCAACGAAATCGGCTAGGGAAAAATTGGAAGCTACCTGCTGTAAAAGATTTTATGAAGCGGACTATTCCTCGTGGGTCATATGAAGAACAAGTGGCTGAGTACGAGCGTGTTGACATTTCAGTAACATGCTGGAAAGACAATAAACTAGTTACATTGGCTTCGACATACGTTGGTTCTGAACCTGCAAGTACCATCAATAGATTCGTCAAAAAACAAAATCGCCAAACCACTATACCCAAGTATAAAATTCGGATCAAAAGCTGTAAGTAGTACATACGCATATTCTACCACATGATTGATATGGCAGTTATAAATTCATGGGTTCTATACAACAAAAGAACCGGTATATGACACTGGCTGCTGACAGAGCGGAACTGGCAGAAACGTTATGTAATTACAAAAAATCTGTGGAAAATAAAAGAGGGAGGCCCTCAGATAGTTATATCGAAACGGAGTTGCAAGCAAAAAGAAGTCGTGGACCTATGTAGCCTGTTCCACTTAAAGATATAAGGACAGATGGTATAGAACATAATGGGCTGGAATGTGCGTCAAAAAGTAGATGTAAACTTCCATTTTGCAAAGGGTTTTCGCACACAAAATGCAAAGTTTCTTTAGGTCATAAGAAAGATAGAAATTGTTTCGCGGCATTCCATTCCAAAACTATAAATAGTCATAATTTAGAGCATATACATTCATACCAATGATCTATTTATTTTGAGTACTACAGAATTTCATTCTTGATGTACACGCATAGTGTTGCCAAATGGCGACATAGATTTCTTCACTAACTTTTTTTTTATTATTTTTTCCGTAATGCTTGGTAAAATTCTCTTGAAATATTTTTTCCAAATCAAAATAAAATATCATGCATTTAAGGGTTAAAATGTGCTAGAAGTTACACTTTTTAAAAGCATTAACAACTTCGTGTACCTTCGTTCGTTGAATTCATTGATCGAATAGAATTACCTCGGTCGTGCGCGGACACATCTATCTGCTCTTGTGAGTCCGTCACGAAACAAACATCGCGACGTTAATTAAATGTACTGGTGAAAAACTAGCAGTGGTATTAGAAAAGAAAATTCTATACAAAATTAATTTTTTGAACGCTTTCGCTCAGTCACGTTCATTGCGAAAATTTTACCATATAATCCGCAAACAACTAAGCTTCCAAAAATTCTTTTTGAGAGACTACCAATTGATTGCTGCTGATTTAGATTTCCAATATTTCTATTTTAGCTGTTTTCTTCTTCAAATTTTACCAGTTCTTCAATGTATAACTTTATTTGAATTCAAGTTACCTGCATTTTCTGATTCTAAACGAAACGATTGGATACTTGAAAAAATGTACATAATAACTCCTCCACATTCTTATCCCTCAAACCATCTTAACAACGTATCTTAGATGAAATCTTTTCAAGAAACTACTCAAGAGTGAATGTGGGCCCACAACAATAATCACTTGAGGAGTATGTCTAGCAACCGTAAAGTGTATCTAGGCCAACAATAGCAGCTTATCAACCACATGGGACCCGCAGCACAAAGAAATCACTTCTCTTCAATTTTATTCTTTCGGGCCGCGTATGAGAGTGACATGCCAAGACGCAATCAGGTGGGTGGAGGGCTTGGCTCTGAAAACCAACAACAATGTAGGCACGACATCATCCCAAATGTTGCCTGTTCCTATGTTTGGTGACCACTTCAATAGGTATCCTCTTCATGCAAGGCTAGTGCACCGGGAAAACTGATAGAGTCCATATGTGGGTTTCTATCAACGGTAGCATCCTCGAATGCCCAAAGTCCACTTGGAGCGAGTTGACTATTTACATAACTGCTTCAACGCCAACTCCGGCCGTTGCTTGTGCAGCCCGGAAGGCATAACAATGTGTAAATCCCTACACGCTGCCAGCACAGTGCCGAACGAACTGAAAAGTGTCCTAAGAAAGTCTTCATCTCTATCCGCTGCATAATCCCCGGAGCAAATGAAGGCATAAGTGAACAGACGTAAAAATCTGAATTAATTCTGGGGCTTAGCAGAACGTAACTGCATAGTAATGTGGCAACTGGCAACAGAATTGTCGTCACTGGAGCATAATCTGGGCTGGAAGTGGAGTCCAAGTGGATTAAGTCCCTTTAATGCACTCGCTGCGGTGGGGGTGGGGCCGCGCACGATAATGCTGACGACGACGTGGTGATGAAGGCGTGCCACTTTTCTTTGCATAATCTTATGTTTCGTCTTTTACCTGTCAGGTTCCGTTGAAACGGGTCCATTTGATATGATGATGAATTGGATTGGGATCAGGGACCATATGGCACAAGAAGTTAATGTCCATGTACCTGGGATTATGTAGGATTAATGTGCTGTTATGTCATGTCTGAACGATTAGTGCTTGCTCTCAGATACAGGCGTTTCCTGGAAGTAGGGAGCAGACTAAGGCACGCATCCACGCATGCATGTATTAATGGAGCAACATCGATTTGTTAAGTATCAGATTTATCTCGAGATTAATGTCCGACTTTCCATCTGACTCAAAAGCCATGAGCTAATTTCTGAGTCAGCGATAATTTGTTTGTTCTGTAACAGTTTATTGTGTTCTCGGTAAAAACGAACTAATTTTTTATTAGCAGGAAAATGTTTTTGTTTATTGGTACATAGTCCGGCGCGAATCTTAGGAGTGCAATAGTGTAAAGGCAGAAACAAAACAAACATTTTCTTTGAAGCTTGGGCGCATTACTAATCACATGATTACCTCATTTCTGCTATTTTATGACAACGCGATTGAGCTACAGAGTGCGGCATTTTCTCACGTCTTGCATAGCCTTTGATCTCATCATTAGATCATTCTGCACAACTATCTCAAGACTAAATTTTAACGCTACTCTAGTAAATTATTCACTGCGTCTTTGGCAAAAGAGGTTGCATCCAAAAACCATTGGGAGTTCCTCGCACGTTGACGTGTATAGCGAAAGTAATGGGATACAAATATCTGCTTTATCAGCGGCAGCAATCTGGATCAAAAGATTCCCAACACTCCTCAGGCGCAACTTTCATCACGTTATCTTGCTCTTGGCATATTTGCATGGAATCGCAAATACAGCACGTCCATCTCGCAGAGTGCATTTACACCAGCTGTCCTCCTGTCGAGTGAGCAATCAGCACAATGAGCTTGAGGGTGGGGTAGTGTTAGAAAAAAATCTACTATCTACTCGATGGCCACTTTGGATCGACTTGCAGCGCTTTTAATGCTCTTTGAGGAGACTACCCTTGCTTGGTCTAGCGATGCTACAGTTTCGCCTTTCTATTGAGTGGAATACATCCACAAGTTTTCGACTGAATCCGGAAGGGGAGGAGAGGGCGAATAATGATTGGTCGGTCGAACCTTAAAAGCTGATTTCTTTGCGATACTAGAAAAAATCAATAAATTGAATGTGAAGACACTAGAAGCGAGTGATGGCATCTGAACTGGCACTTGATGGCAGCCTCGAAATTACACTTACATCCTACATCTTTTGGCTTGGATTATCAATGGGGATGTTCCGTGGTTGGCACGTTATTAGTGATATAGGAGAGCAGGGTGATAAGACATTTTTGCAAGAAAATTGATTTTGCTTGTTTAGTTTGCAAATTGCTGATAGCATTCGGTTTTCGCCGAATGCAACATTTGGGTGGTAAATGAATTTTTTAATAATATTTACGAACTACGAAACGATTGATTCTAATAATGCAGGAGCGGAGCATATTTAACTGAGAAAATTGGCTTGTCTTCGAATTGTATTAAAAGAATTGCGAATTGTATTAAAATAAAAACATAATTTTAGAGAAAACAAGTTGGGTAAACAGACCTACGCTCATGTCAGAAGGGTTTTGTATTCAATTTAGTAAATGCAGTCACCAGATCGAACCAAATCAAGAAACATGTCGAAGACGATTTTATTGGAGAAAATATGAAATACGAAGATCATACTATTATTAACAATGTTGAACGAATTTCGACTTCTGAGTTTTTTGCTATTGTTATACTCATAAATATCTCCCTTGATAATTATTTCCGCGACGGAGGAAACACATTTTTCATGTATTCCCCCCCTGTGCTCCGACTGAAGCAAAAACTGACAGGTTAAGAACTGTTTTGAAAAGCTCCCATGAAAACTTTCATTTCATACTCATATCGGCTACGTTTGATGAATTTTTTTTTCAGGGGCTACTCTCCTGTACTGTTATCATCAATGAATGGCCAATTCTTTCGAATCCTAGAATGGTTACAAAACCCTTTTGCTAGGAGCTCTCTCCTACCTCCTTGACTTGTTTCACTTATGAGCATTAATTGTAGGTACTCATCTTCAGTCATTCATTAAATTGAATCAAGTGTTCAAAGCATGCACCTTAAACTTTGAAGTTGGGAAAAAATAACTCAAAACTATTCAATCTTCGCATTAAAAACAGCCAGTATTTTGTTTACGATTACTGATACCGCTAGCTGAACTGATTCTCAAAGATATGCATGACGCCTATCATTCTTGAAATTTTCATGCAAATCCTAGCAAAACTGTAGTGTCTGAGTCGGTAAAAAGCGCATGTTGTTCCATAGCCATATGTTGCCATAGTAATAAATGCAGGGCATATTGTTCCATAGTAATAGAGGAAAATTCAAACTGCTATAACTTCGCTAAATATGACTTAATATTTATGAAACTTTCAGGATGAATCAATTCTATAAATAGACATCTACATACTGAATTTCATTGAATTTAAGGGTACCGTTAAGATTTTATTCAAGAAAACATAAAATCGATAAATCATACTATTACTAACAAAGTTGAGTGAATTGCGACTTCTCACGTATTTGTTGTTGTCGTACTCACCAAGGCCTACATTCCTGATTTTTTTCAGATTTTTCGGATCACAGGTGTCCAATCGCGAGGGGGGGGGGGACACAAATTTTTCGTATATTTCCCCTCCCTGTGCGCCCCTCGAAGCAAATTTTGCCAAACTGAGACCTGTTTTGAAAAGTTCTCATCAAGACCTTTCATTTGATACCCATATTGGCTACCTTCAATGAAATTTTTTTTTCGGGGGGTCACTCTCCTATATGGGGAGACCCCCCTTAAATACCTTATAAAACTTTTTTATAGTTGAACTTTGAAAAGATCACCACTTTACACCTACACACAAAATTTGATGTTTCTAGCTTAAGTAGTTTTTGAGAAAAACTGCTGTGACACACGGACGGACGGACGGACGGACGGACGGACGGACGGACAGACGGACAGACGGACAGACTGGTCGCGAAACTAGTAGGGTTTTGTAAAATTATTTTACAAAACCCTAAAAAGAAAAGGTGAAATAAAGTTAATGGAATCGGGACTAAATGAGTTGTTCCCTAATGGTTGCTTTTTTTCATGTATGTTCACGCATAACATTTGAATGGAGATAGGTAGAAGAGTCCTGCTTTCGGCAAATAATACGTCTTTCTTCCTATTGCGTCCCATTTAATGGACAAAGAATTCAATTAACGGTAAAGAGCTTTTAACCGTTAAAAATAAAAAATTTCCGACTTTCACCCCGATTTTTCAGCATAACTGATCGACGCGTGCAAGGATTTTGAATGTAGAAATTTCAAATGAAGGAAAGCATATTGAACTAAAATGTATCGGTACAGAATTGTAATCGTTTCAAGGACTCTATAGATATTAATAGTTCAATATTCGAGAAAATGAATTTTAATGATCTTTCGTACGAAAAATACTAGCTATCTTGCATTCTTCAAGCATTTGATAGAGGTACCTATTCCGTGGTGACAGTTAGTAAAAATGATGAGTATCTTTAATTTTCTGCATCAAGTGTACACTTTAGCTAATCATTTTTACCGGAAATAACCGATAAATTATTTTTAAATGCAGCATAAATACAATTCAACATGATTTAGAGCAATTTCATTGGGGAAAATTTCAGGATACTTTTCTCTTCCGCATTCAAACTTCGTCAAATCATGAACTTATAAAAAGGTCCTTAGACGTAAGCGTCACATACAGGATTTACAAAATTCCCCGAAGAAATAATAAGAATTGAATTATTGCAAATTATAGAGCTAACCACCATTTGAAAATTGATTCGTTACTTTCTAGCAGTGTTGGGCAAAATTTAATTATTTTTGTAATTAAAAACTGACAATTAATTAATTCTTACCCAATTAATCAGTTGTACTTGTGACAACCCATGATTAACAATTAATTAATTGTTAATCACAAGTTTACACAATTAATAATTAATCAATTGTCAAATGTTTTAATATATTTGACTAAAAACTAACAATTAAAAGCTAATATTGTATCAAAAGTACAGTAGCGCCGAAGCAAAATGCAAGTAATGAATAATGATGAATAAATGGATGGAAGTCAAAGGTATGTTGCAAATAAAAGCTGTTGATTATCCATAAACTTTAATTAAATATGATGGCACATTAGATGACAAATTTAAAAATGAAATTAAGTTCGCAATTCAATTCAAGTTTAGTATTAATGATTATAATGACTTCTCGGCATTGTTTTTGTTTTGAAAATCGCATATCAATTCAAGTTGTAATAGTTAAGATTAAATTTTTTTTGGAAGGATAGTCATTCATGAAAACGAAAAAAGTCGTTCAACTGCTGCTGAGGATGGTAAAGGCGTTGTATTTAATAAGTATATAGAATTCTGTAAATAAATAAATAAAAACACTCTTTATTTCTTCTTCTTTGTAGCACTACAGCCCCTATCGGGCCTTCGCTTAGAGATAGTAGAGTATCTCATTTTCATGATCGTATTGATTTTTTCGGAAGTTGATTTGGTCAATACCATGCTCCCGTGTGCTTGCTCAGCTATGATATGATCTGATTAAATCAGTACATATCACCATTGAGTGAACACTCATAGTCTGTCCGAAAAATCCCCTGAACTAAAGCACGCTGCTCCCAACGAAATTTGAACCTAGGACCTTTGGCTTATGCGTTCATGCTCTAACCACAAGATCACACATACTACTCTACTACTACTTCAGGGTATCTTTTAAGTAGCAGTAATTCCTGGCTTTCCTCTGCACAAAATGAAGCATCACAATTCCGCTTTTGTCAAGTGAGCATCGGAAGTGAATCGGTTTGTTTCTGTTATTGACATATCTGAGTCAGGATCAGAATCAAAATTGAAAAAAACGTTCTTGATTTTTTTTTGTGTAGCGGTTGCGGTTTCATTTTCGCTTATTGGTTTTGATATGCATGTTTTAAAAACCTTTAAAACTCAAGATCTAGATAGGTCAGCCACTTGTTTTTAAAGCGAGAATATGATAAAGCGACAAGGGCTGCATTTTCCGCTTTGCCTGTATGACTTGATTTAAGGTTTACAGTAAGAAAAATTGTTCTTCTTCTTAATTTTTTCAAGCTTTTTTCTTAAAGCTAGAAGGCACGGCAAGACTATCCCATGATATATGTTGGTTTCGCTCTGCATGATATCACTGGCGCAACGCAAGCCAAGTGTTCTGGTAAATATTTAAATTCGTTCTCCCTGAAAGCATTTGTAGGTCTTTGTTAAAATTTTTTTTACAAAGACCTACTAGTTTCGCGACCTGTCTGTCCGTCTGTCCGTCCGTCTGTCCGTGCGTCACAGCTAGTTTACTCAGAAACTATAGAAAATGCTCAAACTTTGTGAAAAGGTCAGAAGTGATGGTCTCTCAAAAGTTAAGGCCTTAACAAAAATTTAGAAAATGTTTAGGGGGGTCTCCCCTAATAACGAATTGGCCCATAAATTTTTTTTTTATTAAAGGTAGTCGAGTGGGGTATCAAATGAAAGGTCTTGATTAGATCTTTTAGAATCTATAATACAAAAATCATTTTATGAACTAGGGGGTCCTGGGGAAGGCAAAATGTACCCAAAATTTGTGTCGCCCCCTCGCGATTGGACACCTTTCAGCCGAAAAATCTGAAAATTATCACGAACGTGGGCCTTTATGAGTACAAGGGCAACAAATACCTTAGAAATCGAAATTCACTCAACTTTGTTAATAATAGTATGATTTGTAGATTTTTCATTTTTGCCCATAAAATCAAAAAGGTACCTTTAAACGTCTTGAAGTTTTGCAATTATATAGATTGACATAAGATATATATGTTCACGAAATTTAATTGAGATCGAATCATAATCAAGTGAGTTATAGCCATTTCAATTATATGGAATTACAACAACGATAACACGTGTTTATGGTTCATATAGGGTTTTCCAATAAGAGGTGTTATTTTGATATTAAAAGAAAAATGCCATTTTTTAATATAAATGACCGGATGTTTATTTCATTATAAACAAGAAGATATGCCGTTAATAGCAAAAACTAATATCACGCAAATAACTACTACGACACATCCTCTTCATGAAATTTTCCATAACCAAATCGCAACGTGGCTGCTCTATGTCCTCGATAGCCTCATGAATTTCATCTTTGAGATCTTGAATCGACGCTGGGCTATTGGCGTAGGCCTCCTCTATCACGTGGCTCCAAAGGAAGAAGTCGCAAGGTGTTAAATCACAAGATCTATTCAAAATAATACTTCTTATTGGAAAACCCTATATATATTTAAAATTTACTTAGGCACTTTTATTTTCTTTCAATTTTCATGAAAATTTAAGGAATAGTGTTTAACTTGAACATGTTCAATCGGCCGAGCATTCAGAAAAATCATTTAAGCTAGATTGAAATGGCGGCTGCACTGTGCTTATGAAAGAAACTGTGCATCTTTTATATAAATTTGAACGATTTCATATCCAAGTATTGGATGAATAATTCAAGTTATCGATTCACGCCATTAGAAAACTTGTTTCTAACCCTAGGATGTTTACAAAGACCTTCTGGTAGGAGCACTCTCCTGCTTACTTAACTTGTTTCTTTATGTAACCTTTATACTCATCGATGCAAGCTTGTCTTTGTTTTCGCTTCAGGTGGCTTAGAAAATTTGACATACAGTTATTAAATCCTTTGACTTTGGTTCTTAGATCTTTTGCACATCTCATGTATTAAGCTGTAATTTTATTACCTGTAGATTCTTCTCCTAAGTACTTGAAAAAGGTTCCATCGAGTAAATTAGGACGCAATTTCGAAGGCGTTGAAGAGCTTCCACGGGGGTGGACTCGGGCGATTCTGTATCCAACGATATCACTATGTCCGACCCATTCACCGAAAAATTATAGTTATCGTGCTCAAAATTGCCATTTTTTAAGAACAGCACAAACATAAGCAGTGAATTTTTTATCAAAGAATACGACGCGACACTATGCTAGCGAAAAAGATCCCTTCCTAATGCACAACGACAAAGTGAACGAGAGCGCATCGCGAATGCAACTGATTGAAATAAAACGATTACTAGAGAGCGGGAAGAGCGGTAACCGAATTGGACCGTTGATGCACGACCTTCAAACAAGTGTTGGAGCATTTCAAAAAAAAAATAAGATAAATTATTTCTTCTTGGATGAAGTTCCAGTCCCGCACGAATATTTGCAAATGTCTGTGTCACTTCGGAACTCATTGAGTCATAAATTTCGCTTCATTCTTGATTAAAAATTTGACAAGGCATAGAGAGAAAGAAAGTCTTCTATATCGAAGCGAATAACTATTAGTTTTAATTGTTTTTTAGAACAATTGAAAAAATTAATTGGGATTGATTTAGTTGAAAGTTACAATTAACATACATCATTTCAATTGAATTAGTTGCAAGCCTCAATTAAAAATTTAATTGCAACTAATTTTAACTAAACCAAATTAATCGCAATTATTTTTTTAAACAATTAATTGATTGAAAATTTAATTGAATTATGTCTTACACAGCTTTCTAGTCAATATTATACATTATATGCCCAGAAATCTAAAATTGGTGATTTCTATTCTAAAGGCCGACGAGAACCGCGACATAAAAAGACAATACTTTTCCTTCTATAACAGATCATAACGTTAAAGATGAACATGAAAATGCATAGTCAAGTTTTCATTTAACTATAGCACATCATTTTTATGAAGATTTCGTGAAAATTTTATGCCATAATTAACTGCGAACGGAGGCAATCGGTATCGAATAAACGTAATCGAGTGATACGGTTATGAAGGATCTTTTCAAATAAATTTCTTGAGATTGATTGCGGAGTTCACTTTATGTTTATATACATATAAAAACATACATCGGTATTCATTTATAGATATATATATATATATATATATATATATATATATATATATACATATATTTATTGATATATATTTATATATATATATATATATATATATATATATATATATATATACATATATATATAAATATATATATATATATATATATATATATATATATATATATATATATATATATATATATATATATATATATATATATATAAATATATATATATATATATATATATATATATATATATATATATATCAATATATATATATATATATATATATATATATATATATATAGGGTGCATACGGTATTTGAGGACATGCATAAATGTGACTAACTTCGAGATTTTTTTCTTTTAATTTTTTTTCCTTTTCAGATTAGAAATTGCGGACTACAATATCACTCAACAAATGAAGAAACATGCTATCATCGTTGCTATATGTGCAAACCATACAGATTTCGACATCTCTAATTTTCTTAATTGCGCCCGTTCATTCTTACATAAGTTTCGCCGTGAATTGGAAGCATCAGGAGGCGATACAGAATCGGTTGCAAAACGCAAAAAGCACGAACAACGTTGTGACACTGTCCGATCTGCAGAATTTTTAGAGCAAGTGCAAGCGATCATAGACGAGGACCCTTCAAAATCAAAGAGGGTCCTTGCGAGTAAGCTTCATGTTTGGGAGCGCCTTATTCGTAGAGTTGTCCACGAAGACCTTCGGTATAAGTCTTACGTGATGCACAGAGGACAGTTCATGTCGGAACGAACACGGGAACAGAGAGTTCTCCGATCAAAACGTCTTTTAAACAAAATCAAACACCATGAGGCGTCCAAAATGTTATCGTTTTTTTCCGACAAAAATTTTGACCAAAATCAAAAAACCAATCGCAGAAATGACAGATGGCAACGTTCAAATCCTACGGAGGTTCCTGTTGTTATGCACACAAAACTTCCAGCCACTGTTATGCAACGAAGGACGTGTTATGCCATCAGACATTTTTTACTCAAGGGCTTCGAGTGAACTCTGCTGCATACATCGAGGTTTTGGAGACGGTAGTGAAACCCGGGATAGACAATGTAAGCGGAGGCAGACCATACATTTTTCAACAAGACTGTGCTCCTTCACATAAAGCGATGGCGACACAGGATTTGATGGCCGAAAATTTCATGACCACATAACACCGAACCTATGGCCACCTAGCTCCCCAGACCTTAATCCTTTGGATTATTACGTACGAGGCGTAGTTGAGCATGAGACCAATAAGCGTCCTCATAATACCACTACTCCGCTGAAGACTGCCATTAATGCCGTTATGGTCAATATGAACAAGGAGCATTTGATTCGGGCATGTAATCGTTTCCGGACCCGAATCGAAGAGGTTATTGCTGCTAATGGTGATTTTATTGAATAACTTTAAAGCCATATATTTATTTAACGTTGTATAAAAAGTTCCCGAAATTTCATCAAATTTTGTTAAAAATACAAGCTAATTAATTTTATGCTCAAGTTGTCCTAAAATACCGTACGCACCCTTGATATATATACATATATATTTACATATATATACATATATATATATATATATATATATATATACATATATATATATATATATATATATATATATATATATATGTATATATATATATATATATATATATATATATATATATATATATATACACACACATATATATATAT